>OY744544.1:57373324-57418324 GCA_963556195.1 Sepiola atlantica | reverse complement strand
ATAATAATAATAATAATAGTAATAATAATAATAATAATAGTAATAATAATAATAATAATAATAATAATAATAATATTAATAATAATAATAATAATAATAGTAATAATAATAATAATAATAATAATAATAATAATAATAATGATAATGATAATAATAATGATAATAATAATAATAATAATGATAATAATAATAATAATAATAATGATAATAATAATAATAATAATAATAATAATAATAATAATAATGATAATGATAATAATAATAATAATAATAATAATAATAATAATAATAGTAATAGTAATAATAATAATAATAATAATAATAATAATAGTAATAATAATAATAATAATAATAATAATAATAATAATAATAATAATAATAATAATAATAGTAGTAGTAGTAATAATAATAATAATAATAATAATAATAATAATAATAATAATAATAATAATAATAATAATAATCTAAATGCAGACTGTGTGGAAAAAGAGACGAAACAGTAAATTATATAATAAATGAATGGAGCAAACTATCTCCAAAAGAATACAAGAAGATACATGACTGCATGTGGGAAGCAGTACACTGGGAACTGTGCAAACGATTGAAATTTGAATACGCAGACAAATGGTACACACATAAACCAGAAAGAGTACTGGAAAACGAAAAACACAATATCCTCTCGGATATGGATGTACAAACAGACAAACTTATGCAAGCAAGGAGACCGAATGTTATAATAATCGACAAGAAGGAAAACTCTTGCAAAATCGTAGAATTTGCCGTTCCAGCAGTCCACAGAGTGAAGATCAAAGAGACGGAAAACAAAGCAAATACACGGAACTAGCCAGAGAACTGAAAGGGGTATGGAGCATGACGAAAGTCAGTATAATACCAATACTCGTAGGAGCACTAGGAATAGTCCCAAAAATCTGGAGAAAAGACCGGAAGAAATTGGAATCAAAGGGAGCATTTAGACCATACAAAGACGGCAATGATCACAACAGTTGCAATCTGAAGGAAAATCCTCTAATGCAGAAACGAACCCTCATACGTTACAAAGGGTAACAGTCACATGGAATTTACAACAGGAAGAAAACCAAACCACAGGAAGAACACCACATAACGAACCCAGGAACAGAAACTGCAGGAAACCTCACATCATAAGCTCCCCCCAAATAAATTACACCGTCCTCAGCTGATATTACACAGAAAAGAACCAAGGAACAGAAATTGCAAGAACCACCATAAGCTGCCCCCTAAAACGATGCCGGATAGGTTGACACAACACAAAATATTTGTAGAGGACCAAGGAGGATGGGGAGACCGAGGCGGGACAGCACAAACCAGACCTCCACTGGAAGAGTGCGGAGAGTTCTTAGACCTTGGCGATGCTTATTGCCACTTAAATCGCAGAGAAGACAGATTGTCTATACCAGCGAGAAATCAATGGTAAGCGGCTGTTGCGATACCGCAATGTTATTTCCGGTGGTTATCGATAAGAGGTGGAGAGTACTGGAAATCTGGGGAGACTTGTTCTCACTCATACTCCACGAAACACCACTGGTTATTATCAGTGAGCAATCACTGATGAAGACCTGTGTGAGAACTGAGAACTCAGAGTGAGTTAATAATAATAATAATAATAATAATAATAATAATAATTGTTATTATTTTCTATTTTTCTAATCTGAAAAAAGATATATTACCGTTCACCTTAGAAATCTGTTGATTTGAACTGGACGTTTATAAAATTGAAGTTTAACATTTTTCACATTTGAAGTTTAACATTTTTTTAATTTGAAGTTGAGCTGTTAATTTTGACTTGGCCGTTGTAAAATGTAAAAATAATATTTTTAATTTGAAGTTGAGCTTTGCTTATTTGAACTAGGCCGTTGCGAAATATAAGCCTACTATTTTTAATTTGAAGTTCAACATTTTTATTTGAAGTGCAACTTGGTGACTTTGAACTGAACCATTTAAAACTAGAACTTTAATATTTTTAAAAATTTTAAGTTCAACATTTTTAATTTGAAGGTAAACATCTATAATTTGATGTTGAGTTTTTGAAATTTGAAGTTGCCCATTTTTAATTTGATGTTGAACAATTGTAATTTGAACTTGAGTCTTTTATTTTGTTGATAGAATGTGTAGTATGCATATGGATACTTGTGACTTCCTGCTAATGTGTGGTAGAGAGAGAGAGAGAGAGAGAGAGAGAGAGAGAGAAATATAAACACTGAACCCACGTGCACACATACACACAAACAGAAAATAAATGTTTGAACTGCAGGTTTCCAAAAGAGCGTACTACTCTTTGATCTTGTGGTAGCAGGTCGCGTGAAGACCGGCGGCCGTTATCAATGGAGTGGGTGGTTCATATAAAGTAAAAGAGACAAGTACATTTACCAATGCTTCTTATGGCAGATCTTGCTTTTATTCTTTCAAAACATCTACAGCGCAGCGTAGCAAAATACTAATTCAGATCACAACTAGAGTCGGCCCGATCGATTACTCGCTCTCTACCCGGGGGCATTCTAATATAAATCTACTTTCACCTCGACCAAGTTGACATTATTAATGAGTGATTCTTTTCTTCTTCATTTAAGCAAGTCGGTAATCTCTTCTATCGATAACGCCTAAAAGCACAACCGGAGGTTAACACACCCACTCTCCTAAAAACGAGATTATTACCTGCGTATCTCCAGGTTTCTGCACTCTATCGTTGCGTTTGTTTTCCATTCTGCATTTTAGAAGTTCTATGTGTTTTTGAAATCTTCAAAACTAAAAGCACATCCTATTCACAGAGTGACCTCACCCCAAATATCACCTATGATATCTTCTACACATATAACACTCAATGTATGTGTGTGAGATGCTTGTGTGTTTCTGATAGAAAAAAAAGGTTACAGAATCTACACATGATCTAAAAGTGCATTCTTACCGCAGAAGACATGCGAAAACAATGGAAGGATCTCCGAATTTCTAAGTGCACCTTATGAGGCCATAACCTCTTAAAACTTCAAATATATCTTATTTTGATGAAATTTAAATAATATGTATAACATTTTATGGGGAAGACAATGGAAGTAGTACCGAATCGCTAAGTGTCCTCTTTACCTAAGGGAGCTATGTTGGCGCGAAAATCATTTAAAACTCAATTATGTTCTATTTTGATGAAATTTATATAAAACGTATAAAATTCTTCGTGATAGGCAATGGAAGTGGTCCTGGATGTGCCGAATATCTAGGTATCCTCATCTCTAAGTAGCCTATTAGGACAGAACCTCCTTAAAACCTCAAATACGTATATCCGATTTTAATGAAATTATAACAATATGCTAATTCAGAGAGGTTCCGGAGATTTCAACTTCTTCTGAAGAGGCAAAACGGGGGTAGTGGCCCATAAAAATAAAAAAGTGTTATGGTCTTATTAGCATTACATAGTGAAATAATGATCCTCATTCAATCCTGAGCAACGTCGAGTATTCTTATTAGTCGCTAATAAAATTTGAAATCGTTTCTGCAACCCAAGCATATTCGGTAGATATAAACTTCAATCTATGCCTGATGTGTCCTCTAAGTTTCATTCATGAATGTAAAGAAGTCTTTGTTTCATCACCGTTTAAGGATATCGAGGACAGGTTAACTATTGTGAACGAAAATAAAACGGAGAATCGTTTGACAAGAATATTCAGTAATAGTATGAAGACCGATTATTCGATCGAAGCAGATTATCCGTAGGGGCAGCTTCACGCGCAATCAGTTGTGTAGCAGACGTTACTTTTTTCCTCGCTTCTCTCTCGTTGTTGTATTTTCCTTCTTTCATAAATGCAGTTGTAAACGTTAGTAATAATGAACAGCACATCATAATTAAGAGTTTACCAGTCTTTCGGTATTTCGGATTTTTTTTATTTACAATGTACAATATATTCTAGTCGAATGGCCGATGGGAGGATTCCAAAGGATATTCTATATGCCGAGCTCGCAAACCGTCTCTAGAACAGCAGGAAGATCTATCTTATGCAGCAAGGATGTCTGCAAGCGAGATATAAGAGAAAGTGTCATCGACCCAGCAGGCTGGTAGTCCGAGGCCAGAGAGCGCAGCCGCTGGAAGAGTGCTGTGAAGGTATGCACCAAATTCAGTGAGGAGAGGAGAGACCAAAGAGAAAACACATAGATAGAATACATAACCAAGTCTGTTACAAGGAAGGTGGGCTCCCTTCATAGAGGTAGAAAACTTCTCACACTTACTAGTATTCTATATCTCTCCAAAGCCACCTCTCAGGTAGGGTACAAAAAGAGCTTATAATCTAATAGGCCCAACACTATCTACTAGGCCTTATCCCCTTCCCATCGCCGCAATATTGTATCTCTGTGCTTGTTGGACTTTCCTCCCTTCCCATTGTTTCCCTGACTATACTAACATGCAATTAAATGTAATGTGAACAAACATCTTGCTGCACAACTCACCACTTAGGATTCCCCTCTATGGATAACCCTTAATTCACATCAGTTCATTACGTCAGGATGGCAATTGCTCTGTTTTGGGATGAATGAAAGTAAAAAAAAAGGCCAGCATTAGAGAGAAAGGAGAGATCTTAGACTACAAAGGGCGTCGACAGAGCTCTCAGAAGTAAACGCCACCTACATTTGAGCAACTATAACAGAGTCTGCTGACCCAGGATAGGCCTGCACAGTCACAACAGACGCTTCAATTTGGAAACAGACTAATAAATAAGGCGCAGAATTTCAGTGTCTCTTGAGACGGACGGATGCCAATAACAACAACAACAATGATATACATATATACACACAGAATACAACCAAGAATTCGACCGCTCTCTTTCATTTTACAATTCAGTAAGGAGTGGAAATATCGAATCAGCTTACTCACAACGTCTTTCCGGTCTGTGATACACCTTTCTGTACATGTAGCAATTACTTTATCTTTTAATATCAAATTAAATTTATTTGGCAAGAGAAATAGCATAGTACAACAAGCCATGTAAAGAGAGAGGTGGAATGTATTTACATCAACATGTAGTCTGAATGTTTGTTCAAGGCCGTTTTAAACATGGATATTGTAGTCATCGTCACGATCTCTTCTGGCAGGTTGTTCCATGGAGCATGAATGCTGCCTTCCTTCTATTGAGCCGAAAGCGACGGTGGTACATCTTTTGTTGGTGTCTATCTAGACCACGACTTGGCGCTTAGCTGAAAAACTCATCGTTCCCGTTGATTATATGTATGTCAGAATCAAGTCTCTTCGCATTCTCGGCTTCTCAAGTGAGAATAGATTTAGCCTTTGGAGCTGCTCTTACTACGTAAGTGTGGAGAGTCCTGTCGCCATCTTTGTTGTCAACTGTTGAATACGCTCCAGCTGTATGATATCCTTTTGTAAATAAGTATTTGTTGCTTGAATGGCATACTCAAGAATAGGCCGTGCCAGAGTTATGTATAGATTACGTGCCTAAAATAGAATGTACTTTTGTTACACGTGACCTATTATCAGTCATTTAAATAAAATGCAATTCTCATTTACATACAATATAATAAATAATTTTTAAAACTTCTGACACGATATATATATATATATATATATATATATATATATATATATATATATATATATATATATATTAAATTATTTATACCTACAGACGCTAGCGTTTCAAGCTTATTGCTCTCATCAGTGCAGGGAAGTAACAATTTCAGACGGTCGGGAGGCGCGAACCCAGTACACAGAGTCAGCCATATCCACTCGGCCCACGGAAACTGTCACGTAATTTAGGGAAATTAAGATCTATATGTACCTAGAAGCGGGCACAGATAGAAGACTAGTCGAGAGTGTTCGACGAACGTATTCGGAACATTGCATTAGAGCTTTTTGACAGTCTATTTTTAACTTCCCCGAGAGTGCTCAACTTTAATTTCTTAAAGGGGCTTAGTATAATATTTATAAATAAATATTAAATTATTTATACCTACAGACGCTAGCGTTTCAAGCTTATTGCTCTCATCAGTGCAGGGAAGTAACAATTTCAGACGGTCGGGAGGCGCGAACCCAGTACACAGAGTCAGCCATATCCACTCGGCCCACGGAAACTGTCACGTAATTTAGGGAAATTAAGATCTATATGTACCTAGAAGCGGGCACAGATAGAAGACTAGTCGAGAGTGTTCGACGAACGTATTCGGAACATTGCATTAGAGCTTTTTGACAGTCTATTTTTAACTTCCCCGAGAGTGCTCAACTTTAATTTCTTAAAGGGGCTTAGTATAATATTTATAAATAAATATTAAATTATTTATACCTACAGACGCTAGCGTTTCAAGCTTATTGCTCTCATCAGTGCAGGGAAGTAACAATTTTAGACGGTCGGGAGGCGCGAACCCAGTACACAGAGTCAGCCATATCCACTCGGCCCACGGAAACTGTCACGTAATTTAGGGAAATTAAGATCTATATGTACCTAGAAGCGGGCACAGATAGAAGACTAGTCGAGAGTGTTCGACGAACGTATTCGGAACATTGCATTAGAGCTTTTTGACAGTCTATTTTTAACTTCCCCGAGAGTGCTCAACTTTAATTTCTTAAAGGGGCTTAGTATAATATTTATAAATAAATATTAAATTATTTATACCTACAGACGCTAGCGTTTCAAGCTTATTGCTCTCATCAGTGCAGGGAAGTAACAATTTCAGACGGTCGGGAGGCGCGAACCCAGTACACAGAGTCAGCCATATCCACTCGGCCCACGGAAACTGTCACGTAATTTAGGGAAATTAAGATCTATATGTACCTAGAAGCGGGCACAGATAGAAGACTAGTCGAGAGTGTTCGACGAACGTATTCGAAACATTGCATTAGAGCTTTTTGACAGTCTATTTTTAACTTCCCCGAGAGTGCTCAACTTTAATTTCTTAAAGGGGCTTAGTATAATATTTGTAAATAAATATTAAATTATTTATACCTACAGACGCTAGCGTTTCAAGCTTATTGCTCTCATCAGTGCAGGGAAGTAACAATTTTAGACGGTCGGGAGGCGCGAACCCAGTACACAGAGTCAGCCATATCCACTCGGCCCACGGAAACTGTCACGTAATTTAGGGAAATTAAGATCTATATGTACCTAGAAGCGGGCACAGATAGAAGACTAGTCGAGAGTGTTCGACGAACGTATTCGGAACATTGCATTAGAGCTTTTTGACAGTCTATTTTTAACTTCCCCGAGAGTGCTCAACTTTAATTTCTTAAAGGGGCTTAGTATAATATTTATAAATAAATATTAAATTATTTATACCTACAGACGCTAGCGTTTCAAGCTTATTGCTCTCATCAGTGCAGGGAAGTAACAATTTTAGACGGTCGGGAGGCGCGAACCCAGTACACAGAGTCAGCCATATCCACTCGGCCCACGGAAACTGTCACGTAATTTAGGGAAATTAAGATCTATATGTACCTAGAAGCGGGCACAGATAGAAGACTAGTCGAGAGTGTTATCATAATTTATTTCAGTTTCACGCTCACTACGATAAGTTTCGTTTTTTAACACTCATACTTGACTGAAATACTATATCAACACATCAGATTTGTTTTGATTTTCAAGTTCCATGCGAAAATAGAATTTACGTTACTTAAATAGGAATTACTGACCATTTTCATTTGCTCAATTAATACACAAGACAAAGATTATTTTTAATTAAAATCAGACTGTTATATTTTCCCTGCTGGTATATATATATATATATATATATATATATATATATATATATATATATATATATATATATATATAATATATATATATATATATATATATATATATATATATATATATATATATATATATATATATATATATATTTATATATATATATATATATATATATATATATATACATATATATATAAAGTTACGGACGTATATATGTTTATATATTTGTGTGTATGGGATTCAATTCTCTGAATTTTGAAACCCATCTGGTTTATGAAAAAAAATCAAGAAGGGAGTAGAAGCTCTTCGTGATAATCGAGACAACTCCGACTTGTGTGAGATTTTAAGAATAGATATTCGACATCAATTACTAAATATTCCTTAAATATTAGTTTTCAAAAACCTAAACTATTTTAATTTCAAATGGGAGGTTATGCCTATATAATGCTACCTAAAAACTTATAAAAATACCCAAAAGTAACAAACATTCGGGCAATACGTACTAATTGATATTTTTTATTTGTGTTAAAATTCTACAAAAATCGGAGTATCTGAATTTTCCCGAAGCGGCTCCACCTTCCATTTTACTCTCTTTTCATGAAACTAAATAAAACAAACTAATGTGTCCAGAAATTACAGACACCCTGTATGTATATATATATATATATATATATATATATATATATATATATATATATATATATGTATATATACAAACTATATTTCAAAGTTTAATTTTTATTACCTGCAGTAATGTCATTGCGGTAATGGTCCTCTTAGGAGAAGATTTTCTTTAAAAACTAATGAGTTAAGGACTTTAAAGAACTTTGCCTGAACATTGAACTGTAATAAAATTGAATTCGCACCTTCTTCTATTCCTTCACTTTATCTATTGCAACATATATATATATATATATATATATATATATATATATATTATAACATACTGCATATTATCCTATATATATATATATATATATATATATATATATATATATATATATATATATATATATATATATATAACTCAATGTCTGCGTTTGTGTGATGTTTGTGTTTTCCCTATAGAAAAAGATTAGAGAATCTACATTAAATATCAAAGTTCATTCTTATGTAAAAGTTACCAGGAAAGTGAAAATGAAACTGCACCCCTAAGAGAACTATGAGGTTAGAACATCTTTTAAAACTGAAATATATCCTATTTTGATGAAATGTATATTATATGTATAAAAAATGTCTGGGGAAGACATTGGGAGTGGTCCGGAATCTCTACGTTACCCTCCATCTGCCAAATATCTACGTGTCCTCACCTCCAAGCGACCCATGATGCTAGAAGCTCTTTAAAACTTCAAATACGTATATTCGATTTTAATGATTTTAAAGAGGGAGGAGCTACTGGTTACTGCATCAGTAATTCATGCAGAGAGTTTCTCAACATTTCTGCTTTTTCTGACATTATTAGGGGCGACACAGGAGCAGTAAAAACAATAAAAGTAATTTGGTGTTATGGGCATAGTCAAAAGGTTCATTCAATCCCAGGCAACGTCGGGTCTTACTGCTAGTTTAATATATTTCTAAAACTATGATATAACGTCTTATGGAAATCAATGATGTATCTTTGTACCATATTTCATCTTAAATGTGGATGTCATGAAGTAAAAAAGATATTTAAAATGTGCCGTTTTACCAATGATTTACTGGTTGATAAAATGAATAAAACAAGCAATGTAACATACCGACAATACGAAGTACGAACTGTTTAGAAGTTAGACGAACTCGCCTATATTTTTTCATCAGTTATCTCTATCTCTTTACTGGCTTGTGTCATGATGTCATCTTCCGACTGGTCTCTAGCTGAAGCCTAGCTCTCGATCAGACATGGGAATGATACATAATGATTGAGTCTATTAACTATACGAGACCATTTGTAGTCAGTTAAATAAACCATAATCTATTGAAAATGATTTCTTTCTTTGTTTCTTTGTTTCTTTTTTATTTATTCCTTATTTCATTTTAACCACCTCTTCTTTATATTTTCTTCTTTATTCATGTCATTTATTTATTTATTACGTACTCCTTGTGCTTTAATTCTATCACGCTGCTTTTCCTACTATTTCTTCTTCTATTCACTTATCTCCCACCGCATCTTTTCATTCGCTTTTCAAAGTCAAACATGCACGACTATTGCTCATATTCTTTTCCTTTACTTTGTTTACGTAATTACTTTATTTGCAACGCACTCTTACTCTCATTCGCTTACACTGCTGCTACTACTACGACTAGGACTACCACTAGTACTACTACTACTACTACTCTCTCTACTTTTCTTCCAACTATTTCTTTTCTTATTCGTCCTCTATCGCCTAAAATACGGAGCTGCTAATATTCTTTTATTATAATGAAATAAATATTAATTCATCGGCTACCCCTTTTCTTTTTTACTTTGTTTACGCCATTCATTGATCTACAACAACATTTTACTGACCTTCTCTTCGAATACTCTTGCAAGTACTCCCTCTATTCGATTACTCTGAGCAGAACTCACTTCTCTGTCACATTTCACACACAAACGAACGTTGCTGCTGCTAATGTAATTTTCCTTCTACTTTATTTAAAATTATTTATTTATTTACGTGATTCATTTTCTCTTCTACGTCTCTGCTTATACTACTACAACGACTCCCTTTGATGTTAAAAATCTAATATTTACAAAATAAATTTTAATAATAGGAATAACATACTTAAACGCCTTCAACAACAAACATAGTTCCCTAACCTTAGTAAATAACACGTGATTCTGAAAAAAAAATCACCTCTATGAATGTTTAGCAATGTGACCTTTACTAATAACACCAAGCAACCTCCGATGATGGATCCTGACGGATCGGAAAGTACTCGAGTAAAAAGCGATTACGGCAGATACATCTGCCAGTTCCCACTTGAAACAAGAAGATTTATTAAGAAATTGGAACCGATCAGAACAAAAGTATATAGACACAACTTGTATATCATATTTAACAGAAAATGCTTAAAAGAAGGATATGCTGCCCAAATTTGCATATATTTATTAAAATATGAAACTAAAAGTATACTTTTAGAGAATAGAACCTATAGTGAAATGGTTTAAGCTCAATATACGAGGCAGAGCAATTATAAAGATAAATGAAAGAAGAGAGACAAAAATGTACGAATGGCAAATCTCGCGATCGAAGTCACTACTTAAATTCCCGACTGCATGAGTTTAATATACACATTTCAAACTCAACTTCTGAAAAACTACTTTCATTCTCGGTCCACGGAAGTATTTTTAAATTGCCCTGATTCTCAAAATTACACCAGAATAAGTGCGTTCAATCTACGATTGAACTAAACATCTTTCTATTGGATTTACTTTATTTTGAACATTTTGAACGCTGCCTTCACGAAACCCCTATTTTCCATCTTTAAATCTCCTTTCATCGGACACCCTATCAACGGAATTCACCAACTGGACAGACTCCATATTTTTTTACACTCATACTCTTACTCTCCATTATTTTATATCATTTCAAATTTTGAATTTTGGCCTTTCCACTGCCAATTTATCCATCTATGTAATTCCTCGGATGAGAAGATTTTAATCTTTGTAAAGCATTGGTTTAAGGAAAGAAAATAAATATATTTTAGCGAGTACACCTTGCATTGAACAATCAAAGTTGAAATAGATTTGTCATTCGTACATCTTTATCTCTCTTTTTTCATTTATCTCTATATTATATATAGTCTAAAGAAGCTTTAAGCTATTAAAAAAAAATGTTAAATGCAGTTTAAATTCCCTAACAAACTAACTAAATGCAAGATATTGCAGACTTAACATTCGTTGGAAAATTAATAAATGAAAACATATAAGTAAAATAAAAAAGAAAAAAGAAAAAAGGGGGGGGGGTTAATTATCTAAGAGTGAAACAAAAACAGGAGACCTTAAGCGTCTAATATTAACACGGGGATCATCAGCTGTTTACCATGTAACTGTTTCGGAGATTTAAAAAGAGGACAGTTATAATATTCATGGCTCTCCAATGGTACTGATTATACGACCATTTCCCCAATAATCAAGTGTCAAAATAATTCAGATAAAATATCAATAATATATACATAAAAAATAATAATAATAAAATAATAATAATATATTACCCTTAAGACTACCGTATGATATAGTAATTTGCATATCAAATGACATTAATTATAACAATAATAAAAAAATAAAAATAATAATAATACTATCTAAACACTATATCCAAGAACCATTCTGCAATATGGTAGCTAGCAATAAAATTATATAGGAATCAAAGTTGCATTAAAAAATAAATAAAAAATAAAGCTTAAGTACCTTTGGTACCAGAAAAGTAATTAGATAAGAGGAAGGAAACCTAGCCATACAGATCTAAATACCCAATATATAGTCTAAAGAAGCTTTAAGCTATTAAAAAAAAAAAAAAAATGTAAAATGCAGTTTAAATTCCCTAACAAACTAACTAAATGCAAGATATTGCATATAATATATATAAGATATATATATATATATATATATATATATATATATATGTGTGTACGTACGTGTATGTATATACATATACGTATATACATTTAGTTATAATTAGTTATACTACACATAAATACACGATTAGATTTAAAACTCTCAAAATTCACCTTAGAATTGTCCACATAGAGCAACGATTAAAGGATTTGATTAGCGATCAGTTTTACGTGATAGTCTTCTGAACGTTGAAGGTTGACTCCTTACTACAGGCTATAATATCTAAGAATAACTTACTAATTAATGCGGATGTCGGAACGAACACAATCAACCCCCGTGAATTAAATAAATGGTTCAATTCGAAATTCCTTATTGGTTGCAAACTTTGAATTTTTTCTTGTGATTAATCCCATTGCGTAATAACAGAGAGAGAGAGAGAGAGAGAGAGAGAGAGAGAGAGAGAGAGAGAGAGAGAGAGAGAGAGAGAGAGAGAGAGAGAGAGAGAGAGAGTCGGTAAGGCAACCCATCACTTTTGTACTTTCTGTAAATACATACTCTTGTTAACTACCTCCTTGTTATCTTATTTATTCTCGACTTTTTAAGGCAATAACAGAAATAAAAATTCCCAGGTTGGAAAATATGCAACTACATCGGCTCAAATGTTGTAACAACCAATATGAGGATAGTAGTCCGAAAAATTTAAATGACCCAAAGAATTTTTAGTGTTATTGAAATCTCAAATCCATTGTTTTACATACAATGAATGCTTAAAAATTCTTAAAATTATAATTGCGCGTATAACAATAAAATTAGCAATCAATAATATCGGGTAATTATTTTATTAAGATAAACTAAAAAAAAGAATTATGCAAATTAGCTATTTTTGTTGATTCATTAAAATTGCCTTCTGGGTAAAATACAAACTGTACAAAGGGAATGCGTGGCTGTATTCATGAGAACATATTTCGATGTGAACACAAATATCAATAGAGTGCTCTGCCCTGGTATATGGCCCGAGGATCGTCACCGATTTGACCCAACGTAATAGTTTACTTCTTTGATTACTTCAATCATTTGCATCTGAATCAAGTTTAAATCAGATTTATATTGCCAATCGCCGGATACTTGTACAACCTGCACTGTCTACCAAGCTCCAGTCGCTGTCACATCGCCGCAATGTTGCATCTCTGTGATTGTTTTACAAGTACTTAAATGGCATGCACTCCGACAGTATGCTTCACTGGTGCTCCCTCACCGCAATTCCTCTGACAAAGTCGTAAAGGAGAAAAATCAAACCCCTTCATTAGTAGAGGTCCTCAGATGCAAGAATACTTTCTACTGCGATACCTGTTTTTTTCCTCCAACCGCTTGCCTTTGGAATTCACTCCCTGCTCTCTGTTACCTCGACTCTACAAACATGCAGAAATTTAAATCAAATGTAAACAAGCATCTTGCCGCAGAACTCCCAACTTTGGGTAGCCCTATAAATATTGCCTCCAATTCGACAGTATCCCCTTACATCTCCGTGGTAGTGTGCCTTGTTTGGGGTTAATTGAAGTTTTAAAAAATCCGTGCGCGCGTGTTGTGGTTGTTGTTGTTGTTGTTAAGTGAGTCAGACTTCTGCATAGAACTCACGAAGATTGTGCCTCAGGGTCTGTCTCGTCTGAATGAAGTCATTTTTGTTGGTCGCAGCTATTCGTTGACGTACAAATTACAGATTTTTATCCCCAACACCGAATAAAACAAGGCTCAGCAGTTCCATGCGAAGTCGGGGAAGGTTTGGTTCAGAACACACAAAAGAATTACGAACAAGCAGCAGTGCCATGTTCACTCTATTTATTAGCGATTCCGCACCTGATACGCTTTTGCTTAGAAAACGTAGAGGCAGAGACGGCCAGAGTACGACGGATCCTAATACCGACTCTACCAGGATTTTCACCAGAACCCTGTTAGCCCGGTTTGCTCTAACACTATTAAGTTGCCGCCGGAGATCTCACAGTGATGAAAGGTTGGACTTTGCTGTACCATTGTGCCTCACAGACGTCTTTACGGGGGGCACCACACACTAAAGTGTGCAATGTTCCACAAATGGTTATGCTTCACATGGTTACAATCCCAGATGAAACCGACAAGGCATTACCTGCTTTAGAGGGGGGGGGGGTTATTGCCGATCGACTTTGACGTCCTGGGTGAGAAATGTCGACGGTTCTGTCCTCGGCCATTTTTGTACTCGACCACAGCACCCCCCCCCTTCGGGGAGCTGACTTTCCTCACCTTCCAGCCTTGTATCACATCTTGTTGCAGTGGGAAGTAAGTGAATCTCAATTAATTTCTATTGTTACTAATATGTCCAGAAATTACAGACACCCTGCATATATATATATATATATATATATATATATATATATATATATATATATATAACAACATAAGTTTAGGACAACATCTGTACCGTCGGTTTCAAATTCAAACAAAGGGGACCAATAGTTGGTCTCATACGCTGGACTTCTTTCAGCTTCTGTTTATGTCTGTTTTTCCAGAAAATAGAGCGAGCGTATAAACGTATCATTTTTAATTGTTAACACATCTCTAAGGCGTAAGGGGTCTAAATGTGGGCTATATTTAGTTTAATTTAGTTTCATGCAAAAGAGGTGAAAAAAGGGTTGAAGTTTTCGTGAACATTCAGATACCTTCAATGTTGTGAAATTTTAGCCATCTTTAGTAGACAGATTTATAAATATTCATCAAATTTCAATTTCTTTTGAACATTTTAAAGGGTCTTACGAGTCATAATATGGCAAGACCTCAAAATGTGGGAATTAAAATATTTCAAAGTTGCATTAAATTTGATCCATAGTCATTAGACACCAAGTAAGCAGGATTTTCTGATTTTAAATTTCTTCTTACGATCCTTGTTTTAGACATTTTCTAGAGTCAAAATCATGTAATTGATTTTGATCGAAATTAGAATAAGGATTCTGAACATAAAGTTTAGTAGTATTATATCTGAATTTTAATCTTCGTAAGGAGTCACAAAAGTGGTGCAAAACTTAATTAGTCTGTTCTATACCCCCTCTCTCTTTTAATATATATATATATATATATATATATATATATATATATATATATATATATAGTATACTGGTTCGAATGGTTTGTGTAGGAATCCGAATAAGAGAGCTCGATGTTCAATTAAGCAGAGCATGTATAAACTTGAAGATGAGATGAATTAGATGCACATTTAGGTTGTATACATAATAGTCTATTTCGACCTTATCTTGGTCTTTTCAGATGTACGTTCAACCACGATTCAGACATAAATCGTGGTTGAACGTACATCTGAGGAGACCAAGATATGGTCGAAACAGACTATTATGTATACAACCTAAATGTGCATCTAATTAATCTCATCTTCAAATTTATATATATATATATATATATAGTAAACTAGTAAGCTATGAAAATATATTTAGGCTAATATATATATATATATATATATATATATATATATATATATATATATATATATATATAATTGCGTGCATATATTTTTTTATAAAACAATATGCACAGAGAAAAGAATATGCGTTTATTTCAGTTTCTGTTCTGGTAACTTAACGAGAAAGAACAACAGCAATCCTAAGAAGACAATAAAACACGAGAAAGAAAAACAAAAATGGCGCAATCTTTTTGGCTCGCGGCTTCCGAGAAAAATGTGCTTCGCTTACTTGAGCGAGACACGTTTGATTCAATATTGGAATCGCGAAAAACAATCAGGTTATCGACATGAAAACATAGAGGAGGGGAGGGGGGATCAAAATATGCGTTAGTAACGGCAGAAGCAGCAGCATCAATCAGCATCATCATCATCAACAGCAGTAGGAAGAGCAGCAGTATCTCGTTCTATTTCTGTTTCTTCTTTCCTCTCGCCTATTATTTCGCTTATTTACTCTGTCTAACTCACGCCCTTTTCAGCAGATTGTTAGACAAAATGAAATAAGCAATATCGAATAGATGGAAAACGGTTTCGAGCTATATACTCGTCTATTTATCAATCTACTAGCAGGAAAACCCGGCGTTGCTCAGGATTGAATGAGGATCAATATTAGATACTTTTTCATTATACTCATAACATAACTTTCTTCTTCTCCTTCTGTTTCGTCCCTTATACGTATAGTTGGAAGATTGAAAACTCTCTGACTTACTGTCTTATACATATGGTTAAAATTCCATTAAAATTGGATATACGTATTTGAAGTTTTAAGGGAGTTTTGCCCCTTAGAGGATGTGCCATATAATTATTAGGCACATAGATGATAACGAAAGAAGTACAAGACCACTTCCATTGTCTTCCCCGGGGAATGTTATGCAGATGAATATATAAATTTCATCAAAACAAGATATATTTGAAGTTTTAATAAGAGGTTCTGACATATACAGTTCCCTTAGGTTAAGAGGCCACTTAGAGATTCGGAAACACTTCCATTGTCTTCCCCAGAAAATTTTATAGATACGATTTTAATTTCATGAAAATAAGATATATTTTAAGTTTTAAGGGGGTAATGACTAATTAGCCCTCTTAGGGGTGCACTTAGAGATTCGGGAACACTTCCATTGTATTCCCCAGTACATTTGACATGAGAATACACTTTTACATATTATGTAGATACTCTTACTTTTATTTTTATAGAGAACACACAACATCACATTGAGTTTCATATATATAGATATATAGAACCTCATACGTCGCAATCGACGGGAGAGTCCATCATATATATATATATATATATATATATATATATATATATATATATATATATATATATATATATATATATATATATGACGGCTTGATTAAAATTCTGTCAACCTATTACCGTAAAGGGATCACGCGTGAGTGTTGTCTGCTTTCTGTTTTTCTTCCATGAAATTTCTGCACAATATAACATCTTTATAAATGTATTTTATTTTGGTTTCTGAAGAGAAGCGTGTCATTGCATTTAATTGCAGCATATTGCACGTTGTATAACAATTGTGAGACCATCGCCAATTCTGCCATTACAAAAATAAATGCTATGAGTAAAGACTGAATTTTGGTCATTGGAATTTTAAATAATATATATATATATATATATATATATATATATATATATATATATATATATATATATATATATATATATATATGTATATATATATATTTATATATATATATATTTAAGTGATGAAAAATAAAAATAGAGAAGTAGATGATGATAAAACTAAATAATGCAAATAAAAAAGAAAATTAAAAAGGAAAAGAATAACGTATATAAATAAATGACTTCAATAAAATAGAAAAATAAAAAATACAGAAGAGCAACATGATGAAGAAGAAGAAAAAAAGAAAGCGAATGAAAAGATGACGAATATAAATAAATGACCTAAATAAAGACGAAAAAGAAAAAAAGAGAGTAAAAAGGTGGCATAAATAAGTAAGTGATAGAAACATAAAAAATAGAGTAACAGAGTAAGAGATAGGCATGAATAATAAATGACATGAATAAAGAAAAGGAAAAAGAAAGAAGAGAAAGTACACTACGTAAATAAGTAAATAACATAAATAAAGAAAAAAAGTGAAAAATATGCACAGAAATGTAAGAAGATGACGTAAACAAATAAAGTACGTAAATAAAAGTAAGAAAAAGAAAAAAAAACTATAAAGAGAGTAAGAGGCTAACGTAAACAAATAGTGGTAGTATCTCTTTCTATTGCCAACTCTTCTTTTCACTCGACTTATTGATTTCTCACTCTCTATGCGTTATTCGCTTTTTTCAGAAGTGCTGGTAGATGAAAAAGAATAAGAGGATCTTGCACCGATTGAAGGCGGCGTCTATCTACATATCGTTCCCCCTATTAGCGATGTTAAATGTTGTCAGTACTATATAAGTGACCATATATACTATAGATGACTATATAAGTGACCATATATACTATAGATGACTATATAAGTGACCATATATACTATAGATGACTATATAAGTGACCATATATACTATAGATGACTATATAAGATCCCCTACAACCGTTAGTGCTATCATACACTAATATTAATACTAGCATAATACAAACCTCTTTGTAAATAAACAAATGAAGTACTGTCTAATGTTTATATAGAAGCATTAAGATATCAACAACGCCCGCCTCGTAGGCAAGTGGTTAGAATCGCCAACTATCAAACATATGGTTGTGTGTTCGATCCCGGCTTAGGTCAGGTGCTGGTCTAACTCCACTTAATAGCTGTGATACAAATAAACAGTCTGTCTGTTTAAATATATAGTAATAATACTAGAATTAACGATAAGTGAAGTATCGTAAAGTGATCTATCGTGATAAAGTAAAGTTCAATACGTTGAGTAGAGCAATCAATTTTAAAGAAGGAAAGATGAAGATATAAAATTACATAAAATTACATAAAATTGATACAAATTTTATTACATCGAAAGTTCAGATGCAATGAGTTACACTAATCCTTAAACCATGATTTTTCAAAGATAAAACTCTTCTCGATACTAGTTTGAAAAACCATGGTTTAAGGATTAGTGTAACTCCTTGCATCTGAACTTTCGATGTAATAAAATTTGTATCAATTTTATGTAATTTTATGCAATTTTTTGTCTATCTTTCATTCTTTTATATAAAAAAAATATTATATTTAGGCAGCAAATCGTTATTTATGCAGACCTCGTAAAGACGACGACATTTTCTCTTTTTGTTATTTTCCTTGTTAGCTTCTCAACACGGTGAGCAGGTTTTCTGTTTTCAGGTGTGAGTTTAAACATTATGGCTCCGAGTGGATTAGCCCCACGACAACAACCTTCTCTCGACGTCGAACGTACTACCTAAACGATACAAGCGCTATTCAACGACCCCACCCCAAACAATAAAAACTATACAATCGACCGAATAAAGAAATACTAACAACTAACACTAAAGCCAACCATAAAAAAATTGTACACGTAGACTTTACATTCTCAAAGCGCTATATATTAAAACACTGTAACCCAACATGAATGGAATATCATTTAATACTGGCACTAACACCCTATCTGTATTCCGTAATTAAAATCAAATAATGGAAAAAAAAAAACTATAAAAAGGCGAACAGCACAAAGACGAAAAATAAGACACAACTCCTGATGACGATCGAGAGATTGAAAGCGCTTGGGAGATGGCCGATGAAACAACACTCGGGGCCATAATGTTTAAGCTAACACCTCAAAACAAAAAAATTGCTTGCCGCGTCGAGAAGCTGTGAAGGAAAATAAAAGATATAAAATTTCGTTGTCTTCAACGAGGCCTACACACACACACACACACACACACACACACACATATATATATATATATATATATATATATATATATATATATATATATATATATATATCCATGGACACGTGTTTCGCAGTTTTACGGCTCATCAGCGTGGCTGAATCTAACAAGATTCGAAACCGGCGCCCTTACAACTGGACCACTAAAGGTCGCTAATATCAGATGAAAGACATATAACATTTTAAAATGTTGTCATTTGTTGTTGTTTTTGCTATTTTCACCTATTAAATATCTTTTACGTGGAAGCATTACCTAAATGCTAAGGAGGACACATATTTCACTTTCACCAGTGTGATACCCCCACGCACATACCCACACGCGCACACACATACACATACACACACATATCTATATCTATCTATATATCTATAAATTATGGCACTCAGCTATCCCTAAATATGAACACACTTTTGAAGCAGTAAAACAGAAAACACACATGATAAATAATTAAATCAACCCTGACGCAGTACTTATTTTAAAAGGGATACTTCAACAACGCACCGTTTTTAACGGAATATTTAGATGCCAGCTCTATTTATTTTCGTTTTCTTCGAGATGACCTTTTAAAATGCGAAACTACTAATAAATAAATAAATAAATAAATAAAACACCAAACAAAATTAAACCTTTAAAACACAAAACTATAAATAAAACAATAATAAATCCGATATCACCATCTAAATGTGACTTCAGTATTACAACTTTTCAACGACGAATTCAAACGCCCCCACCATTTGTATTTTCACTTTTTAAGACGCCGGTAATCTCCTACGATCTATAAACAACAACTTAAAGTTATAAAACTACAAATGAATAAATAAAGAAGTAAAACACTTAGTAGAATTAAATAAAACCCTTCTTAAAAAAAACAACTATAAATCATAAATAAAATAAAACTTAATTCATTCCCAACCAATATATATTTTCCGGAGAGAATTTCTAGGAATGCACCGTTTTTTATAGATATAACGCCATTTAGCATCGTGGTTTGACTCATTCAGTACGCTGACGATTCCACTGGGTATAGACTTTAAAAAAATGTAAAATGTCAGCCCATCTGGATGAAACCGCTGTACGTTTCTGAAATATGTAACATATAGTTTTCAAATAAATTATTAATTCATATATATATATGTAGGAACGCGCGCAGGATAGATGTCGTTAGGGTTTCGCAATCTTTGGTTCCTAATAGACTTCTCGGGTAGGCACCTTGTTTTTCAACTGGCCTCTCTTTTACCCATAAATGGCATTTTTGTTTCGTCTTTTTTAACTGCCGGCTTTAACAAATTATTAAAACAAATAACTAGAATTCTGAAAGTTAAATTTAATAATTACTGTAACATTTGCTCATTCATTTTTAATTAAACAAAATGGTTATACAACTCTAACTAGTTTTATTAGTTATGTTTAAACTCTATTCATTAAATTCTTGGCTGCAAGTAAATGGTGGTTGCTAGAAAAGCAGGAAATTTGTCAAAAGGTGATTTAATTTATAATGAATAACTTTTCTAAAGTATTTCAAATACTATTATTGCAATCACTTTTCTAAAGTATTTCAAAGACTAATATTGCAATAACTTTTCTAAAGTATTTCAAAGACTAATATTACAATAACTTTTCTAAAGTATTTCAAATACTAATATTGCAATCACTTTTCTAAAGTATTTCAAAGACTAATATTGCAATCACTTTTCTAAAGTATTTCAAATACTAATATTGCAATAACTTTTCTAAAGTATTTCAAATACTAATATTGCAATAACTTTTCTAAAGTATTTCAAAGACTAATATTGCAATAACCTTTCTAAAGTATTTCAAATACTAATATTGCAATAACTTTTCTAAAGTATTTCAAATACTAATATTGCAATAACTTTTCTAAAGTATTTCAAATACTAATATAGCAATAACTTTTCTAAAGTATTTCAAATACTAATATTGCAATAACTTTTCTAAAGTATTTCAAAGACTAATATTACAATAACTTTTCTAAAGTATTTCAAAGACTAATATTGCAATAACTTTTCTGAAGTATTTCAAATACTAATATTGCAATAACTTTTCTAAAGTATTTCAAAGACTTATATTGCAATAACTTTACTAAAGTATTTCAAATACTAATATTGCAATACACTCACAGATGCTCAAACTGTCGTCTGTTCAAATCCAAGAAGCGAATAAGCCAGACGCAATAACATTTAAACAAACTAAAATTTACAATCTCAAATTTTCCGTTTTTCTAATGACCACCTTGTACCTTCCAAAACCTTCAATCTTTTAATACGTGACAATTTACTAAGACTTTTAAATCCAGAAGTCATTTTCTATTTGACAGTTTAAACACTTCCAAATTCCTTTCAAATTTTGAGGCATCACGAAATAGATGACTCGTTGTTAAGTTTTTATCAAATATTATAATAGCCCCCCCACCTTTGCTTACGAATAAACAAAAATGCATTGTAGATTTAATTTCGTAATTAATTTGATCTTTTGAATAGGATTTTTAGAAAGTTCGTTTTAGCCCTTCATACTCATTGCATTTTTATTTCAATTATAATCGCTAAATAGTAACAAAAAATAAAATAATGGTGTGTAAGTAACATAAAGGCGGGAAACACATACACAGTCACACGAGAAGTGGCATCATAATTGTATTAATAAGAGGCAGTTGGTTTGAAAAGGTAGTTTGCTTGAAGCAATGTGAGTAAGAAGTTGAATTTTGTTTTTAATGCGATGCTAATGACATTTTGATTGAAGGCATCGTTAGATACGACGCAAAGATGAGAATATTAAATAGTTAAATAATTTTCAATGAGATATTTATTTACCAATGTAGTGTATCGAATCAGGGCGATATGGTATGGTGTATTATTATTATTATTATTATTATTATTATTATTATTATTATTATTATTATTATTATAATTATCATCATCATCATCATAATCATCATTATTGTTACTACTATTACTATTACTATTATTATTAATTATTACTAATATTATTATTATAAATTATTATTATTAGTATTACTACTACTACTATTACTATTACTATTACTATTATTATTATTACTACTATTACAATTACTATTATTACTATTATTATTGTTACTATTATTATTACTATTATTATTAGTAGTATTAATATCATTCTTCTTATTCTTATTCTTATTCATATTCTTATTATTTCATAGTAGTCTCAACTTTTGGATGTTTGTTTTTATTCTTTTCTGAACATCAGGGTCAATTCCCTTGACCTTATACATTCAAGCTGTACCTTAACCCTTCGCTGTTCTTAACAGGCAAGCGTTTTGCAGAATTGGAAAATAAATTGTCTCGTCAATGTGTGTACACCAGTCATGGTGGATTTTCTATATGATTTCAAGCGTTTCAATTACAACGGGAATCACCTTGACTTCTTTACATCTCCATAGCTTAACTAATTCACATTTTAGATCTTGATATATATTTTTTTGTCGTGTTCTTTCTCTTGAACTCTGGTATCAAACGGGCGGGCTATATCAATGAGTATGCAAGTTCTATTGTTTTTGTTTAGAAATATTAAGACGGAATTGAATGTTCAAGAACCATTATCAGTTTGTATGCGCATGCCCCGAAAAAGTTTGACATTATTATTATTATTATTATTATTATTATTATTATTATTATTATTATTATTATTATTATTATTATTATTATTATTATTATTATTATTATTATTATTATTATTATTATTATTATTATTCTTCTTCTTCTTCTTCTTCTTATTATTATTATTATTATTATTATTATTATTATTATTATTATAATAATATTTTTGAGGTATCACCTCCTTCTCAAAAATAAATCTCCACTCAATTCGAAGAGTGTTTTCACGTAGAACTCGAAAGCCGGAATTATGGGTGGTGTTTGTAGCAGTATTGCAGAAAATTAATATATTTTATTAATATATAGATTATGTATATAATATTCGTAGATTATGTATCTAATATGCGTAGATTATGTATGTATTTATCTATTCTGTTTGTCTTCAATCTCATAATGACCTCTTCTCAGTCGCGTCCCCACTACTTCATCTGGCGTTTTAAATATGAGCAATAAAAAAAGATGGATGACGGCGTCTAATGCGTTCAAGATAGAAAATCTATTGGTATAACATTGATACGAAGGTGTTTTTTTAATGTATTTTTGTTTTGTAAAACAATTATTTTCGACTGAGTTGATGCTTTATTAGATTCGACATTCGATTTCCTCGCCGATTGGAATGAATATCTTGTGGCCTCTCATTCGTTTCGTTTACGCCGCGTTTAAGAATCATCAAATAAGCTTTTGGCGTATTATTCAGCGAAGGAGGTTATAGTCTTTCTTTAAAAATTGGTGCTGTAACCAGAATTATTATTATTATTATTATTATTATTATTATTATTATTATTATTATTATTATTATTATTATTATTATTATTATTATTATTATCATGATGATGATGATGATGATGATGATGATGATGATGATGATGATGATGATGATGATGGTGGTGGTGGTGGTGATGATGATGATGATGATGATGGTGGTGGTGGTGGTGGTGGTGATGATGATGATGATGATGATGGTGGTTATGATGATGATGATGATGATGATGATGATGATGATGATGATGATGATGATGATGTTTTGCCCACTATCAGCTTTTACACCGGTAGTTTATAGTGATTAATCGTTGATAAAAAAGTGGTGTATTTCACTGGTGTTTGGATAACAGATAGGAAGAACGCACATAGAGCTTGGCATATTATATAGTTGTTTTTACATATAGCGAGAGAGAGAGAGAGAGAGAGAGAGAGAAAGATATATATATATATATATATATATATATATATATATATAAATATATATATATATATATATATATATAAAGAGATAGATAGAGAAAACAAGATATGAATACAGATGGTAGGAGCAGTGGAAGAAGTAGAAGGAAAGAAAGTATTGTACGTAAGAGAGAGGACGTGCATGAGTAGGAGGAGTAGTAGTAGGAGGAGGAGGAGGAGGAACATCGTTATGTATATGTGTCATTTGTTTTCACATTGTGAGCGAGATAGGTGGAAGAAGAATAGAAATATGAGGGGAGGTGGAGAGAGCAAACAGAAGGGAAGGAAAAGGAAGGGGATATAACTCTTCATATTTTGCAGTTGTTTAAATATTGAAATCGTGATAAAATTGAAATTCGTTTTCATCACAATTCTCTTTGTTTCTTCAATTAACTCCGCTTCATTAAGTAAGATCTGCTTGAATTTGAAACGCAAGACATATTTGTGAAAACACGCCGCGAGCAAAAATCTATAGAAAGTGAATGTGTATGTATGTATTTATGTATGTCTATATGCATGGCTTCAACTTGGTATTTCAATTAAGACTAGAATGAAAATATACACAAAATATCTTTTGTTATCCTTGCTTTATGCATGCGAGACTTGGGTCACCTACCGAACACATCTAAGGGGGCTTGAACATTTTAGGGGGATACTAGGTATACGTTTGAATATTTAACGAAGTGTAACTGAAGTTATTGAATTGAATTATTGTACTAGCATCGCATCGGAATATCGTCTAAAATGTGTACTGTTATTGGGTAGCACGGGGATTTTGAAGCCGGATCATTTATACACGGGGTTGAGGTCAAAATAAAAAGATGAATAATAATTATTATTTTGGAAAGAAGTAAATAAAGCGAAAACATTCCTTGTCCATTGCGTTAGTAGGTCGAAAAGAATGACCAGCAAAAAATGGTATTGTCCGAAAAAGCGGCGATTAGCAATCAGATCACAACTGTTTACTTCATAGTTGACGTCGAATGATGTAAACAAAGTTATTTAACATGTGCACTGTTGATGCCAAAACAGAAAAGAAACTCTGCCGATGAGACCGACTCGTAGAAAAGAGGAAGAGGTGAGTGTGCCACAACCGCTCAGGTCCGAGACTTATTTGTCTATTTCTAAAAAAATAATTAAGAATTAAAATCATTTTTTTAAAGCCAAAGGAGAAACATTGTCTTGCTTATTCTTATATCAAGGGACACAACTTGTCTCTGACGAGAAACAAGAACGTGAGTGGAATCTTTTCCCTTACATCTGCCACTTATGATTACCCAAACAAACTAGTGCGTGCATCTCACTGACAGTCGTTAGGCAATCAACATTCTGAAACAATGTTGATTTAATGGACAGATCATTAGAAAAAGGTTAAAGGTTAAAATGGACAGATCACAAGAAAAGGGCTAAAACTGAAAAGGACGAAAACAGTTTCAGTGATACGTAATACACGGTTAAGAAAGATTACATGCGAACTCGGCAAACTTATTTATTCTTGTTATTTGCACCTTGATATTTTGTGAGGTGCAAGTCTTATTTGATTAGGAATTGGTCCTGTAAAAATTACTCCTAGGACAGCTTTTTAGTGTACCTGATTCTTAAACCCAGCACACAGCGCATTTATATGTCGGCAGTTTTCAGCTGTTTGAGGCTAAACATTATTTTAAATGATAAAACTAAGTCAACGATTTAAAGCACATACGAATGACATATATTGAAAGATTCTTTTCTTTTCTTTATAAACATAAATATTTATTTAAGATTGGACCAGAAATAGGCATGAACTTGCGAGTTGAAAAGTGCAGTGTCTCCGGTTATGTATATGCTATAATCATAATTGCCTATCTCGGCAGTGTTTCCAGTCGTCTTGAGCTGCTTGCCATTGGAATCAAGCAGTGCCGACTCAGGAGAGGTGTTGTTGCGGATTGCGCAACCCTTGCTTCACAATTACACGCGCAGCCACATCTTTACAGGGGTGTCTATAGTCTCTCTAGACTTAACGGAGAGCTTTTTGTAAAAAGATAGTGGCCATGTGGTAAGAATTAAGAGGCTAGAACGTTTTTACCAACAATATTCACGGTATATGTTTGAATGTGTACATCAGTGGAATTGAACATATAGAATGGAGTAATTGCAACAGCATTGAATATGGGATCGTTCGAAATAGAATGAACATGTAGTAAAAATGAATGATAACCGGAAGTCTACACACATTTTATATGGAGTGTAAGCTTATAAGAAGCGTCCATTTTCCATAATTCAAATGAAGCATAAAGAACAGTTTTATGAAAATAAATATAGAGGTTAAGGGCTGGGAGAAGTTATCTCTTGGTCGTTTTTTTTTCTGGAGGAAGCCAGTAAATAATGCCTTATCGGAGAAAAAAGGGACGTAGACAGACAAATGAATAGACAGATAGCTAGCGTGTCTTGTTACACCTGGCATTGTGTGCGACGAATCCACCCTAACCAGGGGCTTTTCAGGGAATGGCAACGTTTTGCGTCTGCCAGCTAAAGTTGAAATCTCCCTTCTTCTGGAAGTCATGTGGTTTCGCCAACTTCGGTTAACTAAAGGTTTAATTCTGAACTCCCATTCGCCAATCATTTGTCACTTCAACTAACGGCGTTCGGGCGAAGTCAATGCAGAAAGGAATCATGATGAAAGCAATCGCATTCATCATGACAAACTTAAAAGAAATGAATGCAAGAAATTTAGCAGAATTCTATTCGAATCTCTGAAATAAAAAAAGAAAACTTTTTATACTCTTGTTCACAACAAAACAAGCCATATTTCCACTGAACAAACATCTTGTAGCACAACTCGCCACTTGGGATACCCACTATAAATCTGGCCCCTAATCGCAGTAAATCCTTGCCTTGTTTACTGTAAAATAAAGTTAAGAAACAAACCTGTAGGATAAGTCATTTGTACAATTTCCGATTTCTTTAACTGTTCGGCTCGTCAGTCAAACGCTTTAAGACGCCACCTGATTAAGATGGCCGGCTTTTTGAAGAACAGGTTCGAATCATGTACGAGTCTAACTTTTCACTTTCTGTTTTTTTTTAAATTCCAAGTCGCGTGGACTAAATTAATCGTTTATATAATAATTTTACTCACGCTCATTATGAGATTTCGTTGGGCGGCCATTTTGTTTCTTCTTGAATGCGGTAGAACACCCAATATTTACTCATTAATCGTAACTTAAGAAATTGCGTAAATTCGTTTGACAAAGACCAAGCGAAAACGCCATAAAGTATTAACCGGTGACAAACTTATTTTCAAGCTTGCTGACGCTCGTTGGATCTCAACATCTACTGAATTGTAAATGTGTGACTAATTTCGTGTGCGGCCATCTCTCGTAAATTGTACAACTTTAAGACATCTATTCACGTAGACAGATCAATGTTGGTAAGAGTGGTAACCAACTTACAATGTGAGGAAATGTAAAAAAGGGAGAGTACGAGTTGTCTACCTTTCCACGGCCGGGTTAGGAATCGGTGACGTCATCATATCTGTAGTAAAATGGGGAGATACATTGATTGTAAGATTTAATGCTACTTAGACAAAGCACATTTTTTCTAACAATTATAAGAAACCTTTTCAACCACCGATTGCCATGGCTAATAGCACCCTATCCCTAACCCATCAGCCTAACATTCACAGGTAACTCTAATTGGAACAAATACATTAGAAACACAGCCAAGGCTGCTTCAAGAAAGGTAGCCGCTGTCTACCGTTCTAGAAAACTTCTCAGATCTGCCAGTATTATATCTATATAAAGCCACCATCCGCCCATTGAGTATTGTTGTGGCATCTGGACTAGTGCGCAGACCACCAGACTCTCCTTCTTAGACAGGTTCAAAAAAGTGTCTCTAATTTAATAAGTCTCGCACTGTCTACAAGTCTCAGCCCCTGTCATATCGTCGCAATGTTCCATCTCTGTGCTTGTTTTACAAGTACTTCAATGGAATGTGCTTAGCCGAACTTGCTGCTCTGGTGCCCGTCTCGACCTAAATACACCCGACCGACCCTACTTCAGAGTTCCCCAGATGCCGTAGGGCTTTCTACTTTAATAGCTTATTTTCTCGAACGGCTTGCCTTTGGAATTCCCTCCCTGCTCACTGTTTCCCGTAAAATATTTTTTGGAATATTTATGAATTGAATTCTAAAAACTATGCTTAGAATTTCATCAAGATCGGAGATATCTGAATGTTAATGATAGGTTTTCGTACCATTTTGATGCAATTTTCTAAAACTAAATTAAATATATGCCACATTACTCACACTTACACCTAGCAGCTGTGTTCCTAATATTTATAATAAATTTATAATTAATTAGTTCTCGAATTTATCCCACATAAACATATATTACTTAATCCATATACTAACTCTATCTATTCGGCGTTATCCGTTAGTTATTTTACTTGCAGTTTGTTTGCGTTTTTTATATACGGTTTTCTTTTTCGGAAATATAAATTTTGTTACAACCAAAGGAAGTAAATCTGGATTGACGAATGCAAAGTTACCTTCGTTTTTAAGATGGCGTCGGTTTTTAAATTATTACAATAATTATTTTTTGGTAGGAAAAAAATAATTACATTTTATTGTTCTCAACAACATGCTCCAATGATTTGCAAAAAAAGTGACGACACATTTATTTTGCAATAAGAAAGATGTCGGCAACAAAATTGAGAAAGATATAGACTTTATATATTAGAGAAGCTGAAATACTTGTCTACGTCGGGTTTCCCAACTTTTCCTGAATTTTATAGTTAAGAGAAGAAGTTAAGAACATCTTTTTCAGCCATTTTTATTTCAAGTGATAATTGATATCTAAAATGCTATAGCAAAACAAACAATTGCCCAATATAAAGTTCGAACTATAAATACCTGTGACTATGTGTGGGTTTGGTGTACAGGTATGTGTATAAACTGTACACCTAAACCACAGATAGCCACATGTATTTGAATTTCAATAGCAACCATATTAACCAACTTAAGAAATCAATCATATACAGCTCCTGCCTCCGCGTTCAACGCATCTGCTCCAGCACAACAGAATACAAAAAACATTGGCCCACTCATCTCGCAATTTTTAAACAGCAAATACCCTCTCACACTTATCAAAACAGCAGTACAGAAGTCAGCTATTGACCTACAAGCAAACTATTGACCTACAAGTAAAAACGATCTAACAGAAGAATCCTAATAGTATTTGAGATCAATCAGAACACACATAAGGTCTCACAAGTACTAATGAAAGATTTGCGACATCTCCAAACAGACATAGACATCACCTCCCTGTTTAGCTCACACCTAATCAATGCCACGACGCAAAAAGCCAATCTATCGATACTCCTCACATCACCTTACATCAAACAGCATTTCAATAAACCTTGCTGAAAGATCTGCTAACATATAGTGACAGATACCGTTATCATTCTACCCAACTCACATGCCAAACTTGAGCCACCAGGTATAACGTGTTACAATGGGAATTATATATTACTTGCACTGCACATATTGCAGTGAAGGTGGTTACGTCGGGGCGACAGGGACTCCGCTCCGTGTAAGATTCAATAACCACCTGAAAGCGATCAGGGACAACAACCCATACTCTCCAGTGGCAAAACATTACAACTCAGTAAACAACACAACATACCACATAAAATGCATATTACTACAGACAGGTTTCAATTCCACACAGCACCGCCGAAATAACGGAATAAAATGGGTATACAAATGAAACACCCATGCCAAGAGGATAAACTCAGATATCGGAATTTTGATTCCCTACACATTTTTTACCACATCACCAATAAACATGTCCTTTAAGATACAGAGATATACACATACGCGTGTGTGTGTGTATGTATGTATACATGTATATATATATGTATATATATAAATACACATACGCGTGTGTGTATATGTATGTATATGTATGTATACATGTATATATATATGTATACGTGTGTTTTGATGTAAGTATTTATGTGTTTACAGACGCACTTGCTAATCAAAGAATTTTAATTTTAGATTTAGACTCCTAAAACATATTTCTTATCAGACGATAATTGGATTTATCTAGTTACATTACCTTTTCTTTTCTTTCCCATCTTTTTCTCCTCCCTATCTCCTACATACCGGATGTGTGTGAGACAAGAAACTCGCCGGCGTTCAAAGAGACCCACCACACACACCGAGCGGACAGTTTAACTACACTCTTTTCTTATTTCTTTTCTTTTTCTTCCTGTGCACCGGAAATAAAACAGATCACAAGCACCCTCATATATGACCTTGAGAAGCGAACCCTGGTAGCCGGTCTCTGAAATATTAATAATATTATTTTAGTTTGTCGTTTTCAAGAACTCTATTCACACTTCATAGAAGGCTTGAAGAAGAGAATGGTTCCCGAAAATTTCATGCAGACTATCTAAACAAAACTAAAAATAAAACAAACTGAAATTGGGATTTTCTTTAATTTGCTTCTAAAATCGTCCAATAAATTCGGCACGAAATTGTAAGCTGCACGTTTATTTCTTTATTCTTTCTCAGTTTTTTATTCGCTATTATAATACTTATTTTCTTCTACTTGTGCGCTTATGATTTTCCGTTGAGTGATTACACATATAAACACACATACACACACACACACACACACACACACATATATATATATATATATATATATATATATATATATATATATAGTGTCAGGTTGTATATGAAAAGAAATCAAATAAAGTGCTCGATCATATAAGAGAGCTAATATAATTTATTTAGATACTGTATATTACATAATTCAGCAGATACACCGTTTTCTGTCATTGTTGACGCCATTCCCTGTCGGGCGTGACTACAATCGTTTCAGCTTGCCGATGATTCCACTGGGCACGGAGATTTACTAAATATGTCTAAATCTGCCCTTTTGGATGAAACCGCGGTACATTGCTGAATTATGTAATATACAGTATCTAAATAAACTATATATATATATATATATATATATATATATATATATATATATATATATATATATATATATATATAACACGAATTTCATGCACTTTAGCCTGGTGATTCCATACGGAAATGAAACGCGGGAGTCTCTGTATAGCTTAATTGTCATAAATATATTATCATAACTTAATATATATATATATATATATATATATATATATATATATATATATATATATATATATATATATATATATAATATTCCACACATATAAACTGTACCTACCCTGCATTACCATGTAGTACTTTTTATTTGTTATGTTGTTGTTTTTTTTAACTATACCGTTTTTTTTTTCGGAAATATTACTTTTTGTCTTGTATTTTAAAAGGGGAAGTAAATATGTATTGACGAAGCCAAGAGTTAGGTTCTTTTCTTAGGATTGCATCCGATATTTGACTTAGAGATATAAGGGTCAAGGTTAATTTTGACGCCAGGCCGTAATGCAACAGCTTCATCAAAGGCTGGCTTAGGAGTTCAAGCTAGTAACATGTTTCGTGTTTCGCATCGAACAAGTGAGAAAAGCAAACGCATATTGGCAGGTTCACTTTGTAACAAAAAGCTCAACCGACGAATGCATTTATCGAAATTGGCGGAGATTCGCTTCCAGCGGCGTTTAATCCTGAAACGTGACGTATGCATAACAATATGGTTGAATTGGTATACACAGCAGGAAAAGCGAACAGATTAAGTGAGAGGGCGGGACGGAGGGAGACAAGAGTTTGCACTTGAATCTATATGTGCGGAATTCAAAAAGACACTCAAATACTAAAGCTATCTTCTACGCACGATTTCTCGTTTTTTAATTTTTTTACGAAATTGTTAGTTTGTATTTTGTTTGTTGGTGAGTCTCTTGTTAAAGTTCGTAATTTTAGTTCATTGGCTGTGTTTAGAAAACTCTAGATAAAAACAATATATACTAATATATATATATTTATCTATTATATCATGTCACACTACGTTGTATGCTTTTTTTAAATTAAGAACTTTTCATGTACTTTTCTGGTGAGCTTGATGTGCAAAAATCCAATATTGACATAATAATAATGGTGTTTGGTTTACTTTACGGGAAACGATTCGTAAAATAATTGGCACTGAAAGGTATCTGTTTTGAAAATGTTTGTGAACATGTTTTGCAAGAACATTTTTTTTAAATGTATGCTTCTAGTATATGAATTAAATTTGCTTATATATATATATATATATATATATATATATATATATATATATATATATATACATATATATATATATATATATATATATATATATATATATAGAGAGAGAGAGAGAGAGGAGAGAGAGAGAGAGACTAGAATGAAAGAATTGTTGGAGTTATCTCCCTTTCGGCGACTAGAAAAAATAATTTATTCGTCTAAATAATCGTTAAAAAAGCTGATTAGTTTTCCTTGGCATCAATCCAAGTAAAGGTACTAAATAACCTCCCTTGTTTTTCTATTTCCATGCAGAGGTGCATACACGTGGCTGGAGTTAATTTGAGAGGTGAAAAAGAGAAAATCGAAAATTGCAAGTCATTATAGCTTGACATTGGAACATTTGAATAATTTTCTTAATGGGTTACTATACGATGTATCTATCCCCTCTTTCTTATTTTTAAATATAAGATTATGAAGATAAAAATCAGTTTTGAACTAGATTTGAGAATTATCAGCATATTTCCATGTGTTGATCTGACCCTGGAATGTGTTTGTCATTTTCATGTCTTGCTTATCCTCACTATTAAAGGAAGAAAAAGAAGAGAAAAAAAGAAAGAAAGAAAATAAAAATGAAAAAGAGAAACAAAACGAATAAAAAAAAGAAGAGAGAAAAATTGACTCCTTTATTTGGAAAATATAATAACTAATATTTTCGTATGGAACTCTTGTCAGATTATATCTTAAGAGGGAAACATTTTGAATAAAAAACCCGTTTTATTTAGTTTCTCTATCTTGACGCTGATTGTGCGTAAACGATTTCAAATATATGAATTTAAGTTTATCTGGAATCGTAATTGATTAAATATAGTTACTGGTACAGTTTTGGAACCAGACAAAACCGACTTTTCGTTCGGCCCTATTTCGACTCATTACGTAAACAGCTGGAAGATGCCGAACCAATTATCTAATCAGAATGTGAGAAAAGCAGACGACAGGTTAAATTGAGAAACAGAGATAAAAAGGGAACACACAATAGTCAACAAATAACTGTTACTCAAGGTAATAAAGGTAGATTAGGCTGATGTAAGGTTTAGTTTCAGGTTAGGTGAGGGTTAGTTTAGGGTTAAGTTAGGGTTAGGGAAAAAAGTTCGCTTATTGTCTGGTTAAAAAGCTTGGCCAGTACAAAAAATAAATATCTCTGTCGTGAAAAAAAAAAATATCAAAGTAGTTTCATTATTATTTTCGTCAAAACAAAATTAATTTTTCACCAAATATAAAAATACGGTGAGTGTTTTTCTTGCTTTAAATGCTGTTTCCTAATTTATTTTTTATTGGAACGCCTCATTGTTTTGATTTTGACACCGGTTCGTTTTAATTAGGTTTTTCTCCGGCTGTTTACCTAATTCTGCGTCGACATCCTGTGGTTCAAAAGCTGTACACATGTCAAAATATAATATGTCGAAGATAAAAATCGTATACTCTTTAAATAGATTATGCTCAAAACCGGAACACAATTTCAAGACAAAAGGTTTAGTAAAATTAAATCTTCGTAAGGGGATTAAAAGAATCGCGTTATATACCCTCCAGACAAATAACACAATTATTCTATTGATCATCCCTATTCCTTTCTTGTTGTTCTTTTAACTAATCATCGTTCTATCTCATTAACCGTTATCCTCGAGTGGCATTCGTCCTTGATATGTGGTAATTTAATCAGTAAAAACAATCCGCAATTACAGAATATTTAGTTACAAAATAAACGCATACAATGCAAATTAACCACGAAAATCGTTCATATACAAGATAACATCTCTTAATTATTCTAAAATATAAAGATCTTGATGCATTAATGTGAACCTGCGTCTGTGTGCGTTTCCTACACAGACCGCAATCGTTCGCTTGTTGTCTTCTGTCCTAATTCGACGTTTGATTTTGACACTGGCCGCAGTGTGAATAATGTGGTCTGTCAATCATGTGATCTGTCAATCATGTGGTTTCGGTCACTGCTGTACCAAAATGAGTTTCCTTTTAAACAAAATCACAACTCAAGTTTAAAACAATTAACAATGTTTTATCTTGAGATTACAATGACGCACGGCTTCTCCACCGAACGACAGACTTGCAATCAGCAAAAAAAACTGTCTTCAAACCGAACGCAAACAGTCTATAAGCTTAAGGCCGAAAGGCCCATCTGGCTCTGAGACCAAGAGACACCCAACTGACCCCCTCTGTTCGTATTGCTAGAATATATTTAGATAGTAGTCTCACTTGTGATAGACCACGCAGCCAGCTACTTCACATGGGTAGCTGTTTTATTATTAGACATAACATCCTATTGGTTAAAAAGATTTTATCTAGAGTAGACATTAATTCTGTAAGATTTTAAGTGGTTTGATATTCCAGCATAAACCCCTGTTTTAAAAGGGTATTCACTTTTTATCCGCCGATTTATTTGGTGGTCCTGGACGTCGTCTGCAGTATGCATCTGTTCATCCATTAAATATACAGCAGTGTACATGTCTACAACTCGCTCTACCTCCATGCCGGAAATAAACAAAACAACCGATCAAACTTAACAACATAAAATACTTTTCTACGTCTTTTTCTTTTCCTGAAGGATTATCAGTTATCAAGGCCGAATACCACACGAAGATCAGAGTTAATGTGATGGAATGATAGCTAGTTGGAAGATGAAGAAGCTCACGAAAGGATTTGATTGATTAATTAAATAAACTAAGTTTGGCTACTTGTAAGGACGGCATATAACAGTAATCGGTTGACATTTGATTTGAAGAGGACTATTTTATGTATCTTCCTCCCACAAGGTAAGATGTGACACAAGGTCGGGAAAGTGGGATTTGAAAAGCCAGCGCCCGAGAAAGTGAGCACTCTGGCCTACAAAAAAATGCCTGGGCAGCCCCGTCCGCATTCCCCGGTAGGAGCGCCTCAGGCAGTAAGCAATAAACTTACTCCTCCACAAAGAGGGGAGTCAAAGCCTGGAAGGGTGGATCTCCTAGAACTGCACAGGACAAACCCACAGATCGGCGTCATCAAGACCCGAAGGCCAAGATGGTACCAATCTATGGAGTGCAGTATCCATCGGAACAGATACTACACTTTGATCCCGGCCAAATGACTGAAGAGAACTATGTTATCTGCAGGAAAACAATCCCACGCGATGTATTTCACAGACAGGACGTGCTTTTTCTTCAAACCTCAAGTCTAAATCAAGTTTAGGCCGACTCTGTTACGCTATAGACATGCCAGTAATAAATCGTTTCCTCGCGGATTTATCCGAATAAAAATTATTTATACGATAAACACACTTTTTATTTCCTTGATCATAGCAGGGATTAGTCCGTGTTCAATATCATTGAATTCTACAAACCGGAAAACGTAGTTAATATCGAAAATAAACCGTTGGTAGTGAGGCTGTTCCATGCGTACGCTGGCCGCGAACAATGTCGGATAGTGTGGCGTGTTCACTGACAAATTCCTTGGTGTCCGGTCCAGGGATTAAGTCCCGCATCGCCATTGTCTCTGCCTCTGCCGGCGTAGAACCGTCCTCCGTCAGATTGTTTTTGCAAATCGATACGCCGCTCGCTTCCTCTGCAAACTGGCGAGGATTTGTAAGAAGCAAGCGAACAAATGGAGATATTTATTCCGTTGGAGATGTCCTATGGAAATTTCGTGCTTATTCGGATCGCGCACTGAAAGAACGGAAAGAACACGAACTAAGAGGGTTTGGAAGATGTGCATGATGGCGTCGGGTCTGGCGAACGTGGAGGAATGGCTTGAATAGACAAACCGAAGAATGAAAGAGACCAGTGTTTTATCGTTCGTGTGCATTTTGGTACTTCGGCGGAGAATAATCAAAGATTTCTGATTGGTTTTATTCAGTCGTTATTGGAAACGGTTCAATGAATAGAAAAATCGCTTCCTGAAAGTCTTGGGGATAAGTCTGTACCGAACTACCATCTGAACGTACGCACATGTAACAGTGCGAAATATGGATTAGTTGTTTGTTTCAGGAGTAACTTGTATCGACGTTTTTCAGGTGCCGGGACGCAACTATATTTGAGGTCCTGTCCGTCGGACCGTCGAACCATCGGACTGTTGGCCTGTCTTCATCGATTCTGTTTGCAGTAGCATTACCATTGCAAAACATGTTGATTGAATGGACACGCATCATTTCATACACCTTCCTGGTCGATGCACCAGGGAAGTTTGAATTACCTACTAAACATTATCCTCCAATGTATTCGTTCACGAATGTGACATTGGGATACTTCACCTTACAAGTAAACTCTGACGAAATATAAAAAATAACAGATTATTCAAAGCCCAGAATAAGATCCCCTCAACACGGCTACACACTGGCTCATACAGGGAATGGTGCACCTTCTCCTAGTAATGTTACCTCAAGTAACAGCACTTAGCTGGATACTCCACCAGACTAGATGAATTCTAGTCCTGGAATCCGGTAAGACGAAGAGACTACAAGGACGATATACTATAACATAATAATTAGAGAGAGGAAAATTCATGTTTTTAACTTATTTACGAACTCAACGTTTGACAGATGAAGGAGAATTTTAATCGAATATTCGAACATCTATGTATAGAGATCAAGTGTTAGCACTAGGAAGGGAACTCTTGATTTCTGAGAACTACGACTGAAGTAAAATGAAGCAAAAAAAAGTTTGATCGTCTACTCTATGATAATGACAAACATATATATATATATATATATATATATATATATATATATATATATATATAAAGAGGTGTACTAAAAGCGAACTTTTAGGAGAGGAAAACCTATTGTGAAGAGTATACAGCTCAATATCCAGGATAGAGCAGGTAGATATGAAGAAGAATGGAAAGGAATTAGAGAAGCAAAAGCCAAATCAAAATTCAATTCAAATGCTCAGAGCAAGGTATATTCCGCAAAAAGGCAATTTATTCAAGTTAAATTTTCCTTAAGCCAGGCTTATCAAAGATCAAAATCTTATCATCAAAGGAAGTTGCTGGGATAGATAAGTTGGCAATGGCCAAGATTTAAAATTTGAAAAAAAGAAATAAAAGTTGTAGGGAAAGAAAACGTAGGGCAAAACTCTGCCCGAATGCAAGCAAATGTCCGATTGCTAAAAAGTCCGGTGTCGAAAAATCCAGCGGAGAGAATAAGGTGTAGATAGGTGGGTCATTAATGGCACAATAAATAATGAGAGAGGATTCAAAGTTAAAATCCAAGATGCCACAACTTCAGGTACGGCGAAAATAGAAAATCCAAAAGGGTAAAAAGTCCAATAAGAGGTACGTTCGTGGAAGCAGGTAGGCTCAGAGAAGATTGAGGTGGAAAATAGTCGCCATTAAAAGTACTTCCTGTGCAGAGATAACAATGGAAAGTGTTTTAAAGTGGGAAAAAAGGCAGCGAAAATGTTTAAAGCTAGCCCGTTTAGAAAGCCGCTGAGCCTACCTGCTTCCACGAACGTACCTCTTATTGGACTTTTGTATACTCTTTTCTGAGTGTTTTCTATGTATTTAAAGTTGCCGTTTTTTATTAATACTTCTTAAACTTTTCCCATTTTCATTTCTCATGTTTTTAGAATAATATGTTTTCCTATTACTATTCATAAAACTACTACTCTAATGAGGAGCACTTTTAAACTAAAAACTATATATTTATCTTGACTGAGTTGTGAAACGCGCGTAAGTTATAGAAAAAGTATAAAATTTGGAAACAAATAAACATCAATTTTGATTGTAAAACGAAATAAAAATACAGGTATTCGTCGAAATATGAAATTAACAAATTAAAAAAATAAATAAAAATCATGGATATATATTGATTTTTCTTCGGGTCATTGGAATGCAACTAAAAACTCTCTCTCTTTCTCTCTCTCTCTATATATATATTATATGATAATATATATATATATATAATATATGATAATATATATGTATCATATGAATATATATATATAATATATGATAATATATATATATTATATGATAATATTTATATATATATATTATATGATAATATATATATTATATGATAATATTTATATATATATTATATGATAATATATATATATATATATATATACAAATACAAAGATCCAGGGTTCGAATCGTTCGACCAGCCGTACGGTAATTAATGTCTATATTAACAAGCTAAAAAACGCGAAACACACACACACACACACACACACACACACACACACACACACACACACATATATATATATACATGTCTATGGATCAAATAATGTTTATTTATTATTTTTTTTATGGAAATCGCTCCAGACAAGGCATGAGCTAACAAGGAAAAATATGACTATCGCAAAGACAATACATTCTTATTGACTTTAGCATTGAACATACCAATATTAAATGTAAGAGGGAACAGTCATCAGGAAGAGGGTTCCATAAGCCTGCGGTTCTTTCAAATAAGCTACTGGAATAGGAGGCGGTATGACAATTAGATCTCAAAACAGCGAATTGATGGAGACCACTAGACTAACGAGTTAGACAAGCTGGAAAAAATGAAGTGGGGAATAGATCACATAATTTTCAATAACACATGCCATAATAGTATTTATAGAAAAGACTGAGACTAGCAACATCACGTCTGTGTGAGAGAGAGAGAGGGTGTAGTGAAGAAGAAAGGGTAATGCCAATAAAATACGTTTCTGCACCTTATCAAGAACTGCCAAATGGGACAGAGATTGACCAGCCCAACTATTCAAACAGTACTCCATCCATGGTCTTATTGTGGATTTGTAGAGATAGAGAATAGCCTCAGGTTTGAGAAAGTGTTTGCAGCGATAGAGAGAACGGACTTTACGAGAAGCAGAAAGAGAAATGGATCTAATGCATGAACTCCAAGAAAGATTTGATGAGGGAAAAGACCAATAATTTCAGAGTCAATTTCTCCTCAATAGCAGAGCTAACCATGAGAATCACAGGAAGAAAAGGTAAGCGCCTACGATTGAAAGACACGAGCTGAGTCTTAACTGGATTAAATGAAAGAAGTCATTTCGTATCACCATCCACAACTGAATCCAGGTCAACTTCTAGATCAGCTGCATATTTCGACTGATCCGAAGGAGATGGGCGAGAAGCAACACCAGAATAGAGAGTGGTATAATCAGTATATCTGTTGATTTTCTTAAATTAGATAATAATTATTAAGCTCCAATATGTTGAGCGTTCCGACAGAAATTAAATTTGTAGATTCAAATAATCCATGTCGCTAAGTTCTATCCTCTTAAAACGGGAGATCTAAACACTTTAAAAATTGAATTACTTGTGTTTATAAAAAATGTTTATTTTGCATTTAAAAGTGTAATCGTCACGATGGACGAATTGTTAGGAAACGGCGGTTCAAAATACTTGGATCAAGGGATCGAATCGCTCGACCGGTGTTACAGGTCACTTAATTACAATAGTGACCAGCGTAAAAAGCGAAACATATGTATATCTACGTATATAAAAGTATATTTATTAAATTAAATAATATCGCTCTCTCTATATATATTAGGTATACTTTTTATTTATACAAACATTATTTTGTTACACATTTGCGGATATGTTTCAGTAAGAGTCATGGATAAGAAAACATCTTCGAGCCAACGCCTTCTCTTTACAGCTGCATGTAGTGGAATTAGACAAAATTACTTTCTGAAACTTAACACGTGATCAGCTTATAAAAAACGTGATTCAAATCACTATCCGTTCAATTTAAAATGAGAGTTTTATTTATTTTAAAAGAAAATCGACTTTACCCCTGATCTAAATTTATATGTCAAGAGTGACACAACTAACACGTGCGAATATTCAAATCCGGCCAGCTTCAATAAATGGCGTGTATAGGATCGACATGTAAGTTAATGCACTTGAACTAGACGTTTCATACAAGCATACATATACACATACATAGACACACGCAAGCGCAAATACGCAATGTATCAATATATATATACGCAATATATATCAATATATACGTAATATATATATATATATATATATATATATATATATATATATATATATATATATATATATATATATATACATATATATATATATATATATTTATATATATATATATATATATATATAATAAATATTTGTTATTGTTTATTATCTATGTACGTATACGTTTCGTCCTTAAATAATCGGGACTCATCAGCATAGAAATATGACTATTCACTACCGGTCATGCGAGATATATATATATATATATATATATATATATATATATATATATATATATATATATAATGCATTTTTATGTAATTGTTTTTATTGGTGATTGCAGTGTTCGTTGTTTTTGCTTACTACTATTTCGATTGAGTGATCAAGATGCAGAAAATTGCATTATTAGTCGCCCTTAACTTTTATAGGACATATTTTGTCGTTAATATATATTTTCTAAATTTATTTTATACATAAATAAAAGTAATCCATGGATACGTGTTTCGGGTTCACAGCTGTCATCAGCATGGCTAACTTAGCCATACTGATGACAGCTGTGAGCCAAGAAACACGTGACCACATTTCCCTGCCACCGACTTCTCTCTGCCCGGACCTTGGTCCTGCGCTCCCAGTAGTGGCTACTACTTTTTCTCATCAACCCATCATGTGTACCTAATATTTTCATGTACTTGCATGACATTTTTCTTAATATTATCATCCTGAGGAAGTCTTACAAATAAAGACGAAACGTTGATGAATACATAAAAAAATAACATTTTTTGGTTTTTCCTTTTTCAATTCGCATATATATATATATATATATATATATATATATATATATATATATATATATATATATATATATATATATATATATAAAGCGAACTTGTCTGTATATGTGCATGTATATCGGACATAACAGTTAAACAGTGAATCTAGGGGCCAAACTAACCGCGATCTGAAGGCAATCGACATCGACATTGAGTCCTGGGAGAGTTGTTGCAGATGACGACTAATTGTGGAGAGGAATCCTGAACAAACATCTGAAAGTAGTGGAGAGAAGCCGATGAACGCTTCTGCGGAGAAGTGTGCACGCAGAAAAGGGACCCCACATGTTTGTGACCTTTGCGAGAGAGGCTCCCGCTCCCGCATTGGTCTCTTCAGCAAAAAGCGGCGCCGCTTAGCCGAACAGACAGCCAGGACAACTAGGCTAAGGATGCATCACCTATGGTCGACTCTGACCGACGTAGGCTTGCTGCTTGTATTGCAGAGATTTGCATTGCTAAACGCGCAGATAGAATGGACGCCGTCTTGTCATTTTACCCGCCCTGATTTCGCATTTGTCTATTTTGTTGAAATACTGTTGAATTAATATATTTAAGTGGCATTTGTAATTTGTGTCGGCTTTCGGTGTTTCTCGTTTTCTCATCTAGCAAAGTTCGCTATGAACACTCCAAAAAAAAGCGAAACCAATAAACATGTAAAAAAAAAGAAGAAAATCGATCGATGCTTCTTTGTTAGTATCGATTTCTCTCGATCTTTCACAATCTATATATCAATATATCTGTTTATACACTGGTCTGTCTGTATTTCTAACCTAACTCTTTTTCTCCCTCCCTCCTCTACCCCCTCTCTCTGTCTCTATCTGTCTGTCTGTCTGTCTGTCTGTCTGTCTGTCTGTCTGTCTCTCTATCTATCTATCTATCTATCTATCTATCTATGTCTCTCTCTCTCTCTCTCTCTATATATATATATATATATATATATATATATATATATATTATATATATATAAAATTAAATATGAAACTAAAAGTATACTTTTAGTAGATGGAACCTATAGTGAAATGGTTTAAGCTCAACATACGAGATAGAGCAATTATAAAGATAAAAGAAAGAGAGGGATAGATATGTACGAATGACAAATTTATTTCAACTTCGATTGTTCAATGCAAGGTGTACTCGGTAAAAACATGTTTATTTTTCTTTCCTTAAGCCAAGGCTTTTCAAAGATTAAAATCTTATCAGCAGAAGAATTACATAGATAGATAAGTTGACAGTTGAAAAGCCAAAATTCAAAATGTTAAAAAATGCCCCGAATTCTCAAAATATCATCCGAATAAATGCGTTCCATCTATGATTAAACTAAACATCTTTCTATATATGACCATTTTCAACGCTGCCTTCACGAAACCCCCTTTTTCCATCTTTAAATCCCTTTCATCGGACACCTTATCAACGGACATTCAACAAATAGACAGACTCCATATTTTTACACGCAAACTCTTACTCTCCATTACTTAATATTTTTTCAAATTTTGAAAATATATATACTGGATTTTTTTTGGATACCTATACCCATTAAAGTACCATGATAATATACTTATGTAAAGCCAACTATACAGAAATGTTTGTGTTTTATTCCCGGTGGAAATCATCAGGCTGATTGCTTGGATTTACATATTATGATCATTTTTATAGCTAACCGGTACTTACGCTAGGTTTTGACTAATCACAGCTCTTGGTTTAATTACGCGATCACTACTAATTATTTTCTTTAGCAAATACGTATCATTTCTTTACGTATATATTGAACAAATATTGGTTTTAAATTCATTTTATCATGATATTTGAACTAAATTAAAATGAATTCTGTTCAAAGATCTTAATAAAATTAACTTAAAATCAGTATTTTATTTTGAAGTGCTCAATACAATGTAGAGCTTTGTAAACAAATAGTAGCCTGATATTCAGTTGGTAGACAACAATGTGGCCGTTCGCTAACACAGTAACCCGAGTAAATTTGCGTAGGCTGCTTTAATGTTTATATATATATATATATATATATATATATATATATATATATATATATATATACGTAAGTTAAGTGTATTTATATACATATATATATATATATATATATATATATATAAATAAATACACTTAACTTACGTATATATATATATATATATATATATATATATATATATATATATATATATATATATATATATATATATATATATATAAATGTATGTACAGGGTATTTTCCTAAACTAATGAATAAATAATTATGAATTTTGGAATATATATTCTAAAAAATACAGTGAACAACACGGGAACATTTTTTTAACGCTTACATCTATGGGGTATATATATATATATATATATATATATATATATATATATATATAAAGTATACAGTTTATTTATACAAACATCATATGGTTACATATGTGCATACATGTTTAGGTTATACTCTTCGCAGAGAGTGAATCTCTTCAGACCAAAGACTCCATAGAAGTGGGATGGATTTGGAAAACTTTCCCTTTAAATAAATCTTTTTTGAGGATAGGCTATTTTTTATGAATTAGTATCGGATTACATACTTCACTTGTTAATTCTTTTAATTAGCTTCTAACTCTTTTAGTCTTTTTAAACATTCTTTCTTTATTATTTTTTTATAAACCGATCATGATACATTTAAAAATATATATTCCCAGCAACTGGGTAAGTAACAGGGGCACATTATCTTTTTGTAAATTTTACCATTTAGGAGGTGCTTCCACCATAAATCACACCCGTCGTATAAAAAATTAAAATAAGTTGAATACAAAAAATTACTAGAGAAAATAATTTTTCTACATACACGTGTGAGCGTCAATAATATGTATGTTCCTGGTAAAATCTATAACCATAGAATTTATAATTATGAACTATGGAATAGGTCTTCTAACCAACAGAGTACGTAACATGGGTAACTTATTTTTTAAAAGCTATACAATTTATGGGGTTCCACCGAAACCGTTACATACCCCCAAAGAAAGTTAGACAATTAAAATTTTAAACTAAATATTTATTGCTTATATCCGTCCTGAGACAGGAATTCTACTAGTATGTATATATAAAATCAGGCATATATATATATATATATATATATATATATATATATATATATATATATATATATATATATATGTACAGATAACTTCCTAAACTAATGAACAAATCATTATGAATTTAGGAATATATATTGTAGGCAACACGATCATTCAATTTTTCCAGAGATGCATTAAATTTAATCCATATTCATAAGACTCTATTATAAATATTTCCTGAATTGCAATTTCTTATTAAGACACCTTATGCTTGAGTCTTTAACTTTAGTCATTTTCCAGAATAAAAATCATGTTATGGAATTTGATCAAAATTGGAATAAACATTATACACATAAGGATTTGTATCATTATATATCGATTTTATCTTCGTAAGGAGACATACAAGTAGTGCAAAACTATCCTGGTCGAAGAATTCATTTTACCCGTCCTGGGACTGGTATTCTTCTAGTATATATATATAT
>OY744544.1:57358324-57370824 GCA_963556195.1 Sepiola atlantica | reverse complement strand
CAGGTGAAAAATATCCACAGGGTGGTAATCCAGAGAATTTTAACCGGGTTTATAAAAATTCTAACTCTGCCTGATGAGATCTCAGTTTATAGTAACTGTTGATCGATAACATCGACATGCCAGTGTCGCAGATTTTTGTACATGTCTGTGTAAATAAAATTATCATATATATATATATATATATATATATATATATATATATATATATATATATATACCTCTTTACTAAGGCTGGACACTCTGAGTGAATTTAATAACAAGCAGTACTACTAGCTTCCTTGCGAGTTCCAACACGATTCGTTGTTGTTAGATCACTCTTCGCTGCTTGCTGCGAATACTCGCTGACTTCGTATTTACAAAGTTAAATTCCTCTTAGATTCCAAGCTGATTTCTGGTAGCCAACCGGTGAGTCTCCTGACTTTCTAATCAGTGGCGATTTGTAGTCGGAGTTCGCGCCCATCGCTCGTCGAGAATTAGCTTCCTGCACTGAGGATTGCGTAAGCATGAAACATCGATGTCTGTAGATAATAAATAATTAATATTTATTTATAAATATTATATATATATATATATATATATATATATATATATATATATATATATATATATATAATTAACTTGTTACAAATATCCAGGGGGTATGAATCCGAAGGAAGTTGAAACCGGGTTTATGAGAGTGCTCAATGAAAATTCAGAGCAAAATATATATTTTTTGATTTTATTCCATTAGTTGCGACAAAACAAGTTTTGTTTCATTGGTGCAAATAGCGACCAACTCATCGGGCGGGCGAAGGAATTCAAATGGCATAAATTTTAACTTTACTACAAATAATAAACAAAACATTAAAATAAAATAAATAAAATGCAAAAGTAGCAATTAATACTCTAAATTAAAATTATCAAACATTTTTATCCACATGATAATTACTTATTAGAATTAAAATAAAATAGGAATGACGGTTATAATCATTATTTTATTCTCATTTTAAATTTAACTCACTCTGGCCGTCGCTCCATCTCCCTTCCTCCCACCCCGGCCGAAATTGAGATCATCACAGCACAAACACGTGAAAAACCTCCCACGTAATAATTTGAAACACGACTTGTTGGGGTCCTCCCCCCTCCCCTCTCATTTCCCATGTCACCGTTATAGACAAAGCCCCTAACTCTGTCCCCCTCCCCCTCCAATGTATTTTCAATTTTCAATCTCCCGTTAAAGTTGAAGTTAAAATTTATGCCATTTGAATTCCTTCGCCCGCCCGATGAGTTGGTCGCTATTTGCACCAATGAAACAAAACTTGTTTTGTCGCAACTAATGGAATAAAATCAATATATATATATATATATATATATATATATATATATATATATATATATATATATATATATATATGCTTTAATATATTGAACAAGTTAGCTAGACGTTGGTGGATATATGTACTCTCAATGTGTTAGTGCTTTAAATTACTGATAGTCTATAAAATCAATAATCCACAACAGAAAGTGGTCGAAGCATCTTCTTTTGCTTTATATCCATATATTACTTTAATATATCGCACAAGTAAGCTGGACGTTGGTGGATGTATGTGCTCTAAAAGTGCTATTGTTTTAAATTACTGCTTCCTTATAGAACCAACAGCATAACACATGTAAGATACCGGAGCATCTTCATCCGCTATATTAACCCATATTTCCTACTATATATCACAAGTAAACTGGGGGTTGGCGGAGGTGTGTGCACTACACGTGCACTTATTTTAAATGCACTTAGTACGATCACATGAGTACTAGCATTTAAATATATGCTTTTATCTTATTTGTTCTTGTCAATTTCGCCATTCAAATCACGCTCTTAGGACTGCTCCCCGTATCCACTCTGCCCTTCCTTAGCGCACGTATATCACACAAGTGAGCGTGTATGCTCTTCCTTCAATCAACCTAATCTTTTAAAAACTTAATTGCCACCTTCTGCAGTTTAGAATGTCCAATCTGCCATTGTCAGATACTTTTAAAATGGAACATAATAACGGTTTCTACTCGAAGATTACAAAAACTCTTATAATCATCTGTCCGGCGGCGGCGGTGGTGATGGTGGTGGTGGTCGTGGTGGCGAGCTGAGCAAGAATGGAAGAGAAAGAGCTCGCCTCTTTTCTCCGACGCCCACGCCAAATCTTTAAATGTTTTATTCGTCGACTGCATTGACACCTCGGGACTAAATGAGGCCCCGACTGAGACGCAATGATACGAAGCGAGAGAGGTCCGCATAAATTGACCGATTTTCTTGGCGAAAAATCAAAAGCTCATTCGGAATAAAAAATAAGAATGAAGAAGAAAAATATGTTTGAAGGAGAAAACCGATTAGAAAAAGACAAGAAGAAAGAAGAGTAGGAATTAGAAGAAGAAGAAGAAGAAGAAGAACGACAACGAGAAAGAAAAGAATAAGAAGAACAGAGCAAATAAAAAATAAGTTAGTAAAAAAAGAAAATGGAGAAGAATAAGAGAAAAGGAGGAAGAAAGAGAAGAAGAGGACGAAGAATATGAAGGTGTTGAAAAAATTGAAGTTGAAGAAATAGAAGAACAACAAAGGAAATAAGAAAAAGGAGAAGAAAAAAACAACAAAGAAAAGCATAAATGAAAGGTGGAGGAGATGGAGGAGGTGGAGGAGAAGAAGAAGAAGAAGAAGAAGAAGATGATGAAGAAGAAAAATGAAAAGAAGTAGAAGAAGCTACAATTTGGTTGGTATGCGAATGTTCGTCTTTTTTCTATTTCGGCACATAATTTTCAACTGCATAATCTCCATCTCTGCCATATTTATACTTTCGGGTTTTCTTACTAATATCCTGGTGCTTTTAACAGAATATGTATCCATAGATTTGCAGTCGTGACGTAGTCGTGATGTAAGCAGTTCCGACTACAAACGGAGAAAGTCGAGTCAAGTTCCGATTTTTACTGAAATATACAAATAAAAAAGGCATTGTTACTTGCCAAACGATTATTTTTCAATCAATAAGAAATTTCTTAAATACCCTCTTTACTTTTCTAACTTTTCATTTGGGAATTTTTTGGATACTTTTTTTATTTACTTTTACTAAAAGGGTTAGTTTAGGGTAAGTTTAGGGTAAGAAAAGTTCGCTTCGTATTGTGAAAATATACCAAAACAACATTACTTAAATACATGATAAAAAATCAACAGATTGTTTCGTTAAATAACTTCTTGGCTAAAAAAAAAAATTAATAATACATTAAGTTTGTTCGGTGAAGTTCGTTAACGTTAGCCAATCTCGGAAGTCTCTGGTTAAACTCGGAATTGATAACGTTAGTATTGAAATTTTCTTGGATACCTATTTCTAAAATAATTACACGGGGCGGGGCATATATTGGAGCTGTATCGATCACCTACCATGAAAATAACGATAGAGTAGGGAAATACTAGCACTTTCTCTTCTGAGAGAAAGAGGCTGAAAGGAAGCGAAGGGGACATCAGCCACTAGATTTCGAAGTCGGTGTTGGATTCTGTCATGGTAAGAAAGGAGGCTCTGAGCATCACCGCCTCAAGTGTGTCAAAAGTAACCCATTTTCGGCGTATTCGACTTTCATACAGGTAGATAATTGCGTCAGGAGTGATATACCTTTTGGACCGGTAGAATACGCCAACCATTTTTCCAGCGATCTGTTTTCTATTTCCAACAATTACATATGTAAGTGTAAATTAATTCTACTAAATGTCCAAGTTTTTTTGTGGAGCATCTTGTAGTTACGGCTAAAATCACATTGACGCACCGGTCACCGTCAGGTCACAGGGGTTAAGCAATGTTAAGCCTGGTCCATCAACTAGGAATACTAGGTACCGTAATCAAACATTCCATTCAGGTGTATGAAAAAAACCACCAGAAATAGTGATTCTCTTTTTTCAGCTTGCCCATCTAATATGGGTGTCTATACACAAAGCAAACACTATTCTAAATTAGATTACAAAATAATAATTTTCCTTTATCTATATAAAAAAGAACAATAATACTTTTATATAATAATAAAGCACGACAATGGCGAAAGCATCCGAAATTTTGAGGGAAAATCTTCAAATGCGTAAACCAGCCCACAGGGAAATAGAGTACATCAAAAAGATAGAACCCAAAGGAACTTACACTGCCAGAAACCCAAATAAAGTGATTCTCCTTTGATAAGAAATATACGCACACGTATACGTTAAGTGACACCAGCCTCGACTGGCACCACGCAAAACAGTTGTAAAGGGTTAAAGAGAATAGAAAAACCGAGATGGGATACCTTAGAAAGTCTTTAAGGGTTAGAGTTATGGTTAGGGTTAGGGTTAGTCTTACCGCCTCTGAAATTCCAGAGCAGAACAATGGTCGTTGTCAGCGAGAAATCAATGGTAAACGACTGCTGCGTTAACGCAAAACGATTTGTGACGGTTTTCGAAAGAGTCGAAGTGTGCTGGAAATCCGGGGAGATTTTTTTTTTTATTAATTAGACCCCGGGAAAAAACACTGGTTATTTCCAGTGAAGAATTACTGATAATGACTTGTATAAAAACTCCTAGGTAGTAAATTATGATAATACGGATGAGATAACATTCAAGAGACTTAGCGATTTTAGTTATGCAAGAAGAATGTCTAAATACATATGTCACAGTTTATGAATTAAATGGCAAAATAATCAGTTTCATTACTTATATATTAAAATAATAATAGTAACACATTTTATTATGATAATAATAATAATAATAATAATAATAATAATAATGATAATAATAATAATAATAATAATAATAATAATGATAATGATAATAATAATAATAATAATAATAATGATAATAATAATAATAATAATAGTAATAATAATAATAATAATAATAATAATAATGATAATAATAATAATGATAATAATAATGATAATAATAATAATAATAATAATGATAATAATAATAATAATAATAATGATAATAATAATAATAATAATAATAGTAATAATAATAATAATAATAATAAAAATAATAATAACAACAATAATAATGATATTAATAATAATAATAATAATAATAATAATAATAATAATAATAATAATAATAATAATAGCACCACATAATTATAAGAAATAGAGATATGTCAAAGTCACTCAGGTCATACACTGAAATATATGCAAACTCTACGAATTGGCATAAGTCAGAAGTGGCAGAGGAGAACGACAATGTCAAACTTCTTTGAGATATGCGCATGCAAACTGATAAGGTTATTGAACATTCCAAACCCGAATTAATCTTCATAAACAAAAACAAGAGAGCTTGCTTAATCATTGACATAGTCTGCCCCTTTCGATACCAGAGTAAAGGAGTATGAACATGAAAAAATAAATAAATATCACAATCTAAAATAGGAATTAGTTAGACTATGGACATGTAAGGAAGTCAAGGTGATTCTCATTGTAATTGGAACGCTGGAACAATAACAGAAAACTCAGCATAAATAGCTTAAACAGATTGATGCGACAATTTCTTTTCGAATTCTGTAAAAGGCTTGCCTGTTAGGAACGTTGAAAGTGTTAAGGTACAGCTTCAATATCTAAGGTCAAGGGCTTTGATCTGTTGTACAAAACAAAAAAAATAAAAATCCAACTAAAACATCCAAAGGTGAGACTACTATGAAACAATAATAATAATAATAATAATAATAATAATAATAATAATAATAATATAAAACTGAAAAGACGTGTTTTTAGTCATGCAAGAATAATTTCTGAAGAGATATGTCACAGTTCGTGCATTTACGAATGGAATGAAAGCAGAATAAATAGTGGTAATGGTTGTGACCCAACGGGCCACGGGTACGTCTTGTATTTTTAAGCATCCGTGCACAGTTTATAATGTGATGAGTGTATTTGTGTCCCTGTAAAATCTACGATACCCACGCGCTTCAAATATCAATTGAACCTGGAGAGCTAATGTGATGCTTTCTCATCTTGATCTATCCTCGTTGGCTTCGATTTCTTTCCATTGCCCATGGACTTTCCATTGCCCTTGGACAGACCTCGGTTTGACTCGCATACATGTTACGCTTCCGAAAAAAAAACGAAAGGATTCTTCTAAGCTGTCAACCTGCACTGGAGACAACAATTGATGACATTTCATACAAAAACAGAAATAACATTTGAACAACAACGACAAGAATAAGACAAGACAAAGGGAAAGAAGGTAGAACAAAAAAGGAATCCATATGCAATCCTTTCATGTGATTACTTTTTACCTGACGGTTATTTCGTAGGCTTCCAACACAAAACACGTGGTCTTATGCCTTTTGATATTGTCATGGGATTGTCCGATCTGGACTTACTTTCACCTCGCCCGACAGTTCTTCTCATTCTTTTTTATCTTATTTTTCTTTTAGCCTTTACTTTCTTCTTCTTCTTCTTCTTCTTCTTCTTCTTCTTCTTCTTCTTCTTCTTCTTCTTCTTCTTCTTCTTCTTCTTTACATTGTTTTTATTTTCTCGTTTCCTCTTTCTCTTCCCCGTCTTCATTACCTCCTCTTTTTCCCGTTATTTATACTCTTTCGTTTTCCCCCTTTTTCTCCACCTTCGTTTTATTCTTCATCTTCTTTTTTTTCTTCATTTTTTTCGTTTTCGTTATTTTCATACTGTCATAGCGTTCTTCTTCTTCTTCTTCTTCTTCTTCTTCTTCTTCTTCTTCTTCTTCTTCTTCTTCTTCTTCTTCTTCTTCTTCTTCTTCTACTCCCGCACCCTCCTTTACTTCTTCCATTGTTTATAAATTGTCGTTTCTCACTTTTCTTATTCCCTCTTTTCTTAATTTTCTACTTGTTTCTATTCTGGTTTTTCTTATCCTGCTCATATTTGTATACATCCCTTTTTCTCATCACTATTTGCTTCTTCCTTTCCGTTTCTTCTTTTTCGTCTTTTTCTTATTTTTCGTTTTCTTCTTCTTCTTCTTCTTCTTCTTCTTCTTCTTCTTCTTCTTCTTCTTCTTCTTCTTCTACTTTTCCGTTCTTTTATACTCTTTCGTTTAATGTTTTTTAATATTTTTATTTCAATTATGTTTAATTTTCTTTTTTCTTTTTCGTCAGAATTTCAAATCACATTACTTTAAAAACATCTTCATTATTATGTTCATTTTTGCCTTATTGACGTCACGTACATAGAAGTTAATATTTTAAAATGTTAATCTTCGTATGCTAACATATAAATCCTGAAAATTTCATATTTATACTATAAGCCATTATTAAAACTCTTGTCTCAAATAGAAATACTGTAATATAATGGTGGTGATTTGGCTACGAAAATAGAAAATAACACCCCAGTAATCACATAATAAATCAGATACGTAGTAGATAGAAAGCTAGAGACTGTCTCTCGGGTTTTAGTCTTCGAAGCAAGCGAACCTATCTTCGATGTCTCCTTCCCCTTCCCCTTCCCATACCAGTGTTTCGTTCTCAACCTTGTGTTATACCTTGTTGCTAGTTATTGTCCTAGAATTAGAGGTCCTTATTTATGCTTTAAAAAGAACTAAGTCGAAACAAAGCTGATAGAAGACAGTTGAGATTTATTCAACTTGATCTTCATTTCAAATCACTGGTCAGTGGGGATGAAGAGGTGGAGAGATCGATAATCAGTGTTTAATAATAGGTTGTTAACCCATTTTATTTACCCGTTGGAAAATGCCGAGTGCTTTTCAGGAATGCCTTGTCTCTCAACCTCTTTCTTTGAATCATGCAATGTCATATCCGTTTCTTGTATATTGTTTCAATCATAGTTCCGCTTTACACGCAATGTGATTTTTAATTTAAGACAATTGAAATCTGAATTATGAAAACGTATCTCTTGTTTGTCCATTGATTTGCTCTTATAAAGGAGTGTTTATATTTCCAATCTCTCTCCAAAATAATTATTTCAAGATTTTTTTCTTTATCTTATTATATTTCGTCGAATTCATTGCGCTTTACTAAAATTAGTAAAGTGCACTGTATTCGGCAGGATGTGAACTCAATTTGCCGATCTCATAGGCTGCATCGGTAAAGATTTTCCGCCACCAAACTACATGAAATGCGCAGTTGAAAACTTCATTTTGGTGTGTACGAGTCTGATTTCCAATTTCAGAATCCATTTTTATTTTTTCAAAATAATATTTTTCGAAAAAAATTAATAAAAAAAACACAGTTTTTCTTAAAGAAGAAATTGAGAATCGCTGGGTTGCTGGATAATCCGATACAAAAAATATTCTCACACTAAGCGGATTAATTCGGATTATTTTCTTGGTTTAGAACCCTGGATCTCAGTAATCCACAAAACATCAAAACAGCAACGCAAATGCGCGGGCGCAATATGCCAGAAGCGCGCATGTCGTAGTTACCCGGATGTAGACATCCGGCTGGGGCACATGCAGTAACGGTGGTAGTAATAGTTTAGTAGTAGTAGTAATCAGAGTAGTAGTAGTAGTAATCGTAGTAGTAACAATAAATAGCTTTCATTTATATAATGGAGCTTTCGCGTCTGTATATCTCTATATTAGTAAAGTTATGCGAAAACTTCTCGTTTATCTGTGTATGTATGTGTTTCTCGCTACTACGTGACTTACTGATTCTCATTATATTTACAATTAATCGAATATTTTAACTTTTATTCACCCAAACAATGCATATTGCCACTGAAACTTAAGGGGCTATTGTGATTAGGGGCCAGATTTATAGAGGGGCTTCCTAAGTGATGAGTTGTGCAGCAAGATGCTTGTTCATATTACATTTAAATTTTAGCATGTTTATATAGTCGGGCAACATCGAGTAGGAAGGAATATTTATGAAATCAAAAATTCAATAACGTAAAAAAAAGATTAGTTTTTAAAAATTTTAGTTAGGCAAATAATTTAATTACGAAAATAACTCCACCAGAATGCGTTTTGTTTTTACATAAACAAGTACGCTATGTTAATCCTTTTGTTAATAGTTGTAAATTTAAAAAGACTTGGTGACCCTTCAAATGAAATTTTGAAGCATGCAAACTGTTGAATAGAAAGTTATTTCTGTGTTTAAAATTCTCAACAAATCCTCATGTATCAGAAGATTTCGTTGTTTTGCAAGCTAATTAAATCCATTAATTGTCTGATGAATCCAAATATATGAATCACACAGCTTGTTCGGGTAAAAAGTTCCCATTTTTCTTATTATTTTACTGTACACATTCTATTTCATCGTCGATTGTATTCAAGTATTGTTAAATCCTCTGAAAAGGGTCCAAAAAGATTTCGTAATTTTCAAGGGGAAACACCGGAAACGAAGACACGATTTCAAGAAACAGAAAAACGCCAGTGCATTTGTTTCGCTTACGACATTATGACGTCATTGTAGTCAGTGTTGCGATCATATGTTTCAAAATTTAAAAATAAAATTAAATGTATCGACCGTAGTCGAGGGTGACCCAAAGGGTCTCTTTTAATTGGCTACTATACTGTGATGTAGTGGACGGTGCCACTCCTTTTACATTTTTGAGTATTCAATATGACTCGACCGATGATTGAAACCCGGTCTCCCGGTTCATTAGCGTACACTTTAATTATGATACCAAATGGGCCGGTGAGTAACACTAAAACTCTATTTGTTGGACAATTTCCCCGTTAACGTTCATTTGTATACTACGTTTCGGCCGATGTGCTATCTTCCCTTCTTCAAATGTATTGTTTTATCACGTATTTAAATATAATTACACAATTTGTGACCTATTGTGTCAACGTTGCTAATGTAGCGTGATCAACCCTATGCCATACATGTTGCTTACCGTAAGCATTACAGAGACATTAAAGGTAATAATACTTATTCATACCTTGGTGATCCTTTATGACTGAGGTAATTCCTGTATTAAAAAAAAACCTAACTCGACACAAAACTGATGTAAGACAGCGTTCATTTATTTAACATGATCTTCGTTCCAAATAACTGAGCAATGCGGGGACAGAGAGAGAGAGAGAGACAGAGAGAGAGAGAGAGAGAGAGAGAGAGAGAGAGAGAGAGAGAGATCCATACCAGTAATTAATCATATCTTGTTAGCCCATGCTACTACAGGTTCGAACCCCTCATATGCTTCCAAAACATACTTTCCTATTATCACCCTTTTTCTTCGAGCTACACGATGTCATATCCGTTTTTAGTACATTCTCAGAGTCTAGGCAATTTTCAACCGGAATAATCAAGTTGACCTCTGCTAACCTCTCAGCTGTTTCATGTCATGTTATTTTCACCTAAAATATATCCATGGGGATCTACCCGCTCAATATCTAACAGTTTATTGCATAGTTTTTTCATTTCTTCTTTATTTATATCACTTATTTGAATTTGTCATTTATCGTCTTCAATCAGTCAATCAATCAATTTTATTGGTCAATAAAAACGCAAAGTGCAACAAACCATGTAAAAAGTCAGTTTAAATATATTGCATCAATATGTCGTCTGAATGTTTGTCCAAGGCGAGTTTAAACCTAGATATAAGTAAGAATCATCAAAACCTTCTCTGTCAAGGTGTTCTAAGGAGCAGAAAAGCGGACAAAGAAGGCTGCCTTTCTTCTATTGAGACGAGAACGACGATGATACATATTTTGTGAGTGTCCATGGAAACCACAATTAGTCGTTGGGGTGGAAAACTATTCTAAACGTATATTTACATTCCCGTTGATGATTTTGTATGACAGAATTAGGTCTCCCCGCACCCTTCGCTGTCCATGTGAGCACTGATTTAGTCTTGGAAGATCTTCGCACGAACTTGTGGATTCAAAGCGGAGAATGAGGCTAGCTACCCTGTCTCTTGTGCATTTTATAAAACGTGCTTACAATAAAGTGGATTCAAAGCGGAGAATGAGGCTAGCTACCCTGTCTCTTGTGCATTTTATAAAACGTGCTCACAATAAAGACACGTTCTTCTGTTGTCAGTCTGAGAGTATTGGTTTCTGCTAGTCTTGTGACAATGATTTTCAATCTGAAATAGACATGCAATTGTTTATAGGCCGTTCAATTAACTTGACATTGGTGAGATGTGTTTGCATGAACTACTTTGGTTAATAATAATCTGGTATCAAACAATCGGTCGATGAAGAAGATAGGAAGCTGCCCGTTAGTTTATAGAAATCATCGATTTCCTGGGTACTTCTCACTAACTTTATATAAACATATATATATATATATATGAAGTGAAAAACAAAATGGAACAATAAATTAAACACAGGATAAGAGATTGACGGGGTTCGTTCGAATATACGAACGTTTTCAGAAAATATCAGAAGAAAACCGATCAAACTGTTGTTCGTTTTTCTTTCTACTGTGTTTAATTTGTTTTACTATTTTGTCTTTCTCTACGTTTTGCTACCATAACATTTCATTTATGACATTTTGTGTATGTTATATATATATATATATATATATCAGCTTTCAACAATGAATACATTATAATAATAATAATAATAATAATAGATATATAAAAAAAATTAATAAGTAAGTAACTAAAAGAATAAAGAATAAATAAATATATATATATATATATATATATATATATATATATATATATATATATATATATACACATATGTAAATTAATAGATATAACCAAAAATAAAACCATAAATACGGCTCTTTACTAATAATAAGACACAGCCTCATGAAGACGGTCGCGAGACCGAAAGCGCTCGGGATATGTTCCAAGATAAAAGGTTAGGCGCCATAATCCATCAATTGACACCGGAAAACCGATGAATCCCTCGCCGCGTCGAGAAATTAACTATATATATATATATATATATATATATATATATATATCATTGTTGCATGTATAATTCTTCTAATCACTCTTTCTTTTGTTTCTCTCTCTCTCTCTCTCTCTCTCTCTCTTTATCTATCTATCTCTATCTGTGTCTCGCTCCTTTTCGCTTGCTTCATCGATTCTCTTATCAGCTTCTTAAATTATCGATTAATCAAATTAAAACGATTTCTTTGACCTCGGTTCGAAATCAGGTCATCAGTACCTCGAGCAAGCGAAGCTCATGCAGCAAGAAAAACAAAACATGCGAATAGAAGTCATCCCACAAAACACATTAATAAATAACCATCTTATATAGCTATTTTAAATGGCGTTCAGATAGAAGTTAAAATGTTGACTTCGGTCTGAAGTTTCGAATCGTGTGATAGACAGAACAATAATCCTTCACATTGATGATTCCCGAAAAAAGATGACACACATGTGTATGTGGATAAGAAATTAATTTTTTTTAATCATAACATTGTTTATAGTCTCTTTAATATTAAGCTGAGCCCTTTAAGAGAACTGTCAAATTTAATGCGTAATGCTAAGTTCCGCCCAACCGGGTCGTTGAACACTGTTTATGACAGCCTTCTAGATATGTCCGCTTGCATAGACATAAATAGACCTCAATTCTCTTCTTTTCACCGTTGGTTGTTTGGTTGACCGCATGGTTCTAGACGTTCAGATAGAAGTTAAAATGT
>OY744544.1:57325824-57353324 GCA_963556195.1 Sepiola atlantica | reverse complement strand
AACACCACGTGAAATCAAGCGAACTGAAACTGCACCTTTATCAAAAACAAAATTTCAGGACACCAACCAAAGTTGATACCACATAGAATGATTATGATGAAGGGCCACGGAGTATAGAAAGAATAAGAAGGGAGGGAACTAATCAAACCTCCACTAGAAGGGTGCGGATTGCAGAGAGGCTTATTGACACTTTGATTTCAAAAACGCCCAATGGCTGTTACCAGCGAGAAAGCAATGGTAAGGGACCGTTGAGATAACGTAGTTATTGAAAAAGATTGATACTTTTGGAAATCCGAGGAGACTTGTTCTCACTCAGACTCCAGGGAACACCACCCGTTATTGCCAGTGAGAAAAGATTGATGATTACTTGTGTGAAAACCCCAGTGAGTAAATAATGATGATGATGATGATGATGATAATAATAATTAATAAAAAAAAAAAAAAAAAAAAAAAAAAAAAAATAATAATAATAATAATAATAATAATAATAATAATAATAATAGACAGCCACAGGTAAATAGATATAGAAAAAATCGTACGAAATAAGTTGAACTGCCAGAAATTCTATAAACTGATCGCACCCCTCGAAAAGGAACAACAAACTGTACACGCATGTAAAGGCACCAGCCTCAGCTGATAGCACAAAAAAACAGTGGTGAAGGATCAAGGATGATTGAAAATTCGAAAGGAGAGACACTAACTCGACCGCCGCTGAAAGGGTGTTAGAGTACTGGAAAATTTGGGAGGCTTATGACCACTTGAATTCCTGAGAAACTCAAAGGTAAACGGCTGTTGCAATAATTTCAAATGAGGTGCAACTGTTACCGAAAGAAGTGTTCTGATGAACCTTGTTGTCACCCAGACTCCGGGGCAATCCCCGCTGATTATTGTCAGTAGTACTCACTGAAAACGACTTGTGAAGAACTCCTAGTGAGTATATAATAAAAAATAAAGAAATCCACACGTAATTATAATAATAGTTAACAACATCGAAAAAGTTCTGCCAAATCGTAGATTTTGTCGTCCCAGCAATTGACAGGGTGAAGGTCAATGAGAGGGAAAAACGAAACAAATACACAGAACTTTCCAGGGAACTGAAAAGAATATGGAACATGTACAAAATCACTGTCATACAAATAAGAACATAAGGAACAGTTTAAAAAAACCTGGAGGATAAATTTGAATCCAAAGGTGAGATTTACACAATACAATTCACGGTAATGAATAAGATAGTTGAACTATTAAGTAAAATCCTCGACCGCGGAATCCAACACGTATAACTGTTGCATAGCGTCCCAAATCGGAATGGACCGCGGCAGTTCTTGTTTTATATGCTCGTCCCGGAACGGGCCGTGGCAGTTCTCGTTTAAACAACTCGTCATTTTTAAAGCATAAATCATAAGTGTTGCATACCTTTAAATTTCCTCGTCGCGTGGAGGGGTGCGTCGTCCAGTTGTTGAATTCTTTCTTCTTTCTTTCTGTCGTTAACCACGCCGCTGCAACAAAAAGCTTCATGACCGACTCAGGAGACAAACAATCTTTTACACTTTTAAGTTCTGTTTTATTTGGCGTTAGTTATCCGTCGACTTGGAGATATCCACTAACGTCGAGAGAGAGGCCAACTTACTGCTTTCGTAATTACTTATCAATTAAGTCCTTAGCCATTCTTTGAGGGGGAAAGAGATGTCTTAAAGAGATGATTCCCCTAATCATGTTGCAGACTCCATCGTGAAACACGTCCGTTCGGCTCACCTCCCAAACCTAGACTAGCTAAAACTCTGCTTCTCATGCCAAGCCCGTGACGTCACAGAGCCTCTATGCGCAGGTGCACATTGACCCTTGATCTGAGGTCTCGTCAACGTGGTGACACTGTCACGTCCGTGAGCTCCGACTGGGAGAACAGCCCTATTCAGCACTCGACTGTACTGGTCTACCCGCACTAATCGCGCAAGCCAAACTAAACGACCTCCAACAGATACGCCCACCTCACGATGCGTCCGTTCCCACATAACCATTATCCAACATAACCAGCGAACGCCAATCAGTCTAAGATAAGTTTAAATAGAAATCACAAAAAGTACTGATATAGAAAGTATATCAGACGAAGCAAAGTTAAATGAAACTGACAGAAAACCAATAATCTGAAACCCTCCTAAAACACACACACACACACACACATACGATGGCACTACGTCGGCTGCAACCGTATAAAATGGTCGTTAAGGGTCAAATAGGAAGGAAACATTGAGGAAGGAGAGCACGAAACAGACCTCCACAGAAACATTTTAGAGAGTACTAGATTGGGAAACCCATTTGGCATAATGTTTCAAGTTTTCGCTAATGGACCAGGAGACTGGGGTTCAATTCTCTCTGGAGTCATATCAAAGACTAAAAAATGGTACTTGATTTCCCCTTACTAATAACTCAGCATTATGCGTTGAGGATCAAGGGTGTGTAGAGTAATCTTGGGAAAGAAGTAGCACTCTCCCTTACATCTAAAAGTTGTAGCTAATGAAAACAGAGCCTTCGGGTCGCTCTCAACTACGGTCTACCACTTTACTTTTTTAATGCTGTATTTGAATTCCAAAAAGGCCCGATGATTGTTGTCAACGTAAAATCAATGGTAAACGGCAGTGACTTGCAACGGATATGGAAAGAAGCGGAAAGTGCTGGAAAACTAGCAAGTGTTGCTGTGACTAAGACGCAAGGGAACACTACTTGTTATTGTCAATGAGAAATCACTGATACTGACTTGTATAAACACTCCTAGTGAGTAAATAATTTAATATATGTTATATCGTGAATTTCCAATTTTAGACCTAAATAGTAATGTATCTCACAAATGGATATTTGATTCTGACTTGCGATTTCTTCCTCTTTATCTTTGCAGAATGGTCTTTACAGAAAAAGCGTAATTCGCTACAGTTTCTTTCCGAAAATAATTATTCTGGCAAAGAAGATTATTACAACGGAGACGAGTTTAAATAATGACTTAAAAAAACCTGGAAATATAAGGGAGATGATTCATAATTTTGTTTAATTGAAATCGTTCCAGGCAAAGCATGAAGCCACTTGACGTAAAATGTTAACAAGAACGAAAGATGATTATCGCAAAGACAGAAGATGCCTATAGCCCCTCGTCTTGAATAGACCAAGGCACTATGTAGCAGGAAAACAGTCAGCAGGAAGAGAGTTCCACAAGCCCGCAGTTCTTGAAAATAAGTTACTGGAATAAGAAGCGGTATTACAATAATATATCAAAACAACAAATTGATGGAGACTACTAGACTAAAGAGTCAAACAAGCTGGAACAAATGAAGCGGGGAATAAATAACTCAATTGTGAAGAACACATCCCATGATAGTACTTATAGAAAAGACTGAGACTAGCAACATCACGTCTGTGAGAGAGGGTGCAGCGACGAAGAACATGTAGGGTCAATCAAATTACATATACGTTTCTGCATCTTATGAATAACCCTTAAATGGGACAGAGTTTCACCAGCCCAATGATGACAACAGTACTTCATACATGGTCTGATAGTAGATTTGTAGAAAGAGAGAAAAGTCTCAGGCGTGAGAAAGTGTTTGGAGCGATAGAGAGAATGAGAAGCAGAAAGAGCAAATTGAAGGTAAGAATATAAGTTATCCCCCATACATTTAAAGATTGTTTCCATCTTTCGTGACTTACACATAATAATTTTTCATTTAAGATTTTAAGCAAAAAGCACATTACTGAATCCCGGGCAACACCGGATAGCTACAACTGGCAATCATAATAAAGACACAAAAAATAAACTAACCTAAGCAGAAAGCAAGAATAACTATCTCAAACCGATTATTTAGTCTCGCGTTTTGCAGTTGCATTTCTTAACGAACCGCCATATTGCACCTGTGGTCGCCGTCCAAAACGCTGCAATAAAACAAAATGGCGCCTGACAAAAGAACAAAACGCGCCGCGAAAAATTCATTATTTCTTTATTTATTCTTGTAGCGCCTAACACGTTAATCACCGTTTTCCGCCCTTTTCGCTTAGCGCCGGAAACGAATCACCCCGCTTCGACTTAACAACTGCTATCGGCTCGGAAAAAGGCAAGCGCCATTGCCGCAAATTATTGCTGTGGGCGCAACACATCGCGCGGCCGTTTCAAAAGACAAGTTAAATTTGCGCTGATTAGAGAGAAAGTGGAAGACAAAGAAAAAAAAGGCTAACATGTAGATAGATAGAGTGAGAGAGATAGAGAGTAAGATAAAGAGAGTTAGAGAGAGATAGTGAAAGTGAGAAAGAAGGGTGATAAAAATATACATTTGATGAAGAGGATGATTAAAAAATAACGCTTTCCCCAATAATCATCAAAATTATTTTTGATTTTATTTTTTTAATTTTTAGTTTAAGCAATAAAATTCAAGAAGAAAGTCTTTTTCGATTTTGATATTATTTTATTGTTCTTGGAATAAAATTTTATTTCTTCAACGAAAGTGTTCGTTCGTTTTCGAATTGAAAAAAAAATAAGAAGAAAAACAAAGAAAAAAATATACATAAAGACTAGCCTAACCGTGACCCGTTGAGTCACAACAATTACAACTATTTGTTCTACTTTGATTTCATTCGAAAATTCATAAACCTTTATATATCTGTTTAGAATGGTTTGGTTTGGTTTGGTTTGGCTTGGTGTTGTTTGGTTTGGTTTGGTTTTTTTATGGCATATCATATTTAATGCCGAATAAAGTTTTCAAATAAAATTCAATAGATAAGATCATTATTTATATTCATAGGAAACATTGCTCCCAGAATACATTTCTCTCAGAATATATTGCTCTCAGAATACATTGCTGTAAGAATACATTGCTGTAAGAATACATTGCTGTAAGAATACATTGCTCTCATAATAGATCGCTGTAACGATACATTGCTGTAAGAATACATTGCTTTTAGAATACATTGCTGTAAGAATACATTGCTCTCAGAATATATTGCTCTCAGACTACATTGCTCTCAGAATACATTGCTCTCAGAATACATTGCTCTCAGAATACACTGCTCTCAGAATTCATCGCTCTAAGAATGCATTGCTCTGAGAATACATTGCTCTCAGAATACATTGCTCTCAGAATACATTGCTCTCAAAATACATTGCTCTCAGAATACATTGATTGCAGTAGGAAATTTCACAGAGGGTACCATCATTACCCAAAAACAGGAAAACGGAGCACCCCAAGGAAGCACCCCAGCCGTGACACTGCTCCCAGAAAAAATGCTCTTATAAAACAATACTCTTTGAAAACATTACTCTTTGAAACATTACCATTTGAAAACATTACTCCTTGGCATTGGTAATCTTCTTTGTTCTCAACACGATTGACCCTCAGCCATCGCCTTTATTTATGAAGATACTTTTTTGAAGAACCAGATCGAATAATACAGTTGAAGATGAACTTAGAGATATTAAGACATGACGTGACCAGCCGATTTTTGGGATCGGGCCTCTCTGATCTACCGACTAGCTGAAGTAAGGACCAAACTGGAAGAATGACTCTGCCCCTCATAAGGCATCAAGGGTCGCCACCCACGGTCTACAGGTGACTCCGTTTTCGGGAGGTGGCGTTACCTCTCTGAATGGAGTTGCATTCGGTGAATATGTGGCCACGCTGACAGAGCGGATAGCTGGTTAAAAATACTGCTCGCATGACTAAAAATAATAGCTTGCTTTACTTCTATATTATAGCTATCAGGAACTTTGAAGTAAATCTATCTATTATTTTGCTATCTAATTTACATACGTGTTTACGGTATGTACGCACGCTATGAAAATTATTTGGAAAGAATACGTCACTTTTTATCTAAATGCTTAATGCGACATTAAGACATATTAGAGAGTGGTTAAATCAATATAGAGTGAGAGGGGCGATAGAAGTAGATAGATAGCTAAGAGAGATCGGTAACTGGTTTACAGCTTACCGATGATCAGAACAATAAAAACACAATTTTCCAAACATAACTCAATCCCAAAGCTAAGGTATATAGTCTATATAATTTGTCTCATTAAACCTTATATATCCATATCTACCTTACTATAAACGAATGTAGTCAATTGGTCATACGTTTAGGTCAGTTTAAACTTTGTGAATCAGGAAAAAGTGAGTTTGCAAAGCCAGTTAAATATAAACACATAAAAAGTCCAAATTTCAAATTAGTTACTTTCTACTCACTATTTCGCCCCCTTTTCCATCCCCCTGTCTGTACCCCCTCTCTCACTCTCTCTCATTCTTCAGCCCCATCTATTTCCTCTCTACATTACTAATCTGGTGACATTGCATTTTGTTTATAATGGACTATTCCAAATTTTAAAAAAGATTTTCATTTATTTATTACCTTTAATTGTTAATAGAAATAGCGAGAGAGTTACTGAAGCGAGTATGATATACACCATATGAAACAAGAGCGGTGAGTCAACAACAACAGTCAAATAAAGAGATTGTGACAAAAAAGAACGAAATCTATGATTACGACGAGTAAAATTCATTTATCCTTTAATATATGTCGGTCAGGATAATTTTCCGTGCGATCCCTATCTGGGAAATACAGTTTAGATAATAAACTGCGGCATAATCCTCTTCGTGCATGAGTCGTCATATCGCAAACCGGATGGGTCCATAATCGAGGGTGTAAGTAGTGAGCCGCTCCATCTTGAGTAACATCCTTGCCCAACGTTTTAATATTCTACTTTCCCCATTGCCATTAAATCGAGGCCAGATCAATAGATATACATTCGCGGCAAGACACATTGCAGATTTCACACCCCTTGTTGTAGAAAGGGCAACCCTCCTGACGAGTTGTCTTGTTCGTTTTACACCGGGGTGGCGGCTGTTCGAACGGATTCTTCGTGTTTTGATTCGGCTTTATGCTTCAACTGACCACGGAACATATTTGTGAAACTGGTTCTACAGTTTTTTCTGACTCCAGCAACGTCTACAGGACTCTAGAGATCTTGTCTGCTTAATTTTGATCTGTCCTGGCTAGCGTAACGTCCACCACCAGTGAGTACTCTCTGAGCAGTTCTGAAAAGATTCGAAACCTTCTCTTATTTCACTGGACTAAGTGCTTTAGCGTTTGGATCATTTAAATGGACTAAATGCCTTAGTTGTTTCGGTCAATGTGTTGTTGAGCCATTGGTAAACACACAAAGGGCCAGTTCTTATTTGTGCAGTCATGGCCTACCAGTGTTTGACAAGGTTCACCATCTTTATAATCGCATCTAACTCCACTAGAATGATGAACTGTGTGTACAGTTCTAGCCTTAGCAAGCACGCGTCTTCGACCGCAGTGCATCGCGACTCAAGCAGGACGTTTGTGGCCTCTATTGACGGTCAACGCAATCATACGGCTTAGTAGGGGGGGGTCGTCCGTCCGGTCATCCCATACGTTCATGATCGTACTTGCTATTCGCTGATAACAGCGGCCCCTACTAGCAGCCAGTTACACACTGTAAGATTTCCAACGAGCTTTATCCATAGAGAACAACGTTCTATTAATAATAGTTTCCGTCGCTTTCAATTTTCTTCAACCCTTGTCGTTTTCAATGCCTGCTTAGAAGTACAGCCAGTGCAAATAAACGAAAGACTTTATCACAGTTAGTATAGCCGTAATGCACAACAAGCTATCCTATATCACTTACCCAGAGAGATAGCCTCTGACCATTACACAATCCGTACTACAGGCGATAAAAACTACAGAACAACATAAAAAAGTCAGAAACATTTCTACGTGGTCATGGCTGACGGGACGAAAACAACCTACCCACACCGTGTATTAAATGAAGGGTTTAGTTCAAAGTTCCGTATAGGTTCTTGAGTTCACCATAAATATTCATAAGTTGAAATAGATGCACCTGAAGAAGGTCAGAGGTTACATCAACAGAAATGACAACGACAGCTGGTATCAAAGTGTAGTATCTGTTCTATCCGCAGTCAGTGCAGATGAAATACTTATCGACTGGAGCATTTTTTAAAAAAATTTTCTCTATTAATATGCCCCAATTTATGGCGCTGAATATTTACACCATTATCCATAACAACATTGTGTCTAACATCGACCTCGTGGGGAGGCGAATAAATAGGAAAATCGGTATAGGTGGGGGAAGTATTGAAGTGAAAAAATATAAAGCATTCCTGTGTTTTTCTTTTTTAAGCCTTTTTCAAAACAACATCTATTAATTCCCTAACTTTGTTTACTTAAATTAAAATTTCAGTTATTTCTTTTTGTTTATCAAAAATTGATGTTTTGTTTACATTGCTCGCCTTCCAACATTTTAATTTCGTTTTTTATTTTATTAACTTTTATATTTATTTCATGGTTTTAGCTTTCATCTTAGACTTACTTTTGTTAGACCTATACATTTGAATATTAATATTTTATTTGATATGTTTGTGCAGCAAGATGAGGCAGTCATATTGGATACATCTACGGCAAGGAAGCTACACCGAGAAGTTCATGTTTCATTCCCGTGGGAAATCATCTGACATTTAGCCTGGTTATTTCCTGTGGAGATGAAACATGAACGTTTTTAGTGTAGCTCCATTGCAATAGATATGTTCTCATCCGACTACTAAGCTCTACTTACATATTGAGCACTGTTGACGTAAATTCTGAAAATATATACACGCTGTATTGTATTACATTATAATGTTATATATGTATATACATGAAATAACAATATTTATCTAGCTATATTTTTCTGCTTATCTCTCTCTCTCTCTATTTCTGCTTCCTTTTCATCTCTCTCTCTCTGTCTCTTTCTCCTCCCACCTTCTCTCTCTCCCCCTCTCTCTCTCTCTCTCTCTCTCTCTATATATATATATATATATATATATATATATATGTATGTGTGTGTGTGTATGTGCCACGTTTTAGTTATTTAAAAACAAGAACATAATGCATTTTGAAATCAATTTAAATAAATTTAAAATACTCGAACTTATCTTTATTAAAACTCAGAAACCTACAATAAATAACGTTACATATGAGACCAGTAACAACATTTTAAATTGCTTAACGTAATACAATTCATCCTGTAATGCTAATTCTGGTATTCCAGCATTTAATGTGTTAACATTTCTCCTGAACTGCACTAGTTTGCTTTTTAGACTTCACACTTCATATGCGCATTCTCGGCTGCTTTTTGAACATCTCTTTTTAATTACGCTTCTTTGTTCATTTGTTTTTGTAACATGAACATGTTTTGACGTAGAATCGAAAACGTTAGTGATACACATGGAACATACATTAATTTGTTTTGATTTTGACAGAAAATAGATCATTAGACACATTGAAAAGAGAAGAATTCTGTTACGTTTAACGATGTTTGCTTAAATAAAATAATGCTGCCTTAATACATACACTATATATATATATATATATATATATATATATATATATATATATATATATAATTATTATTAAAAAATAAATATTTTTATATCCATAGACTTATATACGTTTCGCGTTTTTATTTTACACTCGTCAGTATCCAATTACGTCATAGTTTAGTGCGAAACGTATAGTGAAAGAAATATATATATATATATATATATATATATATATATATATATATATATATATGTGTGTGTGTGTGTGTGTGTGCATATATTCTGTATTTATTTTCTCATGAAGGAATAAGACAGAATATATATATATATATATATATATATATATATATATTCATTTACTTTCTTTCCCTATACGTTTCACAGTCTGACCGATTTTTCTGAGTCACCGAATTCAGTGATCTTATACCGCGTTTTCATTCAATTAGCGCTGATCACGTCGCCGCCATCTTGACTTACGAACGCAAACCAATACAAACGTCGAATACTTCTCTTTTTAAATCTGATAACACAACATAACAAAAACACAACACAATGCAAAACACAAATAACCCAAATATATACAACCTAAAAAGGTACATAATCACACACTAACAAATAATTTTACACAGCTTGGCCTAAAGTCACGATCCCATCTCTTAAGAACTGACACTTATAATCTAGTATTTGATAATAATCCATTCGGATTATGTCATGGATTAATGCCACTTTGTGTAGAATAAGCTATAGAGTTATTCTACAGTCGCTGCATGAATGCTCTAGAGGCCAAACATCTCGTAACATCGACTCGAGTGCGAGACCGTCAGGCTTAGATCAAAGTGTAGTATCTGTTCTGTCTTTGATCAGTGGAGAAAAGTTACTTCATGATTGGGGCAATATAAGTTTTTCTCCGATCCGGAGTGCTCCTTTCGGGAGAGCTGGATATTTTGCCCACAAAAAAAAAGATTTTTTGCCTAACTTTGCCCTCATTTGGAGGCAAGTAAATAGGGTCTCTGTCGCTAGTTGACCAACGGTTTAGAGACTCTAATCTCTATGATTTGGTTAAAACATGGCGACATAACCCATGCTTCTCCTGATTCGGCAATTGGAAATATTAAATACACAAGCGGCCCTTAGTCTATGTAGATCTCGGTCAAGAGAGACGATTTTGACGATGTTGATTTTAGTAGATGTTGCAGAGAAGTGTTGCCGCCCTCATACATATATATCCTGGTATTCCCAAATTATCAAACACTTGGTACTTATCAGGCTCAACGCTGTTTAACTATTCGGTGATCTAACGAGAACTGGTGTGTCAGCATGGATATGCCATATAGTGTCCAAACTCAGATCAAATTGACCATAAATTCCCGTTTTTAAACGAGACATTAGCTGGAATATCGCTGATTTGATGGGTGCGAATTTCGCGTTTAATATTAAGACATAAACATTACAAAGTGACTAAAATCACATTCTACAATTCTGTTTCATCCTGTGCGCAAACTGGGTTCTCGTCAAGTCCCATTGAATATTTAATAAAGTTCTTTTGACAGGACTCAGTTGTTAGTATAGTGAGTTGGTTACATGCTCCAAGGCTAGTAGATACGTTCAAAGGTCCAACAGACTAAGTCTTCAGTGACTGTAGAAAATTCTCTCCGCGAAGATGCTTATTTGGAAATCGACCGAAAACTCGCGTTACGCTGGGTTACATGTGGTTTTGTTTATTCTTTAGTCTTTCCACCAGTTCCCTCACCTAAACATAATTAATTAATTTTTCTTGCAACTCAAGAAATGGATGGTTTCATTCAATGCTATCAAGACAAAGCTATGTTTCCTTAACAGTTATAAGAAACCTTTAAGACCACTGACTGCCATGGCTGATAGCACCTTTTCCAGAGTCCAACGTTCAAACGCCTCCGCCTAACCTTTACAGGCAGCATGAATTGGAATAACTGCATAGAAAATATTGCCAAGTTGCCTTAAAAGAAGATGGGCTCCCTCTATGGACAAGAAACATTTGAGCCACCAGCCAGTATTATATATCTCTATGAAGCCATTATTCACCAATGCATAGAGTGCACCAACCACTAGTCTTTCTCCCTCTCTCTCTCTCTTGAACAGAGTGCAAAACAGAGTCTCTAACCATGCGCTGTCTATCCAGCTCCAACCCCTGTTCCATCACTGATATGTTGCATCCCTGTGCTGACTTTACAAGTACTTCCATATAATGTGCTCCGATGAAATTAATGTACTTGTATTCCTCAAAGCAAATATCATCGACCACCCGGCTAGCAGCAACATCCAACCCTTTCACCGTAGTCGCTACCAAATACCGGAAGACTTGCTACTCTAATAGCTTCTTCCTTTGGACCGCTTGCATTTGCAATTCTATTTCTCTGTTTCCTCGATTCTATTAACATACACACATTTCAATGTAATGTGTACAACCACTTTACTGCACAACTTCCGACTAAAAATCTGGCCCCTAATCACAGTAGTTCCTTATGTCTCAGTGGCAATGTGGCCCCTTATTTGGGATCAATTAAAGTAAAAGAAAAACGAAAAATAAAAAGAACGAAACTAAATGCGACTCCAATAATTCTCATTGGTCCACGCGTTGTTTGCATCTTCCCGTGTGGGCGGGGATTCGGGGATCTGATTCTGCATTCTTTTTCCATTTTCTGAAAAACTCTCCGTCACTCGGCGTCATTTCAATCCGATAATTCTAATTTTAATTCGTGTAAGCAAATTTGCTATCACAACTTTTAACAACCTTTAAAAAAATCTCAGTCAGCCAATAAAATTAACACGCCAAGCTTTCTTTTTAGTTCTAATGTAAAACCGCCATCGATTATTTATTGAAATCAATTATTGAAATAAAACGACATTTTCAAAATCCTATTTAAAAACCAAATTTTATCATAGAATTAAATCTACCAGAATGCATTTCAATTTTTCCGTAACGAAATCAGCAATTTTTATGTTTTCCTAATAATTGAAAATAAACAAAAAAATCCTTAGTGACTCTTCAAATTTTGAAATACATTTGGAAGCATTTAAACTGCCGGATAGAAATCATTTCTGGCTCTGAAATATTTATACAATCTTCATTCAATTAAAAGATTGAACATTTTGGAAGCTTTTTACACCTAATCATTTTATTAAAAAAGATTGAAACAACATTATTTTAACAAAATTCATAATACTTTTATAACCATTTGGTTAAGTTATAATTTATTAACTAAACGATACCGTAGTAATTCAACTTACAAAATCCTATTTATTTCTTCACACAAGTGGTCTGCGGTAACCAGCGTCGATATCTAATTCTTGGATGTCTGGATTCGATTTGAAAGAAAAATGTATCGATTGGTATAAAGAGAAGAACTTATTTTTATACCGATTAATACGTTTTTTGTTCCAAATCAAATTCAGACATCCAAGAATTAGCTATCGACGCTAGTTACCGTAAGTTTTATAAGGTTAAAAAAGAAAGGCTACAAAAGAAACAAGACACCCTAATATAGTGAATATTTTTCCTCATTTCATTTCAGACTGCAGAAGGCGGAGGTTGTCTGACTCACTCTTTGTTTTCTCCCTTCCCTTAAACATTTGAAATAGTTTCGTCTGGCACGTTTATTACTCGCTTACTTTTGCGTGACAGGATGGATATATATATATATATATATATATATATATATATATATATATATATATATATAAAAAAAAACACACATTGGTCGTTGTAAAAGAGTAGGGATTAAATTACTGATTTAATATCGATATTTAATTTTAATATACCGTAAACCGACAATACGTAACAAAGCATAACAGTGTTATCGATAGATGAACCTGTAGCCTAGCATTGGGTGTTCTTTGATCTTTATTGTCTAATCGAAGTTGTGTTGTGAACACGAAACAGCTGTACAACTCTTTGACACGTTAGTAGCTTGTTCATTTGATAGTGACGCCCAGCTGTATGTACGGCATAATCCTGTTGAAACACTGTTCTTGTTAGATCACCAAAGTTAAGTGACGTTGAGCTTGATCCGTACCAGATGGATAACCATTTGGGAATAGCAGGCGTTGCATGTGGGAGGACCATTACACCGTCCTTCAAGAAACTGCAAACACTAAGGTCATCATCTTTCTTGATCATGATATACATGCAACTGGAGACGTCTTGTGAATTTAATATTATGCAAAACCTTCCTTTTTCCGAAGGTAGCAAGCTCAACCAATACATGGTGAATGTCTCACCAGGCAGGCCGAGCGTCTAGATGTAAAGATAGTCGTAATGCTGGTGTAGCAGCTGAATTTTTCGGGTCTTCTTATCTCGGTGGAGCTGTAATAATGTACCAAAGTAAACGAAGAAAACACCAACAACACTCAAGCTCAATGGCTAATGTTTTTCGTTGCTGTATACTTTTATAGAAGTACGTGAGCTTCTATTGGCCTGCTGTACGTAGAGAGGAAACAAAGACAAGTCTTCGAAAAATGTTTTAACACAGTCTGTTCTCAAGCCAAAAGAGGCAGATCTAACTGGACTCTCTATTCTATTTTTATGGGTTTGCTGCTTTTATAAAACTTTGGTATTTCAGAATGGATTGTTCATTGTTTCGAACGAGCGGGGATTATTTTCATTGGTTCAAATTGTTAACACCTTTATTTGAAATCATGTTCTTTTTTATTTCGCGAGCGGGCGTATCACGAAGCCATTAAATTGTACATCCCATTTTTTTGGTGCAAAACGGAAGAACTAAAAAGGAAAGAATAAGCTAAATGAATGGAGAAGGAAATAGAGTAGCTTATGTAACTAGTCACTTTTACGTTCGTTCGTTCTCAACCTCCCTACATATCTTTCATTCTTCTAAGCCACGCCTCATTTCGGAGTTAATCCTCATTATGTCATATCCTGACACGTAATCTTAACCTATAACTTGACTTTTATAGGAATTTTCCACATGCTGCTTAATTTTAACCTTACGTAGAAAATACCGTTGTAACATTATTTTCATACACCCACACACAATATTGTTATATACCAACTTAATATTTGCAACTCGGGAAAAGCATTGACTACGGATGGTTTGGAATTATTGGTAACCAAGTAACTGTCTTTATTCGCAAAAAAGTTAAAAACAAATCAAACTAAAAACATTTTTGGTTGTCTAGGACAAGAAACAAAAAACGATAAAACCAAGAATGGAGTCGATTAGATAAATATTTAGACAAATATGGCGTCGTTTTTCACGCTCTTGTGTTACGAAAGATAAGAAAAATAAAATCTTATTTATGGGAAAGATGCAGGAATAATTGATGACCTCAAAAGTTATTGGAGAATTATTCTTTATTTAAAAGCTTTTGTATAGTTACGGGAAAGTGCAAATATTTGATCAGAACTAATATGAGATGATATACAAATAAACATATATATAGTATATACATATATATATATATATATATATATATATATATATATATATATATATAGGACAAAATGCACGAGATATCATGAAATGATATGACAAAAAGGAAACCCAATTAAACACAGGAAGAAACCATAAAACGAGAGATTTACCGTTTTTTTTAGGATCAACAAACATCTTTAGAAAAAGTAAAGATGTGAAATTTATTGAATAGGTGCAAAATATAGAAAAAACGTAAAACGTGATAGTTTTGCATGTGCGTAACTATTTGAAAAATTATGCAGCGCGTGTGACAAAGACGTGAATTGGGGAAAAGAGGGAGAAAGAATAAGAACAAATGGAAACATAGATACAATGTTGTGTAGTGGTGATTTTTGTCAGATTTATGGTTAATGAATAAGATCCAAGCCTAAAGGTTTACGTTCGAGTGTGACAAGCGAAGGATCAAAGCAATTTCGATGCACTTGCGGCGTGATAGAGAGAATTCAGTCTTGAGGAGGCTGCATTTTGTAAAGTCAAAATTGTGGATGAAAGTGTGCATGTGTATGACTAGTGTATTAGTGGAATTGGGTTTAAGGTCCCGTTTATGATAAGAGAAGAATTAAAGCAAGATTCGCTTTTTCTTTAGATCCGTTATGATTAAGCTCTAAATGGTAAACCTTTTCAAGCATAAAAATAAACCCCTTTCGGGTTATTAAGTGCCGAATACGGTCATTTTGGTAGAAGTTTTTATGCTTAAAGTTCTATATATCTTGAAATATTTATTCATTGTGTTTCGTTTGGTTGTTTTGTAGAAGACAATTGTTTTTTTGGCTTTGCAGTACATGATTGAGTTTTGTAAATGAAAAAGAAAAAACAATAACATCAATGTTTGATGCATTTTAAGTCAGGAAGTCATATCTTCAGGCAGCCTGATCTGGTAACACCAGGAATACTTTTAAACTTATTCAATTTATCTCTCTCTGCCCCCTCTATGTCTATCTATCTATCTATCTATCTATCTATCTATCTATCTATCTATCTATCTATCTATCTATCTATCTATCTCTCTCTCTCTCTCTCTCTCTCTCTCTCTCTTATTGAATGCAATATACCCGTCCCAACACGAGCGTTCTGCTAGTATTTATAAATTTGAAGTAAAAAAAACAAAAAAAAACGCTCGAAAGTATTAATTTATTTAAAAAGAACAAGTGAAACAAACAGAAAAGAAAAAACGTCCCTGGCAACGCCGGGTGTTTAGATATAGTATGAGAGTAAAGGGAGTGAACAGGTATTTTTTAAAAGAAGAAATAATAATAACAATAAAGAGGAGTTTGGGAGGGAGAGAACTCCCATTTTCTGCCATACCCAGCCCTCATGGGGGCAGGTAAATGGAGAGGACGAAAGGGTTGGGAAAGGGGGAAAGTTGATATGGAGAAAGCAATTTACTTTACACAACAAAAACACTTTAAAATAGGGAAAAAGAAAGAAAGAAAACAAAATAATGGGGAGATAACCGAGGAGGGAAAGTTAACGTTTGTTTTTTAAAAATGGATGGGGAATTGTAAGAATTTCCGATCCCAGAAAAGCTGAACATTTCGGAAAAGAAAAGAATTGAATCGGAAAAAAAAGTTAAAACATCTTTTTAGTTTTTTTTTTAATTTCAAATTAGAAAAAAAAAGTTAATGAAACTTAAAGACGCAACGATCAACCTGGAATCTTTATTTGTTTATTTTTTATTCTTGTTTAAATTTTGGAAATTTGAAGTTAGCACCCCCCACCACCCATAAACCAAAAACGCACAGACAACTAAAAAATAAATAAAATGATGAAAGAATCTCAATTACATTTCAAAACAGAATCATTTTGATTCGATGAAAAGACAGCGATGTTGGTTGTGGGGGTAGACAAAAATGTAAAATATCTTTTTACTCGATGTTTTTTTTACATTTAAAAAATGTGAAACTTTTTAATTAATCTTTTATTTTATTATATTTTTTTAGAACACTTTTCCTGCAGAAAATTGTTTCCGTTTAGCAAATAAACATGCATGGAACGGCGAGTGTGCATCGATGCGAACGGCAACAAACATATTACGTATACAAGTTGACAGCTTCCGTGAAAGATACTAAGCTAATATTTGTATACACAGGCCGCGTATATACATATATATATATATATATATATATATATATATATATATATATATATATATATATATATATATATATATATAAAGAGGTGTACTAAAAGCGAACTTTTAGGAAAGGTAAAACCCTATTGTGAAGAGTATACAGCTCAATATCCAGGATAGAGCAGGTAGAAATGAAGGAGAATGGAAAGGAATTAGAGAAAGCAAAAGCCATATCAAAATTCAATTCAAAAGTTCAAAGCAAGGTATATTCCGCAAAAAGGCAATTTATTCAAGTTAAATTTTCCTTAAGCCAGGCTTTTCAAAGATCAAAATCTTATCATCAGAGGAAGTCGCTGGGATAGATAAGTTGGCATTGGCCAAGATTTAAAATTTGAAAAAATGAAATAAAATAAAAGTTGTAGGGAAAGAAACGTAGGGCAAAACTGTGCCAGGGTGCAAGCAAATGTCCGATTGCCAAAAAGTCCGGTGTCGAAGAGTCCAGCAGAGAGAATACGATGTAGATATGTGGGTCGTTAGAGGCACGAGAAGTAATGAGAGAAGTTTCAAAGTTAAAATCCAAGCAGCCACAACTTCAATATATATATATATATATATATATATATATATATATATATATATATATATATATATATAATATATATATATATATATATATATATATATATATATATATATATATATATATATATGTGTGTGTGTGTGTTAAGTAAGTGTAGTCAGACAATTTTGACTATATATCGTTTAGATTTTTTTCGTCTTATGGTGGTTGTGGGTTCAATCTGTGTTTAAACATTAAAAAAAAATTTAAACCGTGCAAAATTACCTTTCACTAGAGCATCTTGCTCGCTCGATAATAAAAAAGAGAATAGGTTTCACTTCATTGGGGATAACTAAATAAGCATAGAATCGCATTTGATTGTTCGTTTCACAACATCCAATCAGCTGCGAGGCAGCAGAGTCTAAAATTGTCCATAATAAATAACAGTGGCGTTGTTTGGGGGTGAAATAAAAATTTTAAAAGCCAGTATCTTTTAGCGTTTCGAAATAGAGAACCTATAAGAGAGCGATCATCTCTAATCAGGTCAGTTGGCGATTAGAACTTGATTTTGAAAGACCATAAACTCCCCGATGATACCCCTCAAATACATCACTCACGGTAAGTTCCGGCGCCCAACTTAGGAGCGAAATAAGCTTTACCGTCGAGAATTGTTCGACCACCTAAAAATATATTAGCCTCGTGTGTCGTGTTGATGACACGTTGTGCCTGTTGTTGTAGAAGTAGTGACAGTGTCTAGAGTTAATCTATCTCCGTCTTACTCTTTCTTGTAGTTGTTTTCTTTCTTTTATTAAGTAAAAAGCAGCAACATCATTATTTGCTCCGAGTTTCTTTTATAGCTTTATTTTCTTTTTACAGTATACAATAGTATTACAAGTATGCCATTCACACGCTCTTCACAGTAGGACGGCGAAAGACTCCGAAAACAAGACAAAAAACAAATAGAAAACCAGATTCGCTTATTTGATACGTCTCATTTGATAATTCCTGTTACGTTATATCATATGTCGCATCAACTTAAATTAAACCTTAATTTCTAGAGGAAATTTTATATTCGTGTGTAATCTAATTTTGACGCGGAAATAGTTTTTAACGTAATCTAATACAGCTGATATACTATATTATTACATGTATATACTAGATGTAATTTAAACTATATGTTGAATAATGGCTGCGAGGATGGACGCATCTATTTGAGATCGGGGTTGACTTGCGCGGTTTGCAGCGGAGTCATCCCGTGAAAAGCTAGGCGATGTGTTTCCCACGATTTGCGGAGACAGTGACGTAACCTTGGGATCAAGAGTTGAGGTCACACCTGGCGTGATCATGAGGTTCGTGGTGTCAGAGTTTTTCGCTGTGAGAAAGAAATTGAGATTTAGTCAGTTCTCACTTGGAAGCCGACGAGAGAACAACGGACAATCATGTAGCTATTATAAAGAAGGGATTTCGAATCGCAATAGAAGAGCCAAGTTAGGGCCAAACGATATCCCCCTCTTCCTACCTTGCATGTGATTACGTGATTAACATAGGAAATTTAACTGGTGTAGCCTCTCTTTCTCTCTCTCTTCTCCAAAGAACTTCTCAATTGTTGGCTAATAAGCTAGTAAATGAATAAACGGCTCGAATTTAAAAACAGTAAACGCTTCGTTGTATTTATTTGAAGTGAAAAGATTGATTTCAGCCCAAGAAGAAACCGCCAGGATCGTGAGAAGAAACGAGGATTATGGCGACGGCGGTCGGGTTGCAGACAACAGGGAAACACGTTTACTGCTGTGTAGACGATAAACATACAGCGGCAAGAGAGTGGTGGCGGCAACGGGGGCGAGCGCGGATGGCGTTAGCAGAAGCGCGCACGAGTAGCGCTAATAGTTCCCTGCAATTCGACACACGGCGAGGCGAAACGAAGCAGAGAGAAACGGCATATCGTCCCATTAGTAGCGATGCCGTTCGTACTGGATCAACAGGCGAAGAGATTCCGACACAACGTATTAAAACCATTAAGAACTATTATAAACTTTATTATAAACCAATAATGTAACATATATACTATGTTAAATCTACCATTTAAATCCTTAAATAAAGATTACAAGTTAAATTTAAACGAATATTGTATTTGTTTTCTTTTTCTATCTTTAAAATGTTTATAAAATAGGAAAAGTTATTAAAATATGATGATTAATCAAAATGTAGCTTCTAATATTTCAAGTTAAAAACTAAAATAAACAGGCTTCACAGATTTTGTTGAATGAGTTGCGTTTGTAAATTGACATTCATTGTTCTTTTTTAAGATGCGAAATGAAACAATGAATTTTATGGTTTTGCTTTAAAAAAATAAGTGAACATTTCTACTGTTTTAATTATGATATTCCCTGCAAAGGTTTTCATTAGAACTGAAATAAAAATTTCTCAGAGAATGTGAAAAACGAATAAAGTCAAACGAAAGTGTATGATTAATTAAACATCGTCTTGACGGAAACGATGAGTGTGACCGAACAAGCGTGAATTTTGACATTTTTCTTTATTAGGCGACGCATAAACAATGAACTAAAAATTATTGTTTATATGTAGTTGAATAGGAACATAAATGGATGGTAACATTTAATGCTACTAAGACGAATCTCCTTTCCGTTAACAATTATCAGACACCTTTTCAACCACCGATTGTTATAGATAATAGCAACGTATTTCAGAGTTCAACTCCAAAATCCTCGACCTAACATTCGCAGATAACATAAACAAACAAACACGTAACAAATACATAAAAGACATTGCCAAGGCTGCTGCAAAGAAAGTGGGCTCCCTCTACCATGCTAGAAGACTTCTCACACTTTCAGTGTCCTATATCTCTAAATAGCCACCATTGGGACTGGTACACAAACCACTAGTCTCTCACTCTTAGACGAGGTCCCAAAAAAGTTTTTAATCTAATAGGCTCTACACTGTCTACCAAGCTCCATCCCCTGTTCAATCGTCGCAATGGTCTCTGAAGAAAATACCGCTCTGATGCCAACTCGACGTAAATAGGCTCGACCAACACGACGATCAACTAAATCCGACCCCTTCATTGTAGAGGTTCCGGAAGGCTTTGTTGTCCAATAACTGCTTTCCTTGAACTGTTAGCCTCTGGAATTACCCACTTACTTTCTGTTTCCCTGACTGTACTAATATGCAGAAATTTAAATTTAATGTGAACAAACATCTTACTGTAACACCCCCATTAAGAATGTCCTTATGGATAGGCCCCTACATCACTGTAGCCTCTTAGGTGTCAGTGACTATGAGCCTTGCTGGGGATGAATAAAATTAAAACATATCTATCTACATATACATATACAGAGTGATGTAAAAATCTCGACTCGTAGAATAGCCACTATAGTGATTCTTTTTTATTTTTAACATAATTTTGATCGTGTATCATTTTAACTTTTTTTTTATCTCACTTACATGATATAACATATACAATGTTATTTGAAATAAAACAAATATATGATCTTACATACGTAACTGAGTATAGTTATTTCTCTTTTAAAGAACACACACTCGTGCCGGATTATTTTCTTCTTTTAACCAACAACAGAGGAAACGTTCGCTCTTAGCATAATCTTCTTTATTCTCTTCACCAACAAAAGATTAACCGACAACCGTCCAAAACACACGTGAACGACGTGGCGTCCCCAAAAGATCTTATCCTCGAGTAAAACATCTCACTCCTTTTTTCAGCTGTTTTGAACTGCCAAAAGCATCTATTTTGCATAATCACAACCATCGTCTCTAAATCAAACGGTTGCACGTTCGATCCTGCATGCAGCTACTGATACACTGCAGTGGGCGCATGCTAGACCTAACCGCTTATCCATTGGTCTTCCTGCACCGTCACCAGACTCCTATACTAAAAAATACAAATATTACACACACTATATATATATATATATATATATATATATATATATATATATATATATATTTGTGTTATAATGGAATAATTCCAGGAAGAAATCCGGGTAAGAGAGCTCAATGTGGTAAACAGAGCAAGAATAACGTAAAATATAATAACACGAAATTACATGATTGTCGATGCAATAATTTATTTCAACCTTGCGGTTTTATTCAAGCATCAAATTAGACAATTACATTTTTGAGTCTCAAAAATGTAATTGTCTAATTTGATGCTTGAATAAAACCGCAAGGTTGAAATAAATTATTGCATCGACAATCATGTAATTTCGTGTTATTATATTTTACGTTATATATATATATATATATATATATATATACAATAATATTTTTATAAATAAATATTAATTATTTAAATACCTACGTGAGAGAGAGTAAAAGAGAGATAGAGAGAAATACAAGCTGACAGACAGGCAGCCAGTATTGATGATAGTCCTGTCCTAACAACACCCTCTCCAGCGAGGATAGAACTTTCTACCGTAGCCGTTATTGAGCAAATAATAACTTGCTAACCACGGCACTACATTTATCTCTTTTGACTCAACTGACCTTTCAAACAACAAAAAGAAATTCAGATGAGGATCGATGTTCTTTCGATGCAAAAATGATGCTTATTTCCCGACGAGTCTTTTATTGTCTCAGTCTTCCGAGACAGAAGAGATTAACCTTCCCGACTTCAAATCTATCACTATCTTTCAATCTATACACTCATTTCGTTGAAACCGCCCACGTACCCACTTACGCCACGACGTAAAATGCTGCAAAATAAAGAAAATATGACGGTTCTTGGCATAACAATCCGCGCTTAAAATGTAAATATGATTCTGACTTGATGTTATTCAGTAGAGTAATTGTGTAGAAATATATTATTCCAAGTTTTAATGAAAACAAACAATTTGTTTCTTTTGTCGCCAAACTTATATATATATATATATATATATATATATATATATATATATATATATATATATATATATATATATATATGAAAGGTAAAGTAAGATTTATCTTTATTTCTCCCACCGAAATAACTTTCTTAAGAAAAGATAAGTAAAACAAAATGTTTCCTCAAACTTATATGTCAAATGTTGGTCCTTGCTCTTGAAAAGAGAAATATGTTTTCAATGGATTTCATCAATGTAAATATTTAATCCTTTATTTTTATTAGTCACGAATACAAAAAAAAACAGGATGGGGTACATTCACTCAAGGACATTATTTACACTGTAATGTTATTCCATATACATTATTTAGTTAGGATTAATGTCCCCCTCCTCTGACCTACATTCGATTATCTCTAATTCTCTGTATACTTACAACCACGAACACACACATTTATATATATATATATATATATATATATATATATATATGTATATATATAACTATTTTAATAATAAACAGTTGATTACTATCCACATACGTATACGTTTGACCCTAACGGAATCTCTAGTATATAGATAACTGTCCAAACCAGTTGCAAGATTCGAACCCCGGAACACGAATAACCATTAACTCATGATCGATCACTCTAACCAATAAGCAAATTCAAAACGTTATGCGACAAGTACAGAAATAAACCCTATTTATGTAAATTATTCCTCTCTCTCAATATATATATATATATATATTGACAGAGAGAAATAATTTACATAATAGGGGATATTTCCATCTCTTTCTCACCCTCTTCTCTCTCTCTCTCTCTCTCTCTCTCTCTCTCTCTCTCTCTCTCTCTATATATATATATATATATATATATATATATATATATATATATATATATATATATATATATATATACAGGGTGGGCCAAAATAAGGGTCCTATCTTTAAATTTGAATAACTTGAATTTGAATAACTTCCACAAAATAAAAGTTAAACTCACCAAACTTTATGTGTGTGTAGACTGACCCTTCCGAGATTTTTTGAAATAAACAAAACAAATTTTAGCCGAAAAACACTTCTTAAAACTTACAAAAACTAAAGTATTGTTTTTTACCTTGTTTTGAGTTTTTTAAGCAAAAATAATGTTTTCTAAATGAGGGTACGTTCCTTAGGGCTAATACGGCTCATGCTTGCTTCGGAAAGAGTCCTTTACTTATTCTAAAAAAAAAAAAAAAAATCAATAAATAAAAAAGTTATGAATTTTTAAAAATAGGACCCTCATTTTTGCCCACCCTATATATATATATATATATACATATATATATATATACATATATATATATATATATATATATATATATATATATATATATATATATATATATATATATATATAGAGAGAGAGAGAGAGAGAGAGAGAGAGAAAGAGACAGAGAGAGAGAAAGAGAGAGAAATAGATAGATAGATAGAGAGAGAGAGAGAGAGAGAGAGAGAGAGAGAGAGAGAGGGAGAGAAATAAAAAGAGGAGAGAAAAATAAAAATAAACAACGGATGGTTTTATATATTTACCACCGTCAGGCTTCCGCACTTGTCGGCTATTAATTCGAACCTCACCGCAGCCTTAAGTATCTTTAGCGTAGAAAAACTCACTTAGTATTTGCCGGCATTCGATTCTTAAGCGATGTTACCAACCCGACAATTGGCTTTCTGTGTTCTGTTCTTGTTCGGTTTAGCGGCCTTTTCATCCGACCTTCATGGAGAAATTTCTATCCCTTCATATATTCCGACAATTTAGGCATCTCCGGTAAGAAATATGTCCTTTCTTCTCCCTCAAAATAGAATTAAATAGCGCTATTATTATATTCTTTTCATATTTTTTTTATCCAAGTCAATTTTATTTACCTTTTCACCACGTGTCTATTTCGTTTTTTAACCTCATGTAACGCGCTTATTTTTTAGAATAATTATATCTCTCCTTTCTAGTATCGTCTACCATGCTCCTTATATTTTCTATTCCGCCTCGTCTTCATTTTTTATTTGCGTGTTTCTGAAACAACGTTTCTTTTAATTCTTTTCAGTTGTAACCCTTGCAATTGTGCAATAAACCTGTGGCTAAAATAATACTATGCCTTACAGTCTTGGTTGTCGATCAGACTTTATTGTAACTGTCAGAGGGTTGCACGTTTTCTGCAAAGCAAACGAAACCCGGAAACAGTATCCATTTCAAATTAAACTATTAAGAAAATTGTCTACATTTACTTTGTCTATAATCTACGTAATTTATGAATGCGATGCTGAATAGCCTTTCTAATATATATATATATATATATATATATATATATATATATATATATATATATATATATATATATATAAATTATCTATTTAAAAACTATACATTATAAATTCTATAGACGTACTATGGTTTCATTGACAGGTGTGGATATTTAGTTTTTAGACGCTGCTCGCGTATCAAATATGAGGTGGTTCGGAAAGTTATAGACGGACTTAGCTACTATACGGTCTTTTGGAAAGTTATGAACGGACTTAGCTACTATTGGGAATTTCGGAAAGTTATGGACGGATTTAGCTACTATTTGTTTCATGGAAATCACTCAAGACAAGGCATGAAGCAACTTTATGCAAGGAGCTAAAAAATACTAATTGAACGTCAAATTCTAGCCAACTATAAGTGTTAGATGTATAGATCCGACCCAGGAAACGGCAATTCTTCCTCCTTTGTCAGAAACATCGCTCATGGAATGTGAGGACTAAAGAACAAATTAAAAGAAGCGAGAGTTACGAAAGTGACGAAAGTAAACCGAAAGTTCATTTCCTACTCTCGTATTGGGTCGTTCGGAAAGTTATGAACGGACTTAGCTACTACTGAGTCTTTCGGAAAGTTAAAGACGGATTTAGCTACTATTGGGTATTTTAGAAAGTTATAGACGGACTTTGCTACTATTGGGTATTTTGGAAAGTTATAGACGGACTTTGCTACTATTGGGTATTTTGGAAAGTTATAGACAGACTTTGCTACTATTGGGTATTTTGGAAAGTTATAGACAGACTTTGCTACTATTGGGTATTTTGGAAGTTATAGACAGACTTTGCTACTATTTGGTATTTTGGAAGTTATAGACGGACTTTGCTACTATTGGGTATTTTGGAAAGTTATAGACGGACTTTGCTACTATTGGGTATTTTAGAAAGTTATAGACGGACTTTGCTACTATTGGTCCTTTGGAAAGTTATAGACAGACTTTTCTATAAAAGAAACTATTTATATATATATATATATATATATATATATATATATATATATATATATATATATATATATATATATGTTTATTTTATTATATATTAATTATTAAAAAAAGGTAATCGAGTTACATTATCGTTTATTATAATCGGTTCTTTTTAAAAATCAATCGTCACTTACTTGTCTCATCATATACTTTTCTCTTCTTATAAACTGAAGCCCTACGCCGACGCCCTGATCCTTCTAGTGTGCAGCATTTCGTCATCATCATCATCATCATCATCATCATCATCATCATCATCATCATCATCATCGTCGTCGTCGTCGTCGTCGTCGTCGTCGTCGTCGTCGTCGTCGTCGTCGTCGTCGTCGTCCAGTGCACTGCCTTTCGCCGTCGTTGTCGTCGTCTAATGTATGTAATCAAATAATTTGCATACACAGAAAATAAAAAAGGCAAGGCGCCGGGGAGTTTTAAATGGGTCTTTATTTGGGAGAGATTTTCTCGTCACACGAACAAAAGTCACACATTCCTTAAATTTGAGAGAGAAGTCAAATTGCTCTTCTTAACTTAATTCTACTTAGTTACGGGGATAGGAAGGAAGAGGCATACCAGTCGCTATCAACTGTTGTAGAAATAAAATTCCCATTTTCCTTTTTTTGAATTACATCTCGATTTTGCTTCCGTGCACCACGCTGCAAAAAGATGGACTGACTAAAAGAATCTTCATTTCTCGTTCTCACGATCGTGACGTCATTGTTTCAACAGGGGACTTAACTGTCACAACGCACCTGTTTGACCTTCCCTGATCTTTGATCTGAGTTTAGGTATGTTTCTATTTTTAGTCCGAGAGCGACCGTGTTCCCTAGATTTTCGTGTCAAGATTTGCACTGGTCTTCCTAAATACTTAATTCATACTAGCTAATTTAATCGTTCTTCACACACAAACATCCATTATGTAGCATAACTTTAACCTTTATAAAAAACAATCTTACGATTTTCCCCATCTGCATGACCTGGTCAGAACTAGGAACAAAACACGACTGGACATCTTTAGCCCTATCCTCTTAAACTAGCCGGAATCCAATCGGCCCCTATGGGATGTAAGTAAAGTCATCTTACAGTCGATATCGGCTCAATAGCTATCCGATATCATAATCGATAATCGGGCGACCGTCGCCCACGTCTGACTGCGAAGACTTCCGGAGCGGCTTATGCTCCACTGAGGACTCCTTACTCACAATACCGCTCAGTGTTCCACTTCCCAATAAATGCCTGACCACTTGGCCGCACAGGTCATCTGCATAGGATACCTAGGAACTTAACTCACTCCCATACACCTCCTAATGCATCGGTATACTACCGATAGTCAAATAATCTCTCTGACGTGTATTTACGCAGAAAAAGGGGAAGAAGAAAACAGAAACCTTTCTTTTTAACATGTCATCTAATATGGTCAGCCAAAGAATTTAGTATTAAGTGCCATTCCATCCATAAGTACTACTTCTGGACTTTAGGTTCAAGGCACTCCAACACACATGCTGCGAATATTCGGAGAAAAAATTGTTTATATATTCATCAACGTTTCGTCTTTATTTCAAAATTTTCCCAGGATTATTGATTTGAAGAAAACCATAGTCTACAGGTAATCAGTGCGGCTAGACTTCACAAGTGTATTCACGTCGAGACACAAAAACCGAAACGACTGGTCACATGCACATTTTATCAGCAGTCTACTTCCCATGTGCTAATAATGTCCGCCATTGAGAGTAGAATAATTTATAGGCTTACATCTACACCCTTTCTTGTTACATATAAAAAGTTCGAATACAAAACGCCATTTTGAAAATTGTGAAGCTATCACTACAAAAAGTTCTAGATTTTAACAGACTACCACACCCCAAAATGATGTTCTAC
>OY744544.1:57303324-57323324 GCA_963556195.1 Sepiola atlantica | reverse complement strand
AAAATATGTGGTGCGTCCATGACGTGAAATAATATTTTTGTTCTTTTTCATGAACGAAACATAAATGTTAGAATTCAAAATATGTGGTGCGTTTATGAAGTAGAATTAGTCTTCTTGAGAAAGTCTTTAAATAAAAACAAAACGTTTATAAATATAAAACTTATTTTAGGTTATATTTCTTTTTTCATTTTCAATTACGCTAGATTATTTTGCCGGCTCGTAATCGCTTCGCAAAATTCACTACTTGAATTAATTTAAAAATTAATTTAAAATGCTACACATTTCGTTCATAACTTTGTTCTAAACACGGAGCAAAACCTTCTTCATTTTCAAATGTGACGGTAAATAAATAAAAGTATTTAAAACATAAATTAGTCTTTTCAGTTGCAATTTAGAAATGGATCGCAACTTATTGAAAATCAAGTGGGTCCCTTTAAATGAAGAGCATTTGAACGAAAATTCTAAATATTTGTCTATGGAATAAGCCAATATTGGGAAACCGAACTATTTGGCATATTAAAATCAAAATCATTATTGTATTAAGAAAAACAATGACAAATAATGTTTAATTAATAGAATGTCATTCTTAAAAAAACAAAATGCAAATTATTTGACCTTTGACTGATATCGTATACACATAAGCAATATTTAAAAAAGATGGCGCCTCCATTGTGTCAAGTTGAACAATTAGGCGTTTTGACTTTACCGTTGGTGCGAGAAATGAGCTAACTTTCGCATTTATTAATTTATATATATATATATATATATATATATATATATATATATATATATATATATATATATATATATATATATAATGACAATAATAATTCAAGTAAGGTAAACATCCACAGAATAGGAATCCAAATTAATTTCAACCGGACTTATAAAAAGTGTTCAATATCAAATAGAACTTTCATCTATAATTATTTTTTTATTTACACAGACATGTACTAAATCTTAACTCTGTCTGATGAAATCTCAGTTTATAACAGCTGTTGATCGATAACATCGACATGCCAGTGTCGCATATTTTGTACATGTCTGTGTAAATAAAAAATAATATATATATTTTAAACATGTGTCATTGAAGAATAAAAATTGACTTGCTGCCAAAATATATACACACACACACACACACACACACATATATATATATATATATATATATATATATATATATATATATATATATATATATATATATATATATAGCAAAGTAGTTAGTATGCGTTTCACAATATCACAGTAAAACGGTTGATCTAATAGCCAAATTAGCCGTAGATTTTGTTCAGGAACATCGATTCGATGTTCTGATCAATATCAGAAGTTCTTGAAACTTTAAAAAAATTCCTCATTCAAAATTAAACTTACGTAAACATTACATTAGAAACAAATGTTCCGACATTTTTAGCGTTTTCGGTCCAGTTTAATATTCCCAATGATTAATAGCCGACCGAAAAACATTCATACTCATAATAATAATGTGAACCTTTTCATTACCGGTGAATGAATAAATAAATAAATAAAACAACATATTTTTTGCGTTTTGTCAAATCATCGTATATATTTGACATCGTTTTCTAATAAAACATGGAACTTTTTATGTTTTTTTCTTCATTTTAGACAATCGAAATATTTAAGATCCATGCTGAGAGAAAAACAATTTTTTAAATATTGTATTCCTTACGCTGAGCTAATAAGCATCCTCCGCCTTATTCCCCCATCTTTCAGCGTTCGAATCTCACACCAGACAAATGTTTATTTTTGCTAAAACGTTCCAATTGTTTCCTAGCCGATATCGATCCTCATCATAAACCCAAAAAATGCACTTGTGTATTTTGAATCGCTTTTATTCTAATAGTGTAAAAGTATTTAAAAAATAATTTATTGCGATTTAAAGTAAGAAAACACGTTTCTGATTTAGACTGACGTGCAGAAAAGAAAGGTTTGAGAAACCGATGTTTACGGGTACTTTAGCTAGCATATATATATATATATATATATATATATATATATATATATATATATATATATATATATATATATATATATATTAATTTGGTACAGAAAAATTAGTACAACATTCGTACCGTCGGTTTCAAGCACGGACAAACTTAGCCATCCGGCTCTCTGCAGCTTCAGAGATGACAACAGAAGCTGAAGAGAGCCGGATGGCTAAGTCTTTCCGTGCTTGAAACCGACGGTACGAATGTTGCACTAATTTTTCAGTACCAAATTAAATAAATATTATGCTCTTAATTTTTAACTTTAATTCTTAATTAATCTCGAGCACTCTGCTGGGATTTTTCCTGCTATATTACAAAGAAGTATATATATATATACATATATATATATATATATATATATATATATATATATATATATATATATATATATAATCATTAAGCTCTACTTTGTACAGATCACTTTTGAAAAATATTGTTTTTAAGTTCATTTTATTAACTGAAATTAACTTTATTATATATATATATATATATATATATATATATATATATATATATATATATATATATATATATATATATATATATATATATAACATTTGCCAAAACGTTTTGGAGCCATCTTTGAGAAATTGACAAACTTTAAAAATAGACAAACAAATGCGTTTGCAGACATTTGTTTGTCTATTTTCAACGCTTCTAAATTTAAAGATGCTTCCAAGAACTTTTGTCAAATTGTATGATCACATAAGCGACCACGCACTCCAAAAAATCACAGTAAAAAAATGAACGTTGCTTATTTTCATCACACTGCAACAAAATCTGCCGCGACTTCAACAACATCAAAGTTAAAACTTCAATCACAAAAAATAAAGGTTTTACCTTCAGTTTGATTCAGACTCTCCTTTTTCTGAAGAAGGATGTTTTATGATCTAAAATTAATAAGAAAAAAGTCAAGAAAGATTTGTGTTTGTTGTTATTTTACAATTCAATTGTCTAACGCGACCTGTAATGAAATGATAAGTACTTTTTTTCTGCTGAACCGATTTTTATTAAAAGGTTCTGAAATATATGTACATAAAATGTTTGTGTATGTTGAACTTTTAAGAGCACATTTACACAATATTAATTATTTCATAAAGTTTGTATTCTGCCGATTAATAATAATAATAATATATATATATATATATATATAATATTTTTTTGTTTATTATCTATGTACGTATACGTTTCGTCCTTTTTTAATCGGGACTAATCAGCATAGAGATATAAATATTCCCTACTGGTCGTGTGATTCGAAACCCCGGGCTACGAGTATTTTATATATATATATATATATATATATATATATATATATATATATATATGGGATGGATTAATTAATAATAGTTTGCCATACCTGAATTTAAGCCACACCGGTCTATAAATACATAACAGTCCACACTATCACCCTGAATACGAATACACAATAGTAACAGATAAACATGCTACGTCCGTAATCATTAATATTAAGTTGTATTCAAATAATACGAAGTTGCATTAAGGGCCTAAACAACCATATAGACAGCTCCCGGAAACACGGTACTTTCCCTAAAAAGGAACAGCTTGAGACAACACACCGACGATAAAAGCGGTGATCATCGTCCCCAGTAAATTTTTTTCGGACTGTCTTCGTTCCGTGAGGCGCGGATGATTTGAAATGGGTTCTAAGGGCCCTTTTTCCTAACAGTAAGGGCATACCCGTGTCAATGAAAGCATGGTACATCTCCGGAAAAACTAACGTATAGTTTATAATAAATAAATGAATAATTTGTATTTTCCCTCTTGCATTCATACGATTTATGATAGATCACTTTATTGATTTCTTTTCAACATACAATGAAGCAATATGCATATATATATATATAATATATATATATATATATATATATATATATATATATATATGTGTGTGTGTGTGTGTGTGTGTGTGTACCTAAGGTACTTAAGCTTTTTTTAATGCCACTTTAATCCCTATATAATTTTATTGCTGCTACCATATCGCAGCATGGTTCTTGGGTGTAGTGTTTGGATAATAATATTATTATAATAATTATTATTATTGTTATAATTAATGTTATTTGATATGCAAATTACCATATCACACGGTAGTCTTAAGGGTAATATATTATTATTATTATTATTATTATTATTATTATTTTCTTATTATTTATTTATGTATATTTTAGTGAAATTTTCAGCTGAATTATTCCGACACTTGATTATTGGAGAAATGGTAGTTTTATCAGTACCATTGGAGAATATTATAACTGTCCTGTTTTAAAATCTACGAAACAGTTACATGGTAAACAGCTGATGATCCCCGTGTTAATATTAGACGCTTAAGGTCTCCTGTTTTTGTTTCACTGTTAGATACTTAACCCCCCTTTTTATTTTATTTACTTAATATTTTTTATTTATTTATGAATTTTCATACGAATGTTAAGCTTGCAATATCTTGGATTTAGTTAGTTTCTCTGGGAATTTAAACTGCATTTTTATTCTTCTTTTCCTTTTATTTTGTTTAAAATGACTCAACGCTTCTTTAGACATACATACATATATATATATATATATATATATATATATATATATATATATATATATATATATATATATATATATATATATATATAATTAAAAATAACACCGTCAATACAACTCTCAGCCAAACTAACGTTATATACATGTTCTCATGACCTTTTAAGAAATGTCTCCTTACAACCCAAACAGAACAAATACATAATACCTATATTGTCCACACTACAACAACTCTCTCACGACGTTTAACTTACCATTTATCCGATACCAGCGCCATCCAACGTCACATTACTACACATAACAGACGACTACAGTCGGCCGATATACGGAAAATACTAACATCTAATACCAAAATAATGCACAAAAATAACTGCATGTACAGATTTAAAATACTAGAAGCAATATTCATTAAAACTAAACAGCCTAATATTAACAAAATACTTTCAACACAGGTACTAACGTATTAAAAGTATTCCATAATTAAATGAAAATAAAGTAATAAAAAATTAATAAATAAATAATGGTAACTAGCGGGACCCGTGTAAATTACACGGAATCTTTTTAATTTTAAAATTTTTATTTTTACTTACACCGTGTTGTGTTCGTTTTTTTTTTTATTATTTCTTGCAAATAAAACTGAAAAAGTTGACGAAGTTATCGTCTGCCACACTGACCCTAACTCTAACGACGGGGTCAAAGTTAGCGCGGGTCCTAATGTAACAAAGCACCCTCTATTTGTTAGTTACACTTCCTTTATTATGAGCCCCCCCTTCTAGATAAGAGTGAAATAATTTTTTTAAAATGGTAACTCGTGTACGATGGACACTGCGCATATCTACTAAAAAAGGTTGATATGCCATCCGTTCAAAAAAAAAAATAATAATAATGCCCCTCTCTACAACAAGAAAACGTAATTAAATAGACAATGCCCTTAAAAACGCCAAAATAAAAAAAACAAAAAATAGTTTTAATTTTAAAGCAACACAAAAAAGTAATTTTTAACCAGGTGAGTAGCATACAAAGATTCGGATGGTCGTTGCTTTCGATGTAAGCATGACACACAAAATCACACACGCTATTGTATTAATATGTGTCTTCCCGGTCGTCCCTTCCCTACCTCTCTTCCCCTTCCCCTTAAAATGTAGAAAAAAAAATCTTAGAGGTTGGTTGGGATCGAACTATAAACCAGTCGGGCCGAAGTCAAAACATACTACGTCGCTAACCGTTACGCCAGAAGGAAATACTTCAAAATGTTTTGAAAATAAAGCGACTTGACTGTTTTTAAAAATCTAAGTGCGGCACGCATGCGCAGAGCTTTTGCCGGAAGCGTGACACACGAACACACACGCTATCGTATTAATATATAGATAATAGTAATAATAGGAATAAATAATAATAAATAAATAAATAATAGTAAAAATAAGAATTGATAAAATACATAAATAAACACTAAAACCAAACACAGAAACTATAGAATAAAATGAACTCAATCACACACACTCTCTTTTTTTTCATTTGCCCATAACGATACCTATTCAACATCAACTCTAGTCTTCTTATTTAAAAAAACTAATCCTGAAGACGACTAGAAAGTCGAAAGCGCTCGAAAAAGAATGGCCGAATTAAGAACAATCGGAGAAATACTCTACGTATTGCCACCCGAAACCAGAAGGATAGCTCGACGGTTTGAGAGCCTCACGAAGAAGATTTACTAACGAGAAAGTTCCGTGACGTTCAACAACGCTTGCTTGGATAATGACTTGCTGCCTAAGTATACATATATATATATATATATATATATATATATATATATATATATATATATATATAATTAACTTGTTACAAATATCCAGGGGGTATGAATCCGAAGGAAGTTGAAACCGGGTTTATGAATTTTGAATTCCTTTCGCCGGCCTGATGAATTGGTAGCTATCCGCACCAATGAAACAAAACCTGTTTTGTCGCAACTAATGGAATAAAATCAATATATATATATATATATATATATATATATATATATATATATATATATATATATATATATATATATATAACAGCATATGCGCGCGCGTGTGTGTGTCTAATAGATACATAGCAAGCTAGATGATTTGATAGCTTTTCTGTGCCAGGAAAGAATTCCGATGAATCTTAAAAATTCCAATCAAATAATTTTAACGGATACCGCCCCGCACACACCTACTGTACAATATAAAAATAAAAACCCACCTGAAACATAACTCATTTCTCGAAGAATGTGAAAATTAATCATAATATTCCCCATACACGTCATAACAGATACAGCAACAGCGACTGAGCTATGATGAAAAGAACACAAAAAAAGAAGATATATAAACAATCAAATAAAAGAAATCAACAAAAAGTCATGAGATAAAACGAAAAACGAAACCAAAGAGAATCCCACAGGTCTAAGCAACAGATTTTTCATCAAGTGAATCACTTGATGAGTCGAGCAAGTCGTTATGATATCATTAGAATTTCGAAGAGTTCCACTTCCGGTGTTAAAAGGGTTGCTTAAAAAAACTGACACAAATCAAAACGGAAAGAAACACTAAGAACACAGTTATGCAGAAACGCACACAAAATGATGAATTGATATTCGTAAATTTAAAAAAAAGTAATAAATTATTAGTGGGATCGGGAGATATTTTACACGAAGCATTTACAAACCTCACCCTCAGAAAATCAAATCTCCACCCCCTCGTCTTCATCAATTTATTTCTTTTTTTATTTCTATCTTTTGCAAAAAAAACAAAAACGCTTGAACAAATTCAAACAATTTTCTGTTGCACCTTAAACTGCTATTAAGTGAAGTTCCTTTCGGAATTTAAAATTAAAAAAAATTAAATTAACCAAAAAAATATATTTAAATATTTTTTTTAATTTAAAAAATCGTCCGTATCCATGTTTTATTTTTATCTTTTTTTATTGACTATACAATTTTTTTAATGTATAATGGAATGTTGTTATTATGATAATAAGAAGGATATGCGTTTTTTAAAATTTGTTTATTTTTTTTACACAATTTTAATTTCCTCCTTTTTAACTAAAATGTTTAAGGATCATTCTTTTTTTTCTAATTTTTTTCCAAAGAGTTTGAAATACTGGAGACGGTTGCAGCTGTTAAAGAGAAGAAAGCAAGAATGACGGGTGGAATGAGAAACAATGGTGACAAATGAAAAGAGCAGACGACAGCAACATAATGGATAAAAAAAAACTCGTAAATACAATTAAAAATTAACAAAAATAATCGGCAGACTGACGTAAAAGACATTCGAACTTGATAATAAAAATCTTAATAAAATTCTACATAATTTAGTTTAATTCCAGTTGTTTCTTAATACACATTTTTTCGTGTCTTTCATTATTTAATGTCAGCATTTTTGATCCTACAATGTTTGTCAAAAAATATCGGCGATTTTTCGATAATTTTTGAAAAAGCTTATTTACTTTACTATTTTTCTTACCACTTTTGTTGTTGTTGTTCTTCTTCTTCTTCTTCTTTTTTTATTTATGCGCTAATCACGAGCTACGATGGACTTTTGTCTCGAATTGATACAATCACAGACATGGTCCCAGTAACGGCCGGTTTTACAGAGATATATGCGCAGATAATCTGCCCATCTCATTATAGGCCTTCCTTTCGGTTCCCTCGTGGCGACTTCTATTGCAAAGGCAAGTTTCGTGAAGGTGTCGCTGTAGGCCCTTAGCACATGTTTAAAACCACCTGAGCAACCATTTTTACATTTTGCCCATAATCGGTGCGATACCGTAGCGCCTTCAGAGATCCTCATTACGGTCGTGGTTGAGCAGTATAATTCCAGCCATCCAGCGCAGCATTTTGGTTTCCATAACAACACATCTTCGTTCCGCCTTCTTTGTTGTCGGTAAGCACTCAAAGTTGTACACAACGACAACCCGAAAGATCTTTAACTTTAGACTGTTGCTGATCTTGCTGTCACAGAGGAGGGCGGTGGTGGAACGCACTTGAGCCACGTAGCATTCGTGCGCGCAGCAACTTCGCCGAGGATGTTACTGTCATCGATGAGTATCGAATCGAGATATTTGAAGGCGTGCGTCAACTATCAACTTAGATCAGGGGCGGGCAACCTTTTCAGAGTGAGGGCCAGATGAAACTTTTGGAAGGAGATCGCGGGCCGGAGTGACAAACGAAATCTCAGGATTATTATATTCTGTTTACATGAATAAATTGTACAAAAATTGCATTGAACACTCTACAAATCAAATTTTTCTCAAGAGACTTCTGTATGTGATGTTATAAAAGGCGCCGACGAAGAGCCATTTTGGAATAATAAAAAATAATGACGGAGAAGTAGCAAGTTGATCCAGCATTCGTTTTGGCACACCTCACATAGGTTCTATGTGTCATGCCCTTTCCTCGTCTCACGTTTCCTCTTTGCCTCTGTCTTTCTCTTTTTCTATTTTTATCTCTTAATAGTTAAAGAAAAATGAAATATACATGCATCATAGCTCGCTGATCTCATACGTTTTTATACCACTGCAAATCTCAATTGAAACCTACTTTTACGTCTATGTCACTAAATGATATGAGTTTTACTGGGAGGTCCGTGGGCCGAATAGCAATAATAAAGCTTAGCAGGGTGGCGGGCCGGACGCAAAGCCTTCGCGGGCCGGATGTGGCCTGCGGGCCGGGGGTAGTCCGCCCCTGACTTAGATGGTGTCATGTTCGTTTTTATTGATGGTTAAATATTCCGTTTTTCTGATGTTCAGCCGCAAACTAAACTTGGATTGTTCTTGGACTGGACTTGTGGATGCAGTTGGATTTACTCTTTGAGGCGAGCAGACTATCATCTGCATACAAAAAGTGTCCAGGGCACCACTTATTAAATCTAATCACTCGAGTATAAGGGTTAATGAGATGGATAGATTGCCAGTTCAGTGATGAAAACTATTATGAGAGGATTGAATAATGAATGGAATGAACAACATTTGATTACGTATAAGGACGTTTTATGACAAATATTTGTTTATATTGGATTTGAAAAAAAAACATGTTGTAGCACACGGAGAAACAATCCTATGCTAACGTTTTCCAGAGATGAGAAGTTCTTGTAAATACACTCTGTTCATGAAAATTCCGATTGATGTGATGAACACGGAGGAAGAAATAAATTTCTTTGTAGTTGTTGTAGGAAAACGAATTTCTTGCTATGAAAATTGTACAAGAAGAAAAAAACGGAGATTGAAGTTTGTTCGAGCACTTTAAATAAGTGCTCTTTTTACTAAGGCATCACAACTAATCGAGGCTAAAATCTACTTGAGGATAAGAATGAATGAGATTAATAAATAGTCAGTTAGATGATGACGAATATTATGAGAGGATTGAAAATGATGAATGAAATGAACAAAATTTGATTATTTATAAGGACAATTTAGAACAAGTATTTGTTGTGTTTTTGCAGTTTTATATAAAAAATACCAGCTGTACTTTCAACTCGTTGAATGGGAGTCTGTTTACTTTAATTTTCGTTTCTCCTATTTTAAACTATACTGTTTAAATATGCTTTTCCAAATCTTGCTTCCCTGGTAGTTGGAAAATTGTCTCTGTGGTACCAGTTTTCAAGAACTCCGGTGAAAGTACTGACCCGCAAAATGATCACTCTAAAAGTCTCCACCCGTTCTTCGCTAAAATCTTTGAATCATTTATCAATCTAGCGATATTCCACAAATTCGTAAATGCTGAAGGTCTTTCTGACAAACAATATGGATTTAAGCATTTACGTTCTACTGCGGATTTCCTAACGGCCATCTTTGAACGGATATCCCATACACTGGATACAGCGGTAGCGATTGATATATCCAATACTTTTGACAAGGTCTGGCATAAAGGTCTTCTCAAGAAAAAGTAATTCGTGCAATGTTAGTGGACACATGTTTTATATGATCAGATCATTCTTAGCTAAAAAGCATCCAAATCGTTCTCGATCGCTGTACACACAAACAGCATCACATTGATTCGGGTGTGCCCTAAAGGTCGATATTGGACCTTTATTATTCCTGATCTTTAAAAATGACCTCTCTGACACTATCACGTATGATGTTGGTATATTTGCTGATGAAACCACGTATATAACGCAATAGCTGAATCCTTGAAATTGACTACCAGTTTGTAGTATAATAGGGCCACAAACTCCTCGGTCTGACATTCACAGTTAACACGAATTAGAATAAATACGTAAAATATAATGTCAAGTATGGTGCAAAGAAGTGAGATCACCCTATCGAACTAGAAAAATTCTCACACATGCCAGTACCTTATATCTATATAAAGCCACCGTTTCCCCCATGAATAGAGAATTGTTGCCACATTTTGTCTGGCCCACCAACGATTAGTTTCTCCCTTTTGGACAGGGTGTACAAAGAGAGTCTCTAGGCTAATAGGTCCCGCGCTGTTTACTAAACCCCAGCGCCTGTCCTATCGCCGCAAATATATGAATAGAAATATCAGTGAAAACAATGGAGAAGCATAATTATTTGTCCCTTTTACTTCACTGATGAGACGTTCTTTTATATCAATAGAAATATTAGTGAAAACAATGGCGGAGCATAATTATTTATCCTGTAACTTAACTGATTGAGACGTTATTTTATATGAATAGAAATATTAGTGAAAACAATGGCGGAGCATAATTATTTTCCTGTAACTTCACTGATTGAGACGTTTATTCATATGAATAGAAATATCAGTGAAAACAATGGCGGAGCATAATTATTTTCCCCTTTTACTTCACTGATAAGACGTTGCTTGTGTTTATCTTACAAATACTTCCACGGAATGTGCTACGGGGAACTTACAGCATTCGTCCCCCAACGTACATACCGCCGACCAATCCGACTAACAACAACATCTCACCCCTTCCATGTAGAGGTCTCTAAATGCTGAAACACATTAATTAATAGCTTCTTTTCTCGAGTCGCTTACCTTTGGAATTCCCTGCCTACTCCCTGTTAAATCGTCTTGACCAACATGCAGAACTTTAAATGTAAGATGAATACACATGTTGCTACACAACTTCCCTTCTCAGGATGCATTCTACATATCAAGGCCCTAATAAGACTAACACCTTACATCCAAGAGACAAAATGCCTTATTGGGATTTAAACAAATCTTTACAAAATTATTATTATTTTTAATAAAGATTTGAAAGTTTAATTTAATTATTACAGCATCGTGTTAATTAAATTATTAATTGAATTAAATTGTTATAAACATTTGTTTCGGAATTTTTTTAGAGAAGTATTTCTAATTTGTATTATTTGCTATCATTCGGACTACTGTTCTAGTTCTGTTAGCCTTGCCAAGCTACCCTCGTGTATTAAATAAAAGGGTTTGTTCGGAATTCCGCACAGATTCCCGAGTTCGACAAAATGCACATGGAAAAGGTTAGAGGTTACAAAAGCAAAACATTGTGTAAATAACATCCGAGGTAAGAACAGTACACCACATAATACAAATCTCTCTCTCTCTATCTCTCTAAATATATATATATATATATATAAACATATATATAAACATATATATATATATATATTTATATGATTATTTGTATTTATACAGACATATACAAAATCTGCGACACTGGCATGTCGATGTTATCGCTGAACAGCTGTTAGAAACTAAGATCTCATCAGTCAAAATTAATATCCCATCCTTACCTCAGATCATATTTGATATTGAGCACTTTTAATTTACCGAGTTGTTGGTAGCGGCCGTGTGGGCTAAGACGTTGGAATTTGAGTTTGAAACATGACTCGGTTTCCGTGGTTCGAGTCCGGCGACCGGTATAAATAATCATCTCTACACTGACGATTCCTGAAATATATATATATATATATATATATATATATATATATATATGAGTTTATGTTTGTCTGTGTGTTATAGAAATCGAAATGTTAACAGTTAGAACATTCAAATACGATTCAATAAGGGTAAAGTACTTACACCATCCTAGTTGCAAACTGTAGAATTAGCTAAACGTGTACGATGTCTTTTTCTATATAAGGATGTGTTGCTTGGATAACATAATCAAGAATTGGCCGTATCAGAGTTCTACATAAGGGACGGAAAGTGTCTGCTTTTAGGTTGAGAAATGATTTACATTATTTCTTCTTTTTTGTTTCTGTTTTTTTCTGGTTCATTTTATATTTTTCATCCTTTTCATTTTCATTTTGAAATTTCATCTTTTTTATCGTTTTTTCTTTCATCATCTTCCCCTTTTTTCAGTTTTTCTTCCATTTTTCTTCCTTTCTTTTTCTTTTATCATCTTCCCCTTTTTTCAGTTTTTTCTTCCATTTTTCTTCCTTTCTTTTTCTTTTATTATTTTCCCCTTTTTTCAGTTTTTTCTTCCATTTTTCTTCCTTTCTTTTTCTTTCATCATCTTCCCCTTTTTCAGTTTTTTCTTCCATTTTTCTTCCTTTCTTTTTCTTTTTCTTTTATCATCTTCCCCTTTTTTCAGTTTTTTCTTCCATTTTCGTTTCTTTTTCTTTTATCATCTTCCACTTTTTTTCAGTTTTTTCTTCCATTTTCCTTTATTATTCTTTTATCATCTTCCCCTTTTTTCAGTTTTTTCTTCCATTTTTCTTCTTTTCTTTATCTCATTTGTTCTACTGCTGTTCTATCTTCCGATTTTCTTTCTTTTTACTTTGTTTTTTCGTCTTCCTTTTCTTCAGGAATTTCTGTCATTATTTCATTTTCAGCCGTTTTCCATTAACGCTTTTATTGCTAGCCTTTCTGATCGGCCTCATCGATACATCTGGAATCGTCTGCACCGATATTGAATCCTTTCAGATTGATTACATTTAAATATGCACTTATAGTTTTGGCAAAGTTAGTAAGATAAAGTAATTATATGTGATTAACTTACCGTTTTAATACATTCACACATCTCAAGTATTCCCCAGGTGTCGATCCCTGAACCTTTATTATTAATGATCTTCACAAACGACGATTCTGATGAACTCTTGTCCGTATTTGCTGATGACACCACGCTACATTCTTGACATGTCGGCAGAACGAACGCTCACATATCCTACGCAATGCCCGAATCCTAAAAAATAATTTCTAAAATGTAATAAAATTGAGACGTAAATAGATGGTAACATGCTACTAAAGCAAAAATCGTTCCTTTAACAATTATAAGTAACCTTTTTAACGAAAGATGCCATGGCTAATAGCACCCTACCTGAGTAGTCATCATTAGAACTTCTCGGCCTAACATTCGCCGACAACATAACTTGGAACAAATAGATAGAATACATTGCCAAGGGAGAGAATATTAAAGAAATTCGAAATAGTATTTCATAAAAGTTTGTAGTATTTTACGTTATTTCATTTTTTATTTTAATAAATATTCGATTAATAATAATAAAAAAAATAATTCAATGTGTAATTATCGCAGGTACGTATGTTATATATACCTCTTCGGTAAGATAGAGTCTAATGTATCATAAATCACAAGCAATTAAAATACAGGAACGTTCATAACATACTTTGCTGGCCGTTAGTTCTGGCACACCTATTTACGTGACATTGCTCGACTGAGAAAATGCTGTCTGCAAACAAGTTCGTTCATACCAAAGAAGAGACAACGGTTGAAGACAAGAAGATGTTTATTCGCCTGGGATCGTCTGTTTGAAATCACTGACTAGTGAAGCGAAAGGGGAGGCAGAGAGAGAGAGAGAGAGGTCGATAATTATTGCTAAATCATATCTTATCCGGACATCTCTAAAACCACAAGTTCATAGGTGTGTGCTTCCAAACGAACTGATCAGTTTTCGCTCCCATTCTCCCTCTCTCTCTCTTTAGGCCATATGACGTCATACTCGCTTTTCGCAAACAGGAAGTCGCGCTCACATCCAAGTACGCAAAGCTGAACCCGACTGAACCCTATTTTTTTTATTATTCTCAACCAACAAAATTATACTCGGCCAATATGTAACACGTAGACAAGGGAACATCACACACACACACACGTGAAGTTATCTCATAATGTTATTCATATAGATTACGCATATGGAATTAGATATAGCTTATGCATTCTTGATTCTTTCCAAATCTTTTCATCACTGACTTCTTTCATTCGTCCTGTCTTTAAATGTTCCTTCGCCTAACATTGTCCATGTTCACATGCGGATTCTATTCAGATACACCATAATGGCGTTGCTATTTCTTCTCTGTAGACGGCGTTTCTTTTCTTTCTTTCTTCTGCACGAATTCTTCGAGATGGAATCCATGTTTGATTCTTCATGCTTATTGCTAAAGACACCTATAAGAGGTTTAGTCCGTCTGCTGGTCTGAAATAGCATTTTTGTCGTTCTGTCACGCTTAAATTTGAAATAGCATTTTTGTAGGTCTGTCACGCTTAAATTTGAAACAGTATTTTTGTTGGTCTGTCACGCTTAAATTTGAAACAGTATTTTTGTTGATCTGTCACGCTTAAATTTGAAACAGTATTTTTGTTGGTCTGTCACGCTTAAATTTGAAACAGTATTTTTGTCGGTCTGTCACGCTTAAATTTGAAACAGTATTTTTGTCAGTCTGTCACGCTTAAATTTGAAACAGTATTTTTGTCAGTCTGTCACGCTTAAATTTGAAACAGTATTTTTGTCAGTCTGTCACGCTTAAATTTGAAACAGTATTTTTGTTGGTCTGTCACGCTTATATTTGAAATAGCATTTTCGTTGGTTTGTCAGACCTAAATTTGACATGCCATTTTCGTTCGCTGTTGCCCATTTCTTTTATAATCGATTCTTAAGTAATTTCTTATCACGTCTCGTCGCTTTAAGCTTTTAACTCAGAGCCCCCACTCTTAACGCCTATCATAACCCGTGTTATCACAAGAGAAAATTTCCGCCCCAAAACCAGTTACATGATCCCCGTTCGAATCCAGTTGGTTCCACAGAAACACTTTAACTTAGGATGTTGGCAACCTTCACGTTCTCCCTCCCGAAAGTACCCGATTTATTTCTAGACATAATCTTGACTAGAACGATGTCGGGGAAACCAATGTCAACCATAGAATCATTTGATTCATTAGATATGGATACATGAATCATTGAATGGTGAGAACACAAAGACTGTTGGAAATTCATGACTGAAACCAGATGGACATGTCAGACTAAAGTTTATATGGTTGGATTACAGAAAGGATTGCTATTTTTATTACAAACTAACTTTAACTACTCGGTGTCGATCGAGATACAGTGAAGTCATTTTCGTTTTAAATTTTATTATTTTTCACATTTTTAAAAACATATACAGAAAAAAGAAATAAAATTTTTGTTTTAAGGAAGACAACTCTTTATATTCTTTAATTAAAATATGAGTTATTCCGCTTGTTGATTTTACTATCATAATTGAAAATGTTTCCATAATACCAGTTGTGAGTACGGGACTATATAATACCAACTGCGTTATTATAGTGTCAATGACACGGTACAACAATAACAAATGTCATTTAGATAGTCAGAATCAAAGTTTCATATGTCAGTTTAAATGCTATTTAGGGGTAACTTTTAAAAAGTCGCAAGATGACTTCATAAGTTAGAATTCCATGAAGGCATTTTTCTGAGATTGAAGAAATACCGAATGCCGACACCCTGGATTGAACCATCTACTTTTAGTTGTTAAGTCTAACGTTCATCCAACTGATCTAGTTGGCATAATGTTTTGAGTGTTCACTAATGGACCATTAAATTTCTCGCAGATCCGACAGACGCGTTAATACACGTTAAAATTCGGTTGACCCATTTGACCCAATATTTAGAGTGTTCGCTAACTGATTTAAAGAATTGGGTTTAATCCTCGCTTAAGTCATATACCGATCGGGCTACCGAGATGGGATGCTCCCGAAAGATCCACAATATCTCGTACAAGGGCAACATTACAAAGGAGAAAGTGAAAGAACTGACTCAGACAATTAGTCCATATGAGGATCTACTAACGACTGTTAAATGGAGGAAAATGAAGTGGTACGGTCATATAACACGTTCATCAGGTCTCGCAAAACAATCCTGAAAATACTATACATGGAGAAAGAAGGAAGAGCAGACGGAGAAAGAAATGGAAGGACAACATCCGGAAGTTAATGGGGCTGATGTTGAGTATCACGTTCAGAATAGCAGAAGATTGGGAGAGTTAAAAACAGCTGGTTGTCAGGTCATCTTTGGCGCCCCAACGGTCATCCGGATAACGAGATAGATGATGATGATGATGATGATGATGATGATGAGTCATACAAAAGACACCCCAAATAATTATTAATGCCTTCTAGCTAAACACTCTGTTTTAGTAAAGTAAATTCGTATGAGTCATCATGTTACGACTTTTTTTTTGACTGGCTTGATTCTATTGCTGGCATTGTTTTCTCCGATTCTTTCTAGAATAAGGCACTCACAGAATGGACCACGTGAAGGTTACCAAAATCCATAAATGAAATTAGTGCTGTAGAACCGACTAGATTCGAACTTTACACACCCAGGTCGTCGGTCAGCGAAATTATCTTTTTCACCACGGCCACCTGTCACTCATCATTCTAAGGTCGGGTTGATCGGAGGTATTTACGTCGAGGGGGCACCAGTGCCGCAAGTTCTTCGGAGCACGTTCCATTGAAGTACTTGTAAAACAAGAACAGAGATGCAGCATAAAATCAAAAGTAAAGTAGAGTAATCCAGTGAAAAAAACGGTGCCCTCATCTACATCTCAGTATAGTTGCTAATGAAAGAGGAGCTTTCGGGCCGCCCTCGACTACGGTCGAGCTACCTACCTACATATCTTAAGAACACTATTATATTCAAGCCTTCGTGTTATTGTGAACTCTTACATACATCTTACTTATATTTCTTTCGAAGTCGTCCATTCATTTATATGTTGCCTGCCATAGTTTCTTTCGTTTGAAGAACGAAAAAATTACTTTTTATCTTTCTTTAATTCTTTATACGATTTTTCACTCAATCTTTAAACCTCTGTTATCCTTTTTTTCTTTTTCATTCATCTCCGTTTCTATTGGTTTCTCGATTCGCCCACGTTTTCAATTAAAAAAAAGAAGTTTTCTTTTTTTCCAACGTCGCCATTTTGTTCGTCTGCCTCGTGCCTCGTTCTCATATTCCTCTCCGCCGTCTCCAAATCTTGAAATCGCTTCCTTTATTCCTGTATATTAAATTCGGAAAAGATCTTCAAAGAAACCTTCCCCCGAAGCCAAATGACGACGAGTTTTCAAATTGTCGAGACTCTCTTCGTTCTAGAAGCCATAGAATAACGTCTTCGAAAAATAATAAAATAGGAAGAAAAGAAAACCCCAAAAGAGTGTCTCACCTTTAAAAAAAAACGGAAGCGATGAAACTATTCCATTTTGAAAACCACTGCATAAAGATTCGGAATTAAAGGGTAAAGTCCAAAAATATTCTTTCTTTAGAAATTATCGATGACTACTGCAACTAATGTTATTAGCTTTGAGCATTTTGTGATGAAAATAAATCAGCAAATAAAATCTATATATAAGATCTCCAACTGCAATTCGTTTTTGAAAACATTACTTTATGCTCGCTAAGATACATGGTGAGACAAGTACATCTGATATATTTGTAGGGTTTTTTCTTTAAACAAGTATAAGAAACCTTTCTAACCAACGATTTCCATGGCTAATAGCATCCCACGTGGCAGTCCAATATTCACCTCCTCGACCTATTGTTACATAGTATTTTAATTACTCGTACCTTTTCTTCTTCGTCGTAGAGGGGTGTCGTCTCGATGTCGTCTAGTGGTTGAGTTCCTTCTTCGCTTTAGTACTGCTGTGGACATCGCCGTCCGCTGTGTCTGCAACAAAAACCTTCATAACACAATTCAGGAGGCGAACAATCTTTTAAATTTTGATTTGTTTTATTCAGGCGTCAGTTTTCTGTCGCTCTTGGAGATGTTTTACTAACGTTGAGGGAGAGATCAATTTACTACTTTATCGTAGTTAATTCCTAGCTATCTATGGTTTATTAAGTCATTAGCCATTCGAGGTGGGGGGAAGAAGGAACTTCATCACACCTGTATTCTTTTAAGGAAATAAATTCCCCTAATCATTTGCGGACTACATGGAGAAAATACGTCTGTTCAGCTTGCTTCCAAAAACCAGACTGGCAAAACTCAGTTTCCCAAACAAGAACACGTGACGTCACATAACCCTTATGCGCAGGTGCATTCGTCACAGCCTGACTCCCTTGAACCCCCGACCTAAAATGTCTCATCAAAATGGTGGCCTGTCAACGTTTGTGAGCTCCAACTGTGAGAACTAGTTTTATTCTGCACTCGACTGTACGGATCCACCCGCACTAAATCGCGCAAGCCAAACCAAACGATCCCCCACACATACGTCCACTCAACATGCGTCTGGCCTCACAGGGCATTATCCAACACTATCAGTCACAGCTAACCCTAACTGGAACAAATATATAGAAGATACTGCTATATCAGCTGCAAAGAAGGCGACTCTCTCTACCGGGATAGAAGACGTCTCCCACCTGTCAGAGTTCAATATCTCTACAAATCCACCATTCGACTATGCATAGAGTATTGCCGCCACACATAAGCTGGTGCTACAACCACTAGTCTCCCTCCCCCTAGACAAAGTTCAAAAAGAGCTTCAAATCTTAGAGGTCGCACACTGTCTGTCAAGCTACAGCCTCTGTCGTATCGCCGCAGTGTCACACTCCTCTGTATTTTTTTTACATATACTTCAATGGAATGTGCAATGATGAACTTGCTGCACTTGTACCTACTCAACCTAAATACCCAGACAAACCCGACAAACAGAAAAATCCTACCCCTTCACTGTAAAATTTCCTAGATGCCGGAAAGCTTTCTACTCTAATAGCTTCCTTCCTCGAACTGTTTGATTTTGGAATTTCCACCCTGCTTCTTGTTTTCCCGACTTTACACACATTCGGAAATTTAAATGTATTGTTAACAAACATCTTGCTGAACAACTCCCCGCTAGTAATGCCCCTATAAATTTAGCCTCAAATTCACAGTAGCCCCTTACGCCCCAGTTGCAATTTGCCTTGTTTCGAATGAATATAAGTAAAATAAAATAAATTAAAAAATAAAATAAAAGCAAATTAGAATAAATAATAAAAGTGTACAATTTGTTATATTCGGACTACTGTTCTCATCTTGGGTGTTTTATCACAACGATTCGGCCGATGTAACCTCCAACCTTCTTTAGGTGTACTTTGTCGAACTCGGGAATCTGGAACAGTAGTCCGAATATACCAAATTCTACGAATTATCAACCCTCATCTAAAAAATTCCGAAGCAAAATAATAAAGATGTGTTTTTATTTTCCAAATGTACTGGAACACTAACCCTAAATTTTAGGGGTACCATTCAGTTTTTCTATCTTTTCA
>OY744544.1:57258324-57293324 GCA_963556195.1 Sepiola atlantica | reverse complement strand
GTTGTCGACAATCATTCCAACAGAGGCGCCACAACCGGGGAATAATAACGGGGTTGCCTGAACTATTTTTAGAGACCAGCCTGGCTCTTCCGCTGAGTCGCTGGCTTTTCTACCACATTCCGGCTTTGTGCCATGTCTTCCTGTCCTGCAAAGGAGGTAAATACACTGGATTCCGCTTTTCAGAATAGAGAAAATTATTTTGACGGCGAAATTCGGATAATGAGTCCTCCTCCTAAATACCAGTCGAGAATACGTTCTCGACAATCAGTCCGACAAAGACCGACCATTTCGGTGTCTTTTATCCGTCGGAGTGAGGTATATGTCTTGGGTAGTCTTAGGAGGTCAATCCTCCTAAGCCCTGCCCTTCCTTTTTTGTTTTATTTACAATTGCTTTAGGCGCCTATACTGGGGAATATATTTTTAGAGGTTAGCCTGGCTCCTCCGCCAGGAGCGATGGCTGTTCTCCCACTTTCCTGGCCTTGTGCCGAACTATACTTACAAGGGAAGTATGTAACCACTGGGCGGATTCTGTCTATCATTTGAAAACCTTCGAATCCGTCGCCATCGCTTTGCAAGCCTTGCAAGCCTTGCAAGCCTTGTAAGCAGAAACACTTTGTAAGATCTCGGATTCTCTTTGGGGAAAGTTTGTTGCCCATTTTTTCTCGGCCTTTAAAACTAACTTGTCTTTTAAACGTGTTTTAATCGATTTATTAAATTATTTATTTAAAAAAACACTTATTCCTCTCATCTTATCGGCATTTAAGTTCGTTACCATTGATTTATTTTCGTTAACTATATATTTTGTATACAAAAAATTTCTCGTAGCGAAATATTGGTCGAAAGTAAACTTTCGTTTTTATTTAAAACAATATATATATATATATATATATATATATATATATATATATATACATATATATATGCAACCCAGCATTAAACAGCTCATAACACAACTCACAAAACAAACAGACCATACACATCTGCATACATATAAAAACGTGTATGTGTGTGTGTGTGAGTGGGTGTATAGACAAGAACGCATATACACACATCCACATACGCATCCACATAAACAGTACAGATGCATAGCACACGTATATATATATATATATATATATATATATATATATATATATATATACACACACACATATATATATATATATATATATATATATAAATGGATGTGGGTTCGCGTGTGGTTGTATAGACAAAACACATATATACGTGCACACGCACCTGCGTACGTAAACCCAAACCAACTCACTTACCTAAACACACATACACTCCACACACACAGACACATAAAACATTAATATTATAATATCCTCAGAACAATATAAAAGATTCGTTTTAATATAAAATCAATTTCATATTACCGACGAGAGGGCTCAATGTATTTAGTGTACACGGCAAATATTTAAGGCTATATTATAAGGTCCTCTATCACATTACAGTCAATAATTATTTCGACATAACAGTCAAGAATTATTTCTTTAGTTAAACATATGTACACATTTCTATGTACAGGATAATCTTCGAAACTAATGAACGGATCATTATGAAATGTAATAATAGGTATTAAACATGAAAAAGTAAATATTTCTCCTATTTCAGTTTCTTTGGAGTATTTTAAAGAGATTTTAGGAACACAATATGAACACAACCTCCCATTTTAAACATTTAAATATTTAAGATTTGCATTGAATTTTAAAAATGTTCAAACCTTAAATTTTAGACAGTTACTACAATATAAATAGTGTAATGAATTTTGATCAAAATTAGAATAAGGATTCTAGAAATAAGGTTTAGTAGCATTGTATCTTGATTTTAATCTTTCTAATGGGACACAACCGTGGTGCGAAACTTCCGTTCGGGGAATAAATTATACCCTCTCCCGGGATAGCTATTTCTCTAGTATATATATATATATATATATATATATATATATATATATATATATATATATATATATATATATAATTTCGTGTTATTATATTTTATGTTATTCTAGCTCTGTTTACCACATTGAGCTCTCATACCCGGATTTCCTCCTGGAATTATTCTATTATAACACACACACACACACACACACACATATATATATATATATATATATATATATATATATATATATATATATATATATAATAAGTAAGAAACTAAAAGTAACACTTTTAGTAGAAAGAACCTATAGTGAAATGGTAAAAGCTCAATATACGAGATAGAGCAATTATAAAGTTAAATGGACGAAGAGTGATAAACATGCACGAATGTCCAAATTTATTTCAAACTTCAAATGTTCAAAACAGTGTATATTCTGTAATAAAATTATGTTTATTGTTCTTTTCTTATGATAAGATCTCGATCTTTGAAAAGTCTTGGCTTAAGGAAAGAACAATAAACATAATTTTATTACAGAATATACCCTGTTTTGAACATTTGAAGTTCGAAATAAATTTGGACATTCGTGCATGTCTATCACTCTTCGTCCATTCAACTTTATATATATATATATATATATATATATATATATATATATATATATATATAGACAAGCATTAACATGATTTGTTATAATAAGTTAAATCTCTACGATAAAAGCAACATTATTTATAAATTACTAGGGTTTAATCTAAGTTATTGTCAGGATCTATTAATACTGAAAGCCCGGTGAGTAATCTGCTCGGATCAAATAATATTTTGATTCGATCAAATCACGCCGAAAGACGTCAGTCGCGCGAAGACGCGAATCACGAGATTTGATGCGTTGGCTCATAACAACGTCACTCGGCGTTTACGTTACGTAACGGTGACCTCACGGGGAAGGTATTTTATAATCGGCGCCGGGTTTTTTTTTTCAACGGAATTACAATCTTTCAGCGTCGCACGCCATGTGAGATTTTGCAAAGTTGAAAAGCTGGAAGGAGAACGGAAGCTGATGTCAGTATCCGTTTTGTCGCTCTGTTCTCTCTCTCTTATTCTTGTTCGGTTTTTCCGAGATTTGGAGATTAAGTAATTCCTTGCGTAATGGTAAACCCTTTCTTTCTTTGATCGTCCGTGTCATCGACTATCGGTGGAATGGTGGGACGGGTAAAAATGACTTGTCTGAGAAGTTCTCGGCGCTTTAACTCACCCGTCTCTACCCTCTGATCTCTCTCCCCTTCCTTCTCTCTCCCCGCCCGACCCTCGGAGAATTCTCGGTAGCCATCTTTTGACATCAAACAATGAAAACAGATAACGACAGCTTCCGTATTACACGGATAACATTTTTAACCTCGCTTAATGCCGTCATTGAGATTTGTACAACTGATCCCCTGTCGATCGCATAAATAAATCGAATAGCGTTTGAATTAAATTCGAGCGGAGTTAAATAATTTGATCATGACTGGTTATTTATGGAATTACATTTTATAACACCTAACCCTTCACATAACCCTAAAATCGGAAGGAAACATTTCAAGCTTTCCGATCTCGTTTTGGAAATTATCAATTCACCCTAAAAATTCTGTCCGGTTTTAATTCCCAGAAATTTAATCGTCGGAATGAATGTCTAATGGAGTCAGTTCCTCTTCTCAGGCACAAGTTCAAATCCCATAGAACTCTCGTTTGTTACTTTATGGTATTTTTTATTATCTCCAGCCCCGCGAACCGAATAAATTGTTCCCACTTACTTACCTCACTACGAGGAGAGATTTAGATACAAAGTCGGTTTTAAATGTGGGGAAAACACAGCTGCGTCTTTCGTTTTGAGATGGCTAAGTTTTGAAGTGGTTAAGTAGTACCTTTCTTATTTTATGTTTTTACGAACGAGTCACGGCTCATTAAGGCCCAATGCCACTCGAGAACAATTGTTAATGGTTTGTATCAGGTGGGACAGACGACTTGAGGATTTCAGGATTTCAGACCATGGTTAGATCTGGACTGAACTTGACTACTTTATGTGATGGCTTAACAAAAATTTGTTACCATTGGACTTGAAAACGACCATGCTCTAGTTAACTGACATATAGTTCTTGGAAAGAAACTCTGCTCATGGAAGATCCGTTTAGTTTTAGGTACACAGAGGAAGAAAGGAAATTTATTTACACTGGTTGTAGCTGAACGTGTTTCTGCTGTGAATGTTTTACTGCGGGGATACAGAAATTGAAGCTCAGTTGAAAATAATCATAGAGTAAAGAAAGACTGGCAACGTCTCTACTGTAATAAAAAGGATAGGACATCCCCCACTCGATTGCGAAGTCGATTTTGTACTCTGTCAAGACAACGGAGAGTGTCTCAGCCTTTTCTCGACAAACTCATTAACCTTATCCTCGAGTGGCCTTTGAACCTTTATAAGCGATGATTCGTTTGAACATAAAAAATCATTTCGGTTGTAGAATGCATTTAAAGCTGAGGCGATCGTTAACGATTTTCAACAGATAAAAAGAACGAGAAAATAAAAAATAAATAGTTGACAAATAACTTTTACCAAACGAAAGAAAATTTAATGTTCTATCAATCTACGTAGCTTTAAGTTTTTGAACTGTTTTTAAGTGTGTGTTGTATCGCTCTATCGCTATTTACAATCGGTGGAAAAAGGAAATTCAAGATGGCGTCGTATCTTTAGTTAATGTAAAGATTCAATGTCTTATGTTTAACAACTGAAAAATCGAACATTGCACAAAAATATAACTAATCACTGACACCAATTCATCAAATATTTAATTTTCAACAAATGTGTATATTTTTTACTTGCTGAAACTGGTTTTAAATTCTTCTTTATTCCGAAATACTTTGCACTATACTGATCAATCCGATCTCATGTGGTCGCACGTGGTGAATATGGTGTTTTTCATAGTCTTAGCGATAGAAAATCAGATAAAACAAACGCTTAAAACAATTTCAAAACTGAAAAGCTACACGGATCGATATAAGATTAATTCTTCTTTCATTTAGTAGAAGTTATTAATTGACTATTATTCCACCGTTTGTTTTTCTGGTGGAAATTGTTAACAATCGCCAAAGTTGCTTGTACGATGAACTAGGTAGTTCGGGTTTCCTCATTGTTGCCTGGCACACCGTTCTACTTGTACAGTTAACTAAAGTAACTATAATTGCGGCATTGCAATCCGGTACTTTAAAACTTATTGTACAGTTAACTAAAGTAATTCAGTAATATTGTTACAATGATCACATCTTACAATTAAATATTTTAATTTTTGTACGTCTATTAGGAGCTATTAGGTAGTACATACTGTTGAGATTTATGTTAGGAAAAAGGAAATGTTTCAGACAATAGGTCACAAATTATTCTATGTAGTGCACTAGCTGAATTGTTAGAACCCGAAATCTAATGATACGATCGTACCTGACGTCATCTGTTACAGGAGGGCCGTACTATTGAGGGAGAAAATAGTCTAACGGAAGAAAGTGAACTGTGAACCTACGTATTTAAAGTGTTCTAACAAAACCATAAATAACTAAGCAATGTGCTTAAACAACAAGTAACTCTCTCCCTTCTTCTTTCTCCATGCCTTTTGACCTTACCTTTAAGCTACAAACAATTATGTTACGAAATAAATCCATTATATTCTTAAATTATGTTGTTTTAATTAACTGTATAATGATATTAAGAAGGTATGTCGAATGGATTTTTTGCGGTTAACGGAATTATCCTCGGTTCTTGGAGGAAGATAACACACGCACCTATGACGCCGCCGGTCAGAAACAAATGTACATATTTTTATTAATAAAAATAATTAAAGAACTAAATTATAGTATAGGGGTATCTCGATGACACCCCATGCCTATGTAATATTACATGATTAGTTAACTAAAGTGCCTTGTTGAGCCAGAGCGTGGCCACAACTCCTTTTCGTACATTCACAGTGTTACCAGACGTTATGTAGCATAACGTTGAGAATTAATTCTAACTCCCGTCGTTTTCTGTATCGACAAAAAACTGCTCTTCGTATTTCTTGTTGACACGTCGTAGCTGTCTCTAAGTAGTGATGACATTAGAAGTTGCAGGGACGTTATTTTTTCTTCTACCTTCTCGTTGTGGCTGAAGTAATAAAACCAGCTTAAAGAACAACAAATAACTCAATAAATTGCTTTGGGATTTGATTAATATTTTTCTTATAGCACAGCAAGGTAATACTGGTGAATTGTATTCTCCAAACTAACCCTGAAAGACCTGAAAACCGCGTCCGATCACTTCGACGCGTGCCACGTACTTCCTTCTATAACCCTATTACCGGTACACGTCAGCCTTACTTCTAAATTGAAGTCTAATGATAGTACAAGATTTCTTCGATTTTTACGGATTGCCCATTGCTTTTTACGTCGACACAAACTGCTATTCGTCGCTCTCGTATCGACACGTAGTAGATAGCTCATTGGATAGTGACGTCTTGTAGTAAAGATGTCCGTAGTGAAAATGAAACAGCTAACTTTTCTGTGTATTCCTCCTTCCATAATAAAAAAACGCCCAAAATATTGTTTCTCGATGACGTCATGTTCTTTGTTGTTTATTTCTTTTACAGTGTTACGAGAGTGTATTTTCGTCTGCTCCTTGAATAGAGCGAACCAGACAGTGTTACAAAAAACTTCCGAACACAGTAAATTAACATGCTAGATCTTTCTCTGTTCTCTGCAACGTCTAATTTTTTGACTCTCTGTCAGTGACGTCATCTCCTAACAGACACTCATCACCTCGAATTTAAAACAATTATTGTTTAATATGTGTAAGAAAAAATTACCCATATCTCTCTCCCTTTCTGAATATATATATATATATATATATATATATATATATATATATATATATATATATATAATAAAAGAACACCCGTCCTAGAACGAGTAAAAGTTATTTCCCAAATGTTTACATTACATTTATGTCCCCGTATGAGGATTTTATTGAATATATAATGATACTAAACCTTATGTCTAGAACTCTTATTCCAATTTTACTTAAAATCCATCACATGGTTTTTATTCTAGAAAGAAAGAGTCTTAAGAAAAAAAACAATTTTGAAATCTTTCTTAATTTGTGTCTAATGACTATGGATGAATTTCAATATAAATCGGAAATATTTTGATTTTTAACACCGAGGTTGACACATAGAATGCCACCTAAAACTCTTTAAAATACTTCCAAGAAACTGAAATTTATGAAAGTATTACGAATTGATGTCTAATACTTATTGTTAAAATTTCACAAAAATCTTAATTTTCATGAATGGATTCGCCCCCCTTTTTACTCCTTTGCAAAAAAAACTAATGTAACTAAATATATCCCACACTACTACTCCTTACGCGTAGCAGATGTGTTTAAAAATCTATAATGATCAGTTAATAAATTTAGGAGTGAATTCTGTACATACAAATACGCAAACATACACACATACTAAACTTTAGACGATGTCGCAAATTGATCGGAAAGCGAGATTTTAAAAATTACACGGATTGATTCTAAACTGTGATTTCTAAGCTAACCATCAAATGCCGATCAAATTATTTAACTCTGTCTGAATTCATTTCAAACGCAATTCGATGTGTTTATGCGACCGACGAGAGATCAGTTTACAGTCGAGATGACATTAGCGAGGATGAAATTCATCCCTGGATACAATCCGGTTAATGGCGATCAGCTTTCAAAAAGATTCGAAAGATAAGATTTCATCATGTGAAGGCATAAAAATAAAAGAGGGTTTTTGATAGTTTAAATGATACCATCAAAATAAATAACGCAAATAGTTTAAAATTAGCAATTGTATTAAAATTGATCCTAACATATTGTCGGAAATACAGGGTGTCTCAAAATAATGTATACACGCTTTAAATCGTTATAACTCATCTACTTTACCGAGTTTGACTTGCAAACCAGATTGATAGAAGAATGGAAGAGTAAGCATACCCATTCTAACATGCTGACAGTAAATAAAAAAAACATATCAAATTAACTTTTAATAAAGGAAGAGGTGACAATATTTAAAACTGGAAACCTGAAACAATTGCAGACAAATTTAAAGTAGTACTTGAAGTGGAATGTGCTTAAGAACTGGAGTAAATGTTGCAGGACGTTTGTAGGTCTATTTTTGTACGATATGAAACATGAATTGAGCAGAACGGGTTGGAGTTTAGGTTAGAAGTTTATTTTATGAACATCTTGGAATTACACCAAGTTGCCTTCACCTTGTACAGGGTTAGGTTTAGGGTTAGGGTTAGGGGTTTATTTTATAAATATCTTGAAATTACTCCAAGTTGCCTTCACCTTGTATAGGGTTAAGTTTAAGGTTAGGGCTAGGGTTAGGGGTTTATTTTATGAACATCTTGAAATTACTTCAAGTTGCCTTCAGCTTGTATCGGGTTAGGTTTAGGGTTAGGGTTAGGGGTTTATTTTATGAAAATCTTGAAATTACCCCAAGTTGCCTTCACCTTGTATAGGGTTAGGTTTAGGGTTAGGGTTAAGGGTTTATTTTATGAACATCTTGAAATTACTCCAAGTTGCCTTAACTTTAGAGAAGACGTTTGAGGCTAAAATAATTATTGATTGATATGTGTTAGAAAATATTTCACGATAATCTTACACACACACACACACACACACACACACACACACACACACACACATATATATATATATATATATATATATATATAAAATATAATAACACGAAATCACATAATTGTCGATGCAATAATTTATTTCAACCGTTCGGTTTTTTCAAGCATCACTCAGACAATTACATTTTTGAGACTGATAGAAAATTGAATTTCCCTACCACAGTTCCAATACAATCATAGATGGTAGTAGTAGCAACCAATTTGATACATCTTTTATAGAGAGGGGGAAAATTTAAAACTTATATTTAACTATGGCGGGCGAAGGAGAGGGATCTTTAAGTTAATCAACTAAAAACTGCCATGTCAAAATTATGACACATACGACTTGGCGATATCAACCATATAGGCAATTTTACTCACGCGCATACACAAAACTAAATACGCACACATCATATGCGCACTCACATACATAATCTCACTCGCACATTATCATAACTAAGCATAATCACATACGCAACTTTTATTCATCTCCAGCCAGAATGCGTCCGGCGAAACTCGTGTTCTCAAATTCGGTTAGAGAAAAGAAAGAAAGAAACAATTAACAGGCACAGAGAATATATAGACAGACCGCGTGTCATAAATTCTCAGTCCGTCTGGGTTGAAATAAGATTACACGCACATACATATATGTATACATACAAATCCATACGCACATACACACACATATATACACATACACACCCACACATATACATATCTATACACACATACATATACACACATATATACATATATATATATATATATACATACATATACATACATGAATACACCTATATATATCTCTGAATCTATTTGAAATATTGACCAAATGCATACGCATGTAGTTGTTCACACATGTAAACATACATACACATACATACACACACACATATATACATATACGCACATATACACACATATACGTACGCACACATACATATATATCCACACACCTACACACAATATTTACATAACACTCTATATTCTTACTGATGTAATATGAGTTCTAAAAATTAGTCTTACCTTATTTATATTTTAGATTAATTTGATAATCTATTATTATAAATATCATGCGGGGGGGGGGGGGTTATCGTACCTAATGTTATTCAATTTGGTATCTTCACCGTTGTAATTCTAGAGGCCCATCGGATTACTAATTCAAGTCTAATAATGTCTATTGGTAATATTTGACATTTATACTTATATTAATTCAAAAACTAGTGTATTACCTGCAGAAAAAATTTTCATACCACTATCTTATTTTAAGTAAATAATAAATATCCGCGTATCCACAAATACTATATATCACCAAGTCAGTAAATCTGTGTCTATCACAGATATTATTATAAATATTATGGGGGGGGGGGGGTTTACCGTAAGTAATGTTATTCAATTTGGTATCTTCACCGTTATAAGTCTAGAGGTCCATCGGATTACCAATTCAAGTCTAATAATGTCTAGTGGTAATATTTGGCATTTATACTTATATTAATTCAATAACCGCAGAATTTTTTTAAAAACACTATCTTATTTTAAGTAAATAATCTGAATAAATAAATATTTCAAAATACCATTATATACGCATACACACAAATACTATATATCACCAAGTCGGCAATTCTGTGTCTATAGCAGATATTATTATAACTATTATGTTGGTGGTGGTGGGGGGGGTTACCTTAAATAATGTTATTTAATTTGGTATCTTCACCGTTATAAGTCTAGAGGTCCATCGGATTACTAGTCGTTGATTATTTTAAATTTAAATTTATATTTATGTCTAGTAATCCGATGGACCTCTAGACTTATAACGGTGAAGATACCAAATTAAATAACATTATTTAAGGTAACCCCCCCCCCCCCACCACCAACATAATAGTTATAATAATATCTGCTATAGACACAGAATTGCCGACTTGGTGATATATAGTATTTGTGTGTATGCGTATATAATGGTATTTTGAAATATTTATTTATTCAGATTATTTACTTAAAATAAGATAGTGTTTTTAAAAAAATTCTGCGGTTATTGAATTAATATAAGTATAAATGCCAAATATTACCACTAGACATTATTAGACTTGAATTGGTAATCCGATGGACCTCTAGACTTATAACGGTGAAGATACCAAATTGAATAACATTACTTACGGTAACCCCCCCCCCCATAATATTTATAATAATATCTGTGATAGACACAGATTTACTGACTTGGTGATATATAGTATTTGTGGATACGCGGATATTTATTATTTACTTAAAATAAGATAGTGGTATGAAAATTTTTTCTGCAGGTAATACACTAGTTTTTGAATTAATATAAGTATAAATGTCAAATATTACCAATAGACATTATTAGACTTGAATTAGTAATCCGATGGGCCTCTAGAATTACAACGGTGAAGATACCAAATTGAATAACATTAGGTACGATAACCCCCCCCCCCGCATGATATTTATAATAATAGATTATCAAATTAATCTAAAATATAAATAAGGTAAGACTAATTTTTAGAACTCATATTACATCAGTAAGAATATAGAGTGTTATGTAAATATTGTGTGTAGGTGTGTGGATATATATGTATGTGTGCGTACGTATATGTGTGTATATGTGCGTATATGTATATATGTGTGTGTGTATGTATGTGTATGTATGTTTACATGTGTGAACAACTACATGCGTATGCATTTGGTCAATATTTCAAATAGATTCAGAGATATATATAGGTGTATTCATGTATGTATATGTATGTATATATATATATATATATATGTATATATGTGTGTATATGTATGTGTGTATAGATATGTATATGTGTGGGTGTGTATGTGTATATATGTGTGTGTATGTGCGTATGGATTTGTATGTATACATATATGTATGTGCGTGTAATCTTATTTCAACCCAGACGGACTGAGAATTTATGACACGCGGTCTGTCTATATATTCTCTGTGCCTGTTAATTGTTTCTTTCTTTCTTTTCTCTAACCGAATTTGAGAACACGAGTTTCGCCGGACGCATTCTGGCTGGAGATGAATAAAAGTTGCGTATGTGATTATGCTTAGTTATGATAATGTGCGAGTGAGATTATGTATGTGAGTGCGCATATGATGTGTGCGTATTTAGTTTTGTGTATGCGCGTGAGTAAAATTGCCTATATGGTTGATATCGCCAAGTCGTATGTGTCATAATTTTGACATGGCAGTTTTTAGTTGATTAACTTAAAGATCCCTCTCCTTCGCCCGCCATAGTTAAATATAAGTTTTAAATTTTCCCCCTCTCTATAAAAGATGTATCAAATTGGTTGCTACTACTACCATCTATGATTGTATTGGAACTGTGGTAGGGAAATTCAATTTTCTATCAGTCTCAAAAATGTAATTGTCTGAGTGATGCTTGAAAAAACCGAACGGTTGAAATAAATTATTGCATCGACAATTATGTGATTTCGTGTTATTATATTTTATTATTGCTCTGTTTACTACATTGAGCTCTCATACCCGGATTTCCTCCTGGAATTATTCCACTATAACACAAATATATATATATATATATATTAGCCCCCAGACTTTGAACAGATAACATTACTTACACTGACAAAACAGTTTTACAGCAATTTTATGTCCCCTTACGAAGGTTCAGTTTAATATTAGATATATATCAACTGTGATATTTCCGAGTAGAGATCTCAATGTGTTTAGCGTACAGAGGAACTGTATAGGAATATATATATATATATATATATATATATATATATATATATATATATATATATATATATATATATATATATATATATATATATATATATTGGCTTAGGGAAAGAACAATAAACATAATTTTATTACAGAATATACCCTGTTTTGAACATTTGAAGTTTGAAATAAATTTGGACATTCGTGCATGTTTATCACTCTTCGTCCATTTAACTTTATAATTGCTCTATCTCGTATATTGAGCTTTTACCTTTTCACTATAGGTTCTTTCTACTAAAAGTTTTACTTTTAGTTTCTTACTTATATATATATATATATATATATATATATATATATATATATATATATATATATATATATATAGATTTAGATTTTTCACTTATAAAATAGATTATTCAGTGAAAACCGGGGTTGTTCCAATAAAAACAAGCTCGATGATACTCGATTACAGAGTACAGAGCATTTATATGTGATTTTATGAAGGCTTACCAAAGCATTCCCTTCAGGACACCAATGATCACCATTAAAGATATTTTTTCTTACAAATATTATTTATTCAAATTAAATGTTTTTTCCTACACGTGTTTCACTACCAAGCAGTTACTTGCTTGGCAGATCATCAGGGAAATTAAATGTCTGGAATACTGGTTTCAACTGCCGACAATACACAATGTGGCGTTGCAATAGTTGAGGTCACTTAAGAAGAGAAGAGGAAAAAAAAAAATAAAAAATAAAAGTCAAAATTAAAAAACAAGGAAGAACAACGATAAAAAAAGAAAGTCCTAGAAAAGTCTTAGAAAAGTAGCTTGTTCATTATTTCTTCCACCAAGCCAACAAGCAAATATATATAAGTTTGTAGACTTCGAAATTGATTGGAAAAAGAAAAAAAAGAAATAAATTCTTTCACGCATTGTTAAAAAGGGCTTCTTACGTCATTTTATTAGATATATATATATATATATATATATATATATATATATATATATATATATATATATATAATGCAATTTACGGCATCTTAATCACTTAGGAAAGTGAGACTATCAAATTAATAGTAAGCAAAATAACAACGAACGCTACAATCACTAATAAAAATAATTACATAAAAATACATTATATATATATATATATATATATATATATATATATATATATATATATATATGTTATAATAAATATTTTAAATTCTCATCCACATACACATGTGTTTCATCTTTTTCTGGGAATCATCAGTGTGGAGGATAACTGTTCGTACGGCCGCATGATTCAGAACCCCTAACCAAATTGACTTTTAAACTTTTAAGTTTTAACCTCTAACTCGATGCGACAAACAGTAATAAGGAAAGTAGGGAATAAAAGTCTTTTTCGGGTATGTCTTGTAGGCTGTCACAACAGTGTTCAACAATTCCATTCTACGGAACATCACATTTAAGGATTTATTGGCAGCCTAAGTTCTCCTTTTAATGGGGCTATAAACAATATAATGATTAATATTTTTTGTAATTCTTATTTATATACATATGTGTTTCATCTTTTTCCAGGAATCATCAGTGTGGAGGATAACTCTTCTGCCGGTCGCATGAGTCGAACCCCAGACCCAAGTCACCATTTTAGTTACAAGTTTTAACCTCTATCAATGACTCCTTTTCCGTAAAACTAATTGTCATTTACAGTTGAATGTTCTTTAAATAAATCAATAAAACGAATTTGCCTCTTTTATTTTGCATTTTTTTAAAAATAATGAATATCCTGTGGTCTTATTGAAGTAAAAATAATTGCCAGCAACATATTCTTCAAATCAATAAAACGAATGTCACTTTTGGAAATGTATTTATTTAAAATTCTATTGTTTTAGTTGGTGTGACGTGTCAAAAATCACCAGTATTAACCCTCTGTCTGCTCTTCGGAGAAGACATACCTACACCCTCCACACACACACATATATATATATATATATATATATATATATATATATATATATATATATATATATATATATACAATCATATACAAACATACATGTATGCATATATGTGTATATTTGTATATATACATATATGTATGTTTGTATATGGTTGTATGTATATATGTATATATGTATATGTATGTATATATATATATGTATTATGTGGATGTGTAGATATGTATTTACATATGGTGTGTACGTGTTTATGCATGCCTGTATAGGTCGTCTCCGACTTTGGTCTATTTTCAAATCCCTTTTTTAGCTCCCCCCCCCCCCCCACAATATGCATTAGTCGCTAGACACTAAGTGTCATTCTCCGAAGAGCAGACAGAGGGTTAATACTGGTGATTTGTGACACGATCTGATTTGTGAGAAACATCAACCCACCACCCCCTCCTCCACTTTTTCAATTTCTACTTATACATATGGTCTCCCCTTCCCTGTCTGTAATACATTTGCAATTCCCTTTCTCACCACATACTTATAGATTAAATATGCTTCAAATTTCCCCCTCTCTCTAAATATGTTTTACATGGGTTGTTACCCCCCTCTATCTCCAATTATATTTGAATTGTCGAGTGTGAATCTAAACTTTTTTCAGTTTCAAAAATGTAATCGTCTAAATCGGATGCTTGAAAATACCACAAGGTTGAAATAAATTATTGTATCGATGATTATGTAATTTCGTGTAACTACATTTAATTTTATTCTTGCTCTGTTTATTACATTGAGCTCTCATACCCGGATTTCCTCCTGGAATTATTTCATTATAACATATATATATATATATATATATATATATATATATATATATATATATATATATATATATATATATATATATATATATATATTAAGTTAGGTATGTGTATTTATATACATATTAATGAACAGATCATTATGATTTTTAGAAAATATATTCTACAACATACAGTGCGTAAAATAAGTAAGTTATGTGATTTTAAATGCTAACATTTAAAGAGAACATACATATTAATAAAGTTTTTGAATTTTTATTTATTTTTCATTTTTTATGTACAGATCATTATGAATTTTAGAATATATATTCTTGGGAACCCAGAGAGTAACATGGCCACATTATATTTTGTAAACTTTACAATTTAGAGGATGCATCCACCAAAACTCTCACCCGCCCTATAAAACATTAAAATATATAGATACCAACAAATGAATACAGAAAAGAATTGCTCTAAATCAATTTTTGATTTATTTTACAAATAATCGGTGCGCGTGCGTGGTCGTAAATAATGTGCTTGGTAAAATCCTCAACTATTGAACTTATTATTATTAATTATGGAATATGTATTCTAAGCTACATGGTGAGAATGTATTTACTCCTCTCCAGGAGTTAGGCACAAGGCCAGTTTTTATCTTACTCCCACAAGTAAGATGTGACCCAAGGTCGGGTCGGGAAAGTGGGGTTTAAAAATTGCCTGGGCAGTCCGTCGGCATTCTCCGGTAGGGGCGTCTTAGGCAGTAAGCAATAAACTTACTCTTCCCCAAAGAGGGGAGGCAAAGCCTGGGAGGGTGGACCTCCTAGAACTGCACAGGACAGACTCATAGACCGGCGTAAATCAAGCCCCGAAGGCCAAGACAATACCAGTCTATGGGGTGCAGTATCCATCGGAACAGATACTACACTTTGATCTTAGCCAAAAGGCCAAGGCGTTATTTAACCCCTACCCACAATAGGAATATGTGACACAAGGTCGGAAAGTGGGATTTGAAAAGCCAGCGCTCGAGAAGGTGAGCGCTATGGCCATTAAAAATTGCCTGGGCAGCCCCGTCGGCATTCCCCGGTAGGGGCGCCTCAGACAGTAAGCAATTAACTTACTCCTCCCCAAAGAGGGGAGGTAAAGCCTGGGAGGGTGGACCTCCTAGAACTGCACAGGACAGATCAGACCCATAGACCGGCGGAAATCAAGCCCCGAAGGCCAAGACAATACCGATCTATGAAGTGCAGCATCCATCGGAACAGATACTACACTTTGATCTTAGCCAAAAGGCCAAGGCGTTATTTAACGCCCACCCACAATGGGAGTATGTGACACAAGGTCGGAAAGTGGGATTTGAAAAGCCAGCGCCCGAGAAGGTGAGCGCTCTGGCCATTAAAAATTGCCTGGGCAGCCCCGTCGGCATTCCCCGGTAGGGGCGCCTCAGGCAGTAAGCAATAAACTTACTCCTCCCCAAAGAGGGGAGGCGAAGCCTGTGAGGGTGGACCTCCTAGAACTGCACAGGACAGACCCATAGACCGGCGTAAATCAAGCCCCGAAGGGCAAGACAATACCGATCTATGAAGTGCAGTATCCATCGGAACAGATACTACACTTTAATCTTAGCCAAAAGGCCAAGGCTTTATTTAACCCCTACCCACAATAGGAATATGTGACACAAGGTCGGAAAGTGGGATTTGAAAAGCCAGCGCTCGAGAAGGTGAGCGCTATGGCCATTAAAAATTGCCTGGGCAGCCCCGTCGGCATTCCCCGGTAGGGGCGCCTCAGACAGTAAGCAATAAACTTACTCTTCCCCAAAGAGGGAAGGCAAAGCCTGGGAGGGTGGACCTCCTAGAACTGCACAGGACAGGCGTGCAGTATCCATCGGAACAGATACTACACTTTGATCTTAGCCAAAAGGCCAAGGCTACATGGTGAGTAACGTGGACATATTATTAATCTATTTGCAAACTTTACCACTTAGGGGAGTGCCACTAAAACCGTACCATACCCGCTTAAGTAAGAAAAACATAAGACATTTAAACTAATGCTATATTTTTTATTTTTATACATATATAAGGTGATTTTATGTCCACAGTATAAAATCCATAGAATACTTACCGTGTTTTTATAAATATTGTCAATAATAAATAGAGCCGTTTACTATGGATTAATGTTTTTTTTATTTATACAGATATTATTTGGCCACGCACTCGCGGACACGTTTTGGTCAGAGCGATGGATAGCCAGACCTGTTCGGGCAAACTTTTTTTACGGCTGCATTCAGTGGAATGATATCAAATCACTTTCTGAAACTGAGCAAATAATCAACTCATAATAACACACTTCAAATCACCTAAGGTATTTCTATCTGTTAAATTGTATTATTTATTTAATATATATATATATATATATATATATATATATATATATATATATATATATATATATATACATATATATATATATATATGTTTATTTTTTAGCTGAATAGTATACGTCCAGCGCATTAAGCACCATGTGAAGCTTACTAATTCAGAGCAACATTTTATATTACCTAGAAAACTATATTTACATACAATTGTTTCTGCCCATCTCAAGAACATATCTTTTCATGATATACGAAATTTCACTGATATTCCCGAGGAAGCTTCATCAGTGTATATAATTCCACAGTCACGTTGAAAAATTAAAATTAATCCAACATTCATTTAATTTATACATATTTGCTTTTAATTCAAAATCCAAAGGAAAACCTTATTTAACTCTGTTTATTTTTGTATGTGAAGGTTTATATATTGTGTTTATAATAACTGCTTTTTCTCTATTGTTTAAAGTTTTCTTATTCAATGGATGAAAAACACATTTCCAAGTCAAAATATACTCTCCAAACTCTACAATAAATGCCTAGCTGAATCTTGCTTCCCCGATAGCTGGAAAATTGTCTCTGTGGTACCAGTCCACAAGAATTCTGGAAATAGAACCGATCCTAAGAACTACAACCCAATCAGTCTCCTGCCGATCTTTGCTAAAATCTTTGAATCTTTAATCAATCTACCTATAGCACAGCACTTAGTTAATGCTAAACGTCTTTCTGACCGCCAGTATGGATTTAGACAAGCCCGATCGACTGCAGACATCCTAACGGTCATCTCAGAACACATGTATCATACACCCGACAAGGCAGGTGAAGCTAGGGCAGTAGCGCTTGATATATCCAAGGCCTTTGACAAGGTATGGCATAAAGGGCTTCTCCTGAAAATACGCTCATACGGTATTACTGGGCAATTACTTAATACAATTAGATCCTTCCTAACCAAAAGAAAGATCCAGGTTGTCCTCGATGGCCGTTCATCTAAGAAACATGACATAAATGCTGGTGTACCCCAGGGATCTATCCTTGGGCCTTTGTTGTTCCTGATCTATATAAACGATCTCCCTGATGAAGTAGAATCTGAGATTGGTTTATTTGCTGACGACACCACGCTTTACTTTCGTCATGTTGGCAAAACTGACGCGATCATATCCGAGGCAATGGCTGAACTTTTAGAAAATGACCTCCAGGCTGTAGTGGATTGGGGTCATAAATGGTTGGTAACTTTTAATGCCACAAAGACAAAGCTCCTTTCCTTCAATAACTACAAGAAACCTCTCCAACCACCGATTGCTATGGCAAATAACACCCTACCTGAGAGTTCACCATTCAAACTCCTCGGCCTAACCTTCACAGGTAACATGAATTGGAACAAATACATTGAAGACATTGCCAAGGCTGCCGCAAAGAAGGTTGGCTCCTTCTACCGTGCTAGTAAACTCCTCACACCTGACATTATCCTGTATCTCTACAAAGCCATCATCCGCCAATGCATTGAGTATTGTTGTCACATCTGGGCTGGTGCATCATCTACTAGTCTCTCCCTCCTTGACAAGGTCCAAAAAAGAGTCGCCAACCTAATAGGTCCCTCACTGTCAACCAAGCTCCAGTTCCTGTCCCATCGCCGCAATGTAGCATCCTTGTGCTTGTTTTAAAAATACTTCAATGGATTATGCTCCGATGAATTGGCTACTCTGGTGACCCTTCGACGTAAATTCTCTAGATCGACTCGATTTAGTTGATAAATCTCATCCATTCACTGTGGAGGTCCCCAGATGCCGGAGAGCTTTCTACTCAAATAGCTTATTTCCTCGTGTTGCTGACCTCTGGAACTCCTTCCCTGCCTCCTGTTTCCCCGACAATACTGACATGCAGAAATTTAAAATTAATGTAAACAGACATCTCGCTGCGCAGTTTCCAGTTTAGGTTGACCCCCCGCAACCTTCTCCCCTTTTCTTTCTTCTCGGTAGCCCCTTACATCTACAGTGGCGGCCTGTCTTGTTTGGGGTGAACTTCGTTAACAAAAATATATAGTCAATATATAATAATATACATATAACGTCTCTCTCTAACTCTCTCTCTCGCTCTCGCTCTCTCTATATCTCTCTCTCTCTCGCTCTCTCTCTCTATCTATCTCTCTCTCTCTCGCTCTCTCTCTCTCTATCTCTCTCTCTCTCTCTCTCTGGTCCTGGGTATGACCTTAAAATACATCCAGAGGTGAGGCCTCTATTTGGAAGCTGTGGGGAATGTGGACTTGCCCCTTAGTTGCCATTGCTCTCAAGTCCACTGTGGCTCGGAGTGATAGTGCCTGCAAGGGCCCCATCTATGCGTCAAATAGAACCAACTGGCACTACCAAATCAGGCTGTCTGAAGTTATTGACTTCTTGACTCAAAATGCACCAAACATTGATGTTTTATTGTTGTTTCCTTTGCAAAACTCAATCATGTTCAGCAAAATCAAAACAAAAAAAACAACAATTCCCCCTCTTCTTCCCTCTCCCCTCTTCCCCCTTAAACTCAACCAAACACCATGCATGAATGATGAAACATATAAGAAACTTAAAGCATAAAATCTTTCAACAAAATGACCAGATTCAGCATTAAATGACCTGAAAAAGGGCGATATGCCGTAAAACGAAAACAACCAAACCAAAAAAACATTATTAAACATTTGAACATATAAAGAACTTGAAGCATAAACACCTTCAGCAAAATGACCACATTCGGCATTAAATAACCCGAAAAGGGTTGATATGCCGTAAAACAAAACTACCAAACATTTTTCTCTGTCTGTCTGTCTGTCTGCCTGTCTGTCTGTCTGTCTGTCTGTCTGTCTGTCTGTCTGTCTCTCTCTCTCTCTCTCTCTCTCTCTCTCTATATATATATATATATATATATATATACTTCCCTTTCTAAATGTATTTGGGACAAGAAGAAACATCATACACCATAACAAATCGTACGTTAAATTATTAAGAAAAAATATTATCTTCTCTGTAAAAATGAAACCCTAACTCCTAACCCTAAACCCTAACCATTCTAAAATCTGACGCGAATCCTGTGAATTGGCGATCCGAAATTTCTTCATCATGTCCGCATAGGCAAAAATACAAATTCGCCTGATATGAGATTATTTTACCATCCATATATTTTTCCGCCTTCGTATTTTAATTTTAACAGCAGCTCATCACTACTTTTAGGACCTAGAAATCAATAACATCGACCTATTTCAATCTGTAAAAAAATAGTATAGAGTATATATATTTGTTTTTTTATACATACGACTTTTCTTTTTGTTTCCTTGTAGCATGGTGTCACTCGAAAGGTCCTATGATCTTTTTACGGTGATATATATATATATATATATATATATATATATATATATACATATATATATATACATACATATATATGTATATATATACATACATATATATATATATATATGTATATATATATATATATATATATATATATATATATATATATATATATGTATGTATTACGTCGGTATCATATTATGTAACACATAGTTTTGGGGGGTCGTTGAGTGTTTTGTGATTTTCAAAATAGCGTTTACCGCGTTTTGCATTTAAACTCTTCACACACACACACATATATATATATATATATATATATATATATATATATATATATATATATATATATATATACATATATATATATATATATATATATATATATATTTATATATTCTCTCCAAATATGATCTGAGGTTAAGATCGGATTCTAACTCTGCCTGATGAGATCTCAGTTTATAAAAACTGTTTATCGATAACATCGACATGCCAGTGCCGCAGATATTGTACATGTCTGTGTAAATAAAAATAATCATATATAAAAGCTCTATTTGATATTGAGCACTTTTTATAAACCCGGTTGAAATTCTTTGGATTACTACCCTGTGGATGTTTTTACCTGGATTATTACCATTATTATTATATATATATATATATATATATATATATATATATATATATATATATATATATATATATATATATATGTATGTATATATATATATATATATATATGTATATATATATATATATATATATATATATATATATATTTCTATTATCTTCTCAAATTTTTAACATTTTTAATTTTGGCTTTTTCTCTACTAACTCATCTATCTATGTAATCCCTCCGATGGTAAGATTCCAATCTTTGAAAAGTCTGACTTAAGGAAAGAAACATACGATGTTTTTTATTGAACACCTTGCAATGAATAACTGAAGATGAAATATATTTGTCATTTTTACATTTTTGTTCACTATGTTCATTTACTTTTATTTGTACTCTATCCTGTATATTCAGCTTAACTCATTTCACAATTGGTTAAAACTTCTAAAAGTATACATCCAATTTATATTTTTATACATTATATATCTATATCTATATATATATATATATATATATATATATATATATATATATATATATATAATCGTTGGGTGCAGAAGCGTAGATTTTGACATTTCATAAGCAGTGGTGATTGAAGTTCGATGTTCGTTCTGTATGTCCTGCATTCAACTGTATATCATGATGAGTCTTCGCGTTGACGTTATCAGTTCGTTTATGGATATTAAAAATATTTATTATTAATAAATATAATATATATGTATATATCATAATAATGAGTGAACGATTTTAAACGAGCAGTCAATTTACAGATCAGAGTTATGTCATCTTGTGATTAAATGTCAATTTCGAAGCAAAGGAATCTTACACATGTTTTTGGAGAACACATGTTTTTGTATGTGCAGGACAAAATTCAAGATTTCATCCGAAAACCCTCGTTTTCAGAGATAGTTTCCAGATGAAAACTTCATAACATCAGAATAAAGAATCTTTCAGATAAGTATCAGAATCGTTAATGGCGATGTAGAGTTAATACAAGCCAAGAAAAACAAAATCAAAACTGACATATCCAGAAAAAAAACTGGGATACATATAAATAAAAATAATATATATTCTAAAATAAAGGCAAACACTATCAAAATAATTAAAACATTATCAAAAAAGCCTTAATATAAAATAACTCTTCAAAGGTTTGACTATTTAATGTTGAGCTTTATTTTGCTTTTAAAATTGATTCTTGTAAGAATGTATCTGAACAACATAACGATTGTTTGATATTATCACACAAACACGCCGCACATATATTACAGGATTTTATTTATACAGCATTTAATTGTGTTCACCTTGAAATTTGTTCATTCATTATTCTACTAGCTAGATCTGTCAGCTCGCTATCGCTTCGCAAAGTTCGACACTTTAAATACTTTAAACCAAAATGTTAAACATTAAACAATTCATACATTAGTTGGTTTAAAACACAAAAACAAACTTTTGCATTTATTAATATAAATAGATAACATTTACATTTATTCATATAAATATATGAATATTTACATTTATTCATATAAATATATGAATATTTACATTCATCAATATAAATAGATGAACATTTACATTTATTCATATAAATAGATAAACATTTACGTTTATTCATATAAATATATGAACATTTACATTTATCAATATAAATAGATAACATTTACATTTATTCATATAAATATATGAATATCTACATTTATTCATATAAATATATGAACATTTACATTTATTAATATAAATAGATGCACATTTACATTTATTCATATAAATAGATGAACATTTACATTTATTCCTATAAATAAACATTTACATTTATTCATATAAATAGATGAACATTTACATTTGTTCATGTAAATAGATAAACATTTACATTTATTCATATAAATAGATAAACATTTACATTTATTCATATAAATAGATAAACATTTACATTTGTTCATGTAAATAGATAAATATTTACATTTATTCATATAAATAGATAAACATTTACATTTATTCATATGAATAGATAAACATTTACATTTATTCATATACATAGTTGAACATTTACATTTATTCATATAAATAGATGAACATTTACATTTGTTCATATAAATAGATAAACATTTACATTTATTCATATAAATAGATAAACATTTACATTTATTCATATGAATAGATAAACATTTACATTTATTCATATAAATAGATGAACATTTACATTTATTCATATAAATAGATGAACATTTACATTTATTCATATAAATAGATAAACATTTACATTTATTCATATGGATAGATAAACATTAACATTTATTCATATAAATAGATGAACATGAACATTAATTCATATGAATAGATAAACATTTACATTTATTCATATAAATAGATGAACATGAACATTTATTCATATAAATAGATGAAAATTAACATTTGTTCATATAAATAGATAAACATTTACATTTATTCATATAAATAGATAAACATTTACATTCATTCATATGAATAGAAAAACATTTACATTTATTCATATAAATAGATGAACATTTACATTTATTCATATAAATAGATGAACATGAACATTAATTCATATGAATAGATAAACATTTACATTTATTCATATAAATAGATAAACATTTACATTTGTTCATGTAAATAGATAAATATTTACATTTATTCATATAAATAGATAAACATTTACATTTATTCATATGAATAGATAAACATTTACATTTATTCATATACATAGTTGAACATTTACATTTATTCATATAAATAGATGAACATTTACATTTGTTCATATAAATAGATAAACATTTACATTTATTCATATAAATAGATAAACATTTACATTTATTCATATGAATAGATAAACATTTACATTTATTCATATAAATAGATGAACATTTACATTTATTCATATAAATAGATGAACATTTACATTTATTAATATAAATAGATAAACATTTACATTTATTCATATGGATAGATAAACATTAACATTTATTCATATAAATAGATGAACATGAACATTAATTCATATGAATAGATAAACATTTACATTTATTCATATAAATAGATGAACATGAACATTTATTCATATAAATAGATGAAAATTAACATTTGTTCATATAAATAGATAAACATTTACATTTATTCATATAAATAGATAAACATTTACATTCATTCATATGAATAGAAAAACATTTACATTTATTCATATAAATAGATGAACATTTACATTTATTCATATAAATAGATGAACATGAACATTAATTCATATGAATAGATAAACATTTACATTTATTCATATAAATAGATAAACATTTACATTCATTCATATGAATAGAAAAACATTTACATTTATTTATATAAATAGATAAACATTTACATTTATTCATTTAAATAGATGAACATTTACATTTATTCATATAAATAGATGAACATTTGCATTATTCATATAAATAGATGAACATTTACATTTATTCAAATAAATATATAAACATTTACATTTATTCATATAAATAGATAAACATTTACATATATTCATATAAATAGTTGAACATTTACATTTATTCATATAAATAGATGAACATTAACATTTTGATAATTTTTATAAGAATGTATTTATCTTTAAAACGTTTTTACTTACAATTGTTTTGATTGCATTTAACAGCAATAAATAAATGTGGCGTCGGTCAATAACGAGAAGGAGCAGTCAGTCACTCTCGTCCTTTCTCTATATGGCGATGCTAATAGGAGAGAGAGAAAGAGAGAGAGGGAAACGGGGAGAGGAGAGGTCAGTCAGCCAAACTATTGCTTATGCCTCTTAAATCTTTCTTTTTAGTTAGTTTCATGTAAATTACCTCCCCTGAAAATTGATCAGAAAATATTTAAAAGTAAGGTTATAATAATCTCTCCTTTTTATTAAATCACTTACATTAATTACTATTAATATCGCCAAAACTATTGCATATATATGGAAAAATAAGACAATTAAAATTATGAATGAATAACACCAAACATTTATTCATTAAAACTGTTTAGAAAATAGTTATGCTAATTATGCATTAAAAGTTCTGTCATTGAGCCATTCGTTTTTACGATATATACAATATTTCAAAAATACTGTTTTATTAGTTATTTAAATAACTGTAGTCCGGTTTAATGGTAATGTAAGAGTTATAAATGAAAAAAAAAACTTTGGCATTTATTCATTTAGAGAAATACTGAAAAGTCAGGGAGGAGCTCGGCATTAAATCTCGTCTTCACTTGTTTATTAATTTAAGATACTTAAGTCTGGAAGAAAATATTTCTCTTTTAAATGTTAGGTGCTTAGAAGACTAAGTTATTAACAAACTTCAACCGTGCGGAATAATGTCTGTCTGTCTGTCTGTCTTTCGCGTTGTTAGTGCCTCACATCTGTCAACCCCGTCCCCTGTTTCCCTATGGGGATCAGTCCGGGTGCAGATGTAATATTTGTTCCAAGTGAGTGGGGCCTGACTTTTTGTGGCTTCGCTAAACAGTCATGACAAGGAGAATTCTTCGATAAGCACGAGGAACTCATCACTATATTAAAAGGGTAGGGTGGGGGCGGAAGAACGCGGATCTCTTAGGGTCAGCATCGATAGCCGGGGAAAGGGCGGGAAATTTGTCGGCAGACATTCGCTTTCAAGCATTTCGTCAGTTTAAAATCCACTTCCTCACATCTCTCTTCCTCACCCTAGAAAAGATTGTGTTTGCTTAAGTAATAATCAGGTATTTAAAAATCTTTTTAAAACGAAAGACATTTTAGGGAACAAACGATCCTCGACTCATTCTTAAATATCTTCTTAACTCCATTAACAGAATGCCTTTCTCCGCTTAGCGCCTGGACCTTAAGCCCAATTGATGAATTGGATGTTGTTGTTTTATCTTTTGGTGTGGTATTCGCATGAGAGAGTATGTACCTACAATGAATGTAATTACGTATTGTTTTTTATTGGCAAAACATTAGAAATTATTTTTTAAACATGAATAATTCACTTTAAACTAATGCCGAATACACTTTATGTCAACCTTTTTATCGATTATGACAAAAAATGTCACTTAGTTTCAAAACAATATTTTATAATATTTTCTGTTATGTTAATTTCTTTAACTTTATAAAACACGTATCCAGTTTTTAAAAAACATTTAGACTTACGTGAGATTCGATCTCGGGTATTGGCATCATAAAAACTACTGCCATAATAATGCGTACTCTGCCTATTCTTTTTTGTCAACAAATGACATTTTTCTCTTTGCGTACAAACATACACCATAACATTTTAATAGTATATAGATTGTTTGGTCGTTAATTAATTTTTTATTGTCCTTAAATAAATGGTCATACAACTATAACTAATTTAGTTATAAACAATTGCTTTTAATATCTATTTATAAACGTATTAGATTTAAATAAGCTCGAAAACTTTGAAAATGTTACTAAGAATTTTAATGCTAGATATGACTTACTATTCGAAAATAAGTCCGGCAGTGGCTCTGTTGCTGTCCAGCTGAGGTATGGTTCTGTTCAGTCCTAGGGGGTCGACCCTCCCAGGTATTACCTTTTCTCTGAGAAGGCGTTAGTATATTGTTAATCGCCTAGAGCGCCCTTACCTAGGAATGCCGACAGATCTGCTCAGGCATTTTTTGTAAGCCAGAGTACACTAATCTTAGTGCGCTTGCTTTTCAAAACCACAGCTGACCTTGTGTCTAACTTTCTGGCAAGGAGGTAATAATATAACTGTCTATTCGACAGTTTAAATGCTTACAAATACCTTTGCACTTTCAAAGAGTCACGTCGTATTACATTCTTTGTTTTTTGAATTATGAACAAGATATTAACATAGTTGACTTGTGCACAAATAAACCGAAATTTAATTAAAAAAAACACCGTGAACATGTTAGAGAAATGTCTGTTGCACTTGATGTTAGTATTTGAACGATTTTTTGCAATCAGAAGTAACTAATACGAAATAGATTGATAAATCGATCCCGCATGAGTTCAATGATAAATGTTCTGGAAACAGTCATTATTGTGAGAAAAAAACAAATAAATAGTAATCATATGTTTAAAACTAGCATGGCTACCCGGAGTTACTCGGATACAAGGAAACAATGTAGAAGGGTTAAAAGTCTGTGTAACATCGTTCTTTTAAAACTTCTCTCTATATATACCTATCCTTATCATCCATCTCTCTGTCTGCCACTTCCCCTCTACTCTCTTCTCTCCCTCTTTCTACCCTCCTCTCGTCTCTCCCTCTATCACCTTTCTCTACCCATCTCAACCACCTCTTCCTTCCCCTTCTCTGTCTTCCCCCAGTCAAGAAGGATTTCACCTTCTCCAACCAAGGTCAGAATCCGACCTAATACTCAACTTTTATCCTAGCCAGAACTACAAGAAAGTGAACTTTAGTTCACGTTTCACACCAAAGGTCGACGGGAAAAACTCGCTCTGAATATCGAGCCCCCTTGACTAATTTTGTTCCTGGTGTTCCCCTAAAAGAATGACTATAACAAAGTAACTGCCTTTATATTCTGTCTGCAGAAATTCTGAAAACGAATATTATGGGTGTGTCTTGTGTAGTAACAGAACACAGCTGAACACACACACGCCAACTGCTCTTTATATAATAGATTGTTTTAAAACGAAATCTGTGTTCACTTTTAAATATCTTCTCTACTCTATGAACAAAATATATTTTCCCACTCAACGCTTGAACCCATCAGATCAATGAAATCTGAAAACTGACTCAGAGTATAGCCCCGACGCAGATAGTTCAAATTCTTATATCAGCCCATGACGTCAGTCTTGAGTTAATATTTTTCAGCAAGGCGTGAATCAAACGTTCCCTGGCTCGCAATTAACAAGATTGAATCTTTTAATTGACACTCAAAGCTGATAAACACCCCCGATTCATCGACATAACGTCGGATTAATTAACGTAATTGTTTTTAATCTGAGATAAAAATTGCGATCCAGAGATAGTTTCGTTTTTAGTCAGTTTCGTGTGCATCTTAATTATTGTTACCTCTGTCAAGGAGGTTATGCTTTAGATCGACTTTGTTTGTTTATTTGTGTACAGACTAGCGTCCACATCGCTTAACCAATCGACACCAAACTTGTACAGTTTATCGGTCATGGTCTAACTTAGAACTGATTTAATTTCGAATATCTAGTTCAAAAGTCAAGGTCAAGCTTATAGAAAATGTGAAATTCATAAATCTTCGCGATAACTTCGGTTCTATTCATTGTAGAGACTCATTACTTGGCCCATATTTTAACCAAAGAAGTCCCACCTTGATCCCTGCATTTGAGCTTAGACAATTTCAGTTAAGCTCAACATTTTGATTGAATTTCAACTTCCGATTTTTCGAAATCTTATGTATGGATTTGATGCACTTTGATCACAGAAACCACCATGCGACATTTCAGCCTGTAGAAAGTGGACCGTGGGTTTACTTTCGGCAGCTCACAACTCTCGCTTCTCTTATTTTGTCCTTTAGTATTCATATTTCATGAGCGATGTTTCTGACAAAGGGAGGAAAATTACCGTTTTCTGGGTCGGAATTTATCTATCTAACACTTATCGTTGGCTTGTTTTTGAGCTTGACATTTTTTAACTCCTTACATCAAGTGGCTTCATGCCTTGTCTGGAGCGATTTCCATAAAAAAATGTATCGGAATCGGAAAAATATTGGAATCGTCCCATCTTTATTTTAAATCCAGCGATTGTAATGACCATTCTGGAACGTTGCGTCTACAGATCAGTCGATCCAGAAAGTGACGATCCAGCAACTCCATAGTGATTTTAACATTTGGAGATTAAGAATTCCGTCAATATTAATAATAATGCCATCTCCTTGAATAATTTTGAAACATTATTCTATTTTCTATAGAATCTGACAACTTCCGATTTTTCGAAATCTTATGTATGGATTTGATGCACTTTGATCATAGTAACCACCATGCAATATTTCAGCCTGATCAGATAAATAGTTTTAGAGTTATCAACATTTCCATGACATAACTTTTAGAATACTTCATACAATATGGAGAAGTAAGGCTCAGATTAGATTTTGGTCCATCCTTACGTTGTCAGGCGGAGGCATGCACTCTCACGACTGAATTATTTTCTGCCTTCTTTTATGAATCATACAAACATTTTTTTAAAACAATATTGTATCATTTTGTTTTGATTATTCATTGTGTCATTTTCTCAATTCTTCCCCATTTAAACTGCTTTATTTTAAATAGGTATGAACAGAGGCACACAGCGTTAGCAAAGCAATGCAATCTGTATATAGGATGCCTCATCATCTACATGTTCATAACGTATGCGTAACAAGATTAGAGACGCGTGTGTAAAAATAACGTTCAAAACGGTAGTTTCCCACGCGAGGCTAGAATAAGCATAAGCACAGAGTAGTGGAAAATTCTATTAGAAGTTAACAAACTCGAGTGCAGGATATGACGTTACGGTAGGAAGTACGTGACAGAGAAGCGAGATCAATTCTGCTTTTTGGGTTTACAACGTCAAAGTGATAACACGTATTTTTCGAGGTCCACCATCCCTTATAGAAGTGGGTTGGAAAATTACAGCTAAGCTATATTTACATTGCTGTGAAACATAAATCAACCCAGAAGTAAAAAATGTTTTTTTTAAATTCCTCGCATTTATTAGAGCTATTAAAAGGACAGCAGAATAAGAAGCCCAGAAGACGAAATATCCACAGAGCAATATAGTGGGTTGAGAAATTACAGTTCAGCTAGATGTACATTGCTGTGAAACATACATTACCTCTGAGAAGCAAATAATGTTTTTTTTTTGAATTCCTCCCATTAATTATAGCTACCAGAATGGAAATCAGCTGAAATACGAAATATCCACAGAGTAATTTGGAACATGTCGACAAAACAGGACTTCAGAAAAGAACACCGCCCAGAGATGTTTTGTTGGGAATATGGGATCGAAGAACGCCTCAAAATATGTAACAGTATTAACAAGCCACGAAAGACACGAAAACGTTAAATTTCCTAAAAGAATGAATGATAACAATTAAAATGGGTATTCATTAAGAATCTCTTGTTAGAAAAATAAATTTAACAAAACATGATCTAATGTGCGTCTCGGCGCTTGTGGCATACTTCAAGCCGTCGAGCGAAGTTGTCGATTATCATGACACCCTATTTCGTTGTTCTGCTGTTTAAATTTTGTAATTGTTTGTGGATAGTTCTGACAAAAGAGTCCTTCAAAAACTTCAAAAATAGAAATGCAATAGATTTAAATTAGTGATGGGACGATTCAAATATTTTTACCGATTCCGATACAATTACCGATGTTGATTCTTCTCCAATTTCTAAATATCAGGTTATATAGTAGTTGTATTTTAATAAATACATTTTAAAATAAATTTTGTGTAATGTGTGCATATATATTCTCAAATAAAATACACTGTGGGTGGGGGTGAGCATAACGCGAATATATCTTTATAACTACTTTTTCGCAAATCCTCTTCTCGTAATTGATTGAAAATACTGATTTTTATAAACTCATTGTGAAAGTGCAATCTATATTTTTCACGTGCCATTTTTCCTATTTATCAAATTGTGCTTTTATCTGTGCTATTTTTACTGTGTCATTTTTTCCAGTTCAATTTTTACCTAAAGTCTTTATTATGATCTATAGATTTTAGTTTAAAATCAATAAATATTTATCATTTCATCATTAATACCAGCAAAGGAAAATTCAATCTAAACTAAAAAATGTAAAAAATTTTAAGATCGATTTTGGAATCGAAAATTAGACGCCATTTTTTCCGATTCCAATACCAATTTCGATACCCGCGAAAGTTCCGATTTTCTGATTCCCGATTCCGATTTAGTTTAATTTAGTGTTGGGACTATTAATCGGAATCAGGAATCGGAATAATGGGAACTTTTTGTGTACTTCTGCAGTTTACGTATCGTGCTATATTTTAGATATGCATTTCAACTTAAATTCAATTTCTACGGTATTTTTTGTTTAATAAAATGTTATGTGAAAGTACAGAAATGTTAACAAAAACTCCCTCTCCATGTTAAGAATATATTTGTAAATAGAACGTTTTTATTTCAGCACGGTCCGTAACTGGAGAAGTACCTTTTTGGGGGTATTGGAATCGGAAAGATTTGTACTTATTTTCCGATGCCAACAACGATTCTTACTTTTTTATTTGTTTGCATGAAACTTAGTTTTCTATTGCTGGTACTAATGATAACATGATAAATATTTATTGATTTTAAACTACCAGTACAACTACAATCTATAAAGCATAATAACGAATTTAGGTAAAAATGGCCCGTAAAATTTACACCGTGAAAAATATGGATGAAAATCTTGCAATGAATTCATCAAAATCTTAGATACAATACATAGAAAAATATTAAAAAAGAAAATTATATCTACATTTAAAAGTAGAGAATGACTCTCCGTTAAATCACCCCCCCCCCCATTTCCTAAAAATGACATTCTACTTTTTAGGCGATTTGAGAATCGAAATCGCTAATTGTATCGGAAATGGGAATTTAGAACAGAATCGGTTATTTTAGGGGAGTAGAAAGTGGACCGTGGGTTTACTTTCGGCAGCTCACAACTCTCGCTTCTCTTATTTTGTCCTTTAGTCTTCATATTTCATGAGCGATGTTTCTGACAAAGGGAGGAAAATTACCGTTTTCTGGGTCGGAATTTATCTATCTAACACTTATCGTTGGCTTGTTTTTGAGCTTGAAGTTGTATTTTTTAGCTCCTTAAATCAAGTGGCTTCATGCCTTGTCTGGAGCGATTTCCATAAAAAAATGTATCGGAATCGGAAAAATATTGGAATCGTCCCATCTTTATTTTAAATCCAGCGATTGTAATGACCATTCTGGAACGTTGCGTCTACAGATCAGTCGATCCAGAAAGTGACGATCCAGCAACTCCATAGTGATCTTAGCATTTGGAGATTAAGATATCCGTCAATATTAATAATAATGCCATCTCCTTGAATAATTTTGAAACATTATTCTATTTTCTATAGAATCTGACAAGTACAGAATAATATTATATTGGTGGAGTTATATAATGAGTCACATCTATACTGCGAAACAATGCGTTTAAAAAGACGAACACAATACGTCTATTTATTAATTTTTTATATATATATATATATATATATATATATATATATATATATATATATATATATATCGGATTACCTTCATCCTTCTCTTCCCATATATATATATATATATATATATATATATATATATATATATATATATATATATATATATAGATAAGTAGATAGATAGAGAGAGAGAGAGAGAGAGAGAGAGAGAATAATTAATCTACATGAAATTGTGAGTTATATTAAGTGATACCTTTTTAAAAGTATTGGTCTGCGCGCATGAGCGACAACAGTAGGTATGTGCTTAGTAAAATTCTAAATTATTGAACTTATCTTATACATTTATGGAATATATATATATTCCTGGTAAGAGGGTGAGTGACGTGGACATGTTATTTATTTTTGTACACACTTTACCATTGGGGAGGGGGCTACCGAAAATGATTCCATACTTACAAAGAATGAGAAAAACATTAAAATTTAAAACTAATAATATATATTTTGCTTATTCCGTCTTGGGGCGGATATTCTTTTTTTTTTTTTTTTTTTTTTTTACATGATTCACCCCAAACAAGGCAGGACGCCACTGTAAACGTAAGGGGCTACTGAGAAAAAGGAAAAGGGGAGAAGGATTAGTGGTTCAGCTTAAATTGGGATCTCTCTCTCTCTCTCTCTCTCTCTCTCTCTATATATATATATATATATATATATATATATATATGGGATTATTTTTATTTACACAGACATGTACAAATCAACATGTACGATCAACAGTTATTATAAACTGAGATCTCATCAGGAAGAGTTAGACTCTGATCTTAACTTTAGATCATATTTGGAAAGAATGAAAAAAAAAACATATATAAAAGCTCTATTTGATATAGAGCACTTTTTATAAACCCGGTTAAAATTCTTTAGATTACTACCCTGTAGATGTTTTACCTGGATTATTATATATATATCATCCATCCTCAAACTTCCTGTTGTTGTTAAATTATAGAAATTTGAGCAGATTGATTCCACAAATACCTGATGAGTTTGACGCTTATTTCAAGCGTTAACGAAACACAATATATTATGTAGCAAATTGGAATAAAAACATCAACTAAATATATATATATATATATATATATATATATATATATATATATATAGAGAGAGAGAGAGAGAGAGAGCGAGAGAGAGAGAGATAGTAGAAAAAAGAGTGATAAATATGCGACGATTGTCCAAATTTATTTCAAATTTCAATAGTTCAATGCAAGGTGTATTCAGTAATAAACTAGTGTTTATTATTCTTTCCTTAAGCCAAGGCTTTTCAAAGATCGAGATCTTATCATAAATTTGGACAATCGTCGTATATTTATCACTCTTTTTTCTTCTATCTCTACAATTGCTCTTTCTCGTATATTGAGCTAAACCTCTTCACTATAGGTTCCATCTACTAAAAGTTTTACTTTTGGTTTATATTTGATCATATATATATATATATATATATATATATATATGTGTGTGTGTGTGTGTGTGTGTTTCTCTCTTTTGTTTCATTTTACTTCAATCGAAGTTCTCAGAAATCAAGGGGCCTCTTCCCGGTGCTAACACTTGATATCTATATGAGATACATAGATATTCCATTAAAGTTCCCCTTTACCTGTCAAACGTTGAGTTTGTAAAGAAATAAGAACATTAATTTTCCTCTCCCAAATTGACCAGATAATTACGTTATAGTATATATTTCTTGATGTCTCTTGGTCCTACCAGATTATAGGACAATAATTAATCTAGTCTGGTGGAGTATCCAGCTAAGTGGTATTACTTGAGGTAACATGACTTGAAGAAGATGCACAATTCCTCGTATGAGCCAGTGTATAGCCATGTCGAGGGCATCTTATTTGGGCTGTGAATACTATGTTATTTTGAATATTTGGTCAAGGTTTTCTTGTAAGGTGAAATATCCTCATATCAAGTGATACTGACAAACAAACGAGGATAGTGTCTAGTAGGTAATTCAAACTTTCTGTGTGTGTGTACTAAAACATTTTCGCTTCAAATGTTACGTAATTCTGCCTAATGTATAAAATATGAATACATAGAACTGTGCGTAATCGTTAAATGAAACCAATTATCAAAGAAAACAATAAAAAGAAATGTTTAATTAATGAGAGTTCGTTTTAAAGGAATATGCAAATTAGTTATAGGTTTTGAAGCCGCTGGCATATACGCGACTGAGTATATTAGGAAGTGTCTTTTTTACATTTTAAATAGATGCGTGAACTTTTATTATGAATGTCACTGCGACAAATAACTTAACTTTGTATGTATAGAATATATGTAAAATATGTCCGCTTACATAAACATAAATAGAGTTTAATTCTACCCTTTTCGCAAAGCTGTTAGGTTGGCTGCGTGGTTTACACTGGAAAGTTAAAGACTGGGGTTCGAATCGTGCAACCGGCAAAACAGTCACCATCCGTACTGATGATTCCCGAAAGTTGATGAAACACATGTGTTTGTGGATAAAAATTAAATATAAAT
>OY744544.1:57218324-57255824 GCA_963556195.1 Sepiola atlantica | reverse complement strand
AGTTTTCCGTTCCATTGCATTCGTCCATCCAAGCCAAAATATCGAAACTGGTGCCGTGCACACCTGTAGCATAATGTCTTGAAGACACCTAACGAGTTTGGAGTCATATTGTACGGCGTGTATAAAAATAGTTCTTAATACGCTATTGTAAACGTAAGGGTAACGGAAACAGAGTAACAGAAAATTCTATTAGATGATGATATGACGTCATGGACAGGACACTTGAAATAGGACGTGGCGAAGTTGGTCTGTGAGCTGATATGATCTAATCACCTTTTTGTCTGTCTTTGTTAACCCCTACAGACAGCAGGCGAAGCACAGCTCACGTAATAAAATAAATAAATAAATAAATAAAAAAAAAATTAAAATAAAAAAAAATAAAAAAAAAAAAAATAAATAAAATAAAAAAAAAAAAATAAATAAATAAATAAATAAATAAATAAATAAAAATAAAATAAATAAAAATAAAATAAATAAATAAATCAATAAAAATAAAAATAAATAAATAATAAAAAACACGACGTCATTGAGTAAAAAATGTTGGAGTTTTTCTTTTATTGTATTATATTATTGTCTCTGCTACATCCCCACTACGACTATCTTTACAACTAGACATCATAATACACTGATGTAGCTACTTACATATCAAACAGCTGACCCGTTATTTCTGCCTACGAGGAAAACAACGGGACATTTGTGAGGATCGAAGAAATCCCTTACACTATGCCACAAGAAAGCCTTGTACAATATTTTGTTGAGGGATCACGTGATTTCGTATATGAACAATGGAGAAACCAAACTAGAATACATTCAGGTAAATGTTGCTAATAACACGATGAGCCTAATTCTCATTTCTTTTAATTTCCCGAATAGTCCATTTTATATTTCTGTCAAATTCGTGGAAATAAATTCCGTAGATTTTTGTCCCATTTTTTCTTTTTTTTTTTCGCTAGTAATTTCGATTTGATTTACCAAATCATCATCAATCGGGTCTTGGTGTGTCTAAAAATATGTATTTTACTGTTTAGTTTTTAATGGCTAATAATTTATGACTTAAAAAAGGCGTCTGTAGTGATGAAACGTTGCATGCGAAAGTGATTACGTATATGCGCATTCAACATTGAAATGGATTTGTCTAACGGCTAAGAATTTGTTAATTTTAATTACTACACTAGATACAACAATGTGTAACTATTTTCGTAATTAATGTTATTAATTGTGGGATATATAGTTTTAATATAAAGGGCTTCAATCATGTTTAATCTTTTTATTTTGGTATCGTTGTGTACTATTTTTGTTTTCTTAACTAAAATGTGGCTATATTGAGAAGGGGAGTCATGGTATTTTAGTTGTGGTAAAATTGAGCTTGTGTCGGATGCAGTTAAGTCTACTGTAAAGTGTTATTGTAGTATAACCGATGTAGCAATTAGAAAATTTTAAAAATTATTGTTGGAGATAAATTCTCCTAAAGTGCATTAAAACTGATACATAAAATTGTTTTTTTTTACTGAAAATACGCAAATAATTGCACAGACAGAGCGTTTCCCAAAAAGGTGCACCACATTTTAGAATAAAAATAAAATAAAATATTTAGAGTTTTACATGTCAACACTTCGTAATTTTATTTTTGATTTTATTGGAAAATCGATTTTTAAAATAAAATACTCTTTTAATGCAGCATGTTTCTAAAAATATAAATATGTTCTTACTAGAAATTAATAAAAAGAAAAAAACAAAACGGGGGGTGAAGCAATGTACAAAACAAAAGTTACCCGGGCAACACCGGGTAGGGATAGCTAGTATAACCTATTTTTGCAAGACGATGACCGGCTAAAATCTGCAACGGCAACGAATAGTTCTGGGCCGTTGTGATCTGCACCGACCAAAATCTGACAGGCGATGACACATTGATTTCAGATTTTAGTTTTAGATATCGTTTGAGTATTCGAAGGATTGTGTCGAATTGATTGCCTTTCGGTGCCATTGAGTAAAAAGATTTGCCAATCCGACTATCGGACTTCGAACCGCGAAGGAAGACATCTGCAGAAATGTGTACCTAATCGACAACAATATGAACGTGAACACAAACCTCGTTAAAGGCGAAACTAATATTTATGCCGCATTCTTCGTCCTCGTCTCCCCTTCTCACAATCTGTTATTTTTATATGTTTTCATCCTTTAAAATTTGAGCTGTATACATTCGTTTGTCCTCATTTTTTCTGGCGTATTTTTTATAAGGGGGCAACCTGGGTGGGAAGTTGAGCAGCGAGATACTGTTTCATCCATTTTTTACAGTGCTGTTTTCATTATTGCCTCTTGTATTTTGTCGATAACGACGCCATTTTATATTTAACTTTCCGTCTTAAATTTTAAAATAATGCTTCACGACTTATTAAGGCCACAAGCGAATAGAAAATAATAATTAGTGAGATGGATAAATTGTCAGTTGAATGATAAAAAATATACCGAGATGATTGAAAATGTTGAATGGAATGAAGGAAATTTGAGTACTAATGAGAGTAGATTAGTATAAGTATTTGTTAACCTTACATTTGAGGACAACCCTGTTGTAGTCTGCAGGAAAGCAGTCCCGTGCTAATGTGCTCCACAGATAGAAATTTCTTAGAAAAAAATAACTCTTGTAATGGAAATTTTGTTTGAGTTAAGTACATTGAGTATATGGCATAACCACGTGTCCACACGGTTCCTGTTAGATCAGCGAACTTAAGCAACGTTGATCCTGGCCAGTACCAGGTGGGTGACTATTTGGGAATACTAGATGATGTAAGTGGGGGGACGGCGACACTTCCCTGCAACCCCCCAGCAAAACCTCGTCGTATCTTCTGACCATGATATGCATGCGACTGGGAACGCTTGTGAATTTGATATTCCTATGAAGTGAATGCCGTACCAGGTACCCGTTGCAATAAGGAACCAAGAACATTTCGTTTCAGTTGCAGTAGGAAAAAGAGATCTTGATGTGAATGCCTTACAAGGACGAATCAGTATAAGTAACACAAGAGGTAATTCCCCACTAGATTGCGAAGTCAGTTTAGAATTCTGTCATGGCGAGAAAAACTGTTATTCATGGCACATCACCGGATGTGGTGGCAGTACTCTATCTTAGGACGCATTTGACTCTTATATCGGAGTGGTAACATGATCACACCACTTCCGCTCTCTTCTGAAGGTATGGCGTATTGAATGCTCCCTAGAATTAGTCGAAGAGGCTTTGTCCATCCGTCGGTAGTTCCATCCTACTACAGTCAAAAATAGCAATTCGGTCGGTCTGTCACGCTTAAGTTTAAAATCTGAAATATCTTTTAATTGTTACGGTTAAGTTTTAAATACCATTTCCGTCTTTTTGTCACGCTTAAGTTTGACCATGTCATTTTCTTACATGGAAATCGCTCCAGACAAGGCATTAAGCCACTTGATGTAGGCAACTAACAAGAACAGAAAGAGGATTATCGCAAAGAAAAAAGGCATACTTACCTTAATCTTGAAAAGACTATGGTTATAGGTAGGAAGAAAACAGTCAGCAGGACGAGAGTTCCACAATCATTCAGCTCTAGGAAAGAAGTTACTAGAAGGGGAAGCCGTATTACAATGAGGTATCACAAAAGCGAATTGATGGAGACCACTAGACCAACGAGTCAAACGAGATGGAACAGAGGAAGCAGGGAATAAATGAGACAATTTTGAAAAACAAATGTCATAATATTATTCATAGAAAGCCGAAGACTAGCAACACCACGTTTGTGAGAGAGAGATAATATAGTGAAAAATAAAGGGTGGAGTCAATCAAATTTCTGCACCTTATCAAGAACCCTCAAATGGGACAGAGATTTACCAGCCCAACATTTCGAATATGACGATTAGAGTACAATTCGCATTCTAACTAAGTCGAGATCGAATGGGCGAAGCTTAATTTAGACTAGCTGTACCTATCCGGCGTAACCCGGGAGTGTTTTTACTTTCTGTTTTCAAAATATTATGTTTAAGTATACTTTTGAAAGTAAGAGTTAATTAGTGCAGTATCGTTTTGTTATTAAATATTGAACAAAAACAATAAATAATGGTTTTACTCATTTTAGAATTGCATCATTGTTTTTCAATTTCTTGTTAAAAATATTCATAAACATGGATTATGCTTCATAAGACGTGACCAATTTCTTCATTCTATAATTATTTGTTGTTTAGCTAATGTTATTTTTTATCTATTTTAATCTATATAATCAAGATTATTGAAAGCGGTACCTTTAGATCTCCAGTCTCGCCCTTTCCAATCATCATCATCATCATCATCATCATCATCATCATCATCATCATCATCATCATCATCATCATCATCATCATCATCATCATCGTCGTCGTCGTCGTCGTCGTCGTCATCATCATCATCATCATCATCATCATCATCATCATCATCATCATCATCATCATCATCATCATCATCATCATCATCATCATCATCATCATCATCATCATTTAACGCAATTACGTCACACGTTAGTATTGATTTACTCCTCTCCGTGAGTTGGGCACAAGGCCAGTGTTTATCTTACTCCCACAAGTAAGATATGACCCAAGGTCGGGTCGGGAAAGTGCGGTTTAAAAATTGCCTGGGCAGCTCCGTCGACATTCCCCGATAGGGGCGCCTCAGGCAGTAAGCAATAAAATTACTCCTCCCCAAAGAGGGGAGGCGAAGCCTGGGAGGGTGGACCTCCTAGAACTGCACAGGACCGTCACATAGACCGGCGTAAATCAAGCCCCGAAGGTCAAGACAATACCAGTCTATGGGGTGCAGTATCCATCGGAACAGATACTACACTTTGATCTACGCCAAAAGGCCAAGCGCAGTCACACGTTAGTAGATAAAGCGAAATAAATTGTTTTTGACTAATTTCCAAACTCTATTTTCTTGAAAATAATTGATGTCGCTAATAGTAACGTTTACCAAGCTTGATTATCATCGCTTAACGCGCAGATTGAGTAGACGCGTCGTAAGAATCTCGTTTTTTTGCTCCCCCTTTTTTTCTGTTCTTTTTTTTAGCCAAACATGGCATTGCATGTTTCTTTTTTATTTTATCGCTTCTAGTTTTCATCAACATCTCCTTCAGCGAAATTTAAAAGAAAATAAGCCGGCAGACCACATACATAACAAAAGTAGAAAACTAAAATAAAGTTAAGAAATGATGGCTGTTGAATGCGACGTGAGAGTGTAAAGCGATCTTCTAAGTAAGGTTTCATCCTGACGACAAGCGACTCCCATAAATATGATAGCCAAAGACAATATGGCGTCCCGGGAATAGAGAGGAAAGAAGATTCGCAAAATATGAAGACGTTTATTGACTTCAAAAACTTGAAGCAAAAAAATACAATAAGATTACGATACGCGTAGAACGCGACCAGTTTTATTCTGTCATGCCATAGAAATTTATTAGTTTGAAAAAAAAATTGATAATATGAGAATGACATCTCAGAGAGAATAACCTACTTATCGACAAGGATATTATGAGTATTTCAAGATTGTCGTTGTGTGGCGTAATACAAAATAGTTTTCATCTTAATTCTTCGAGCATTGGAAGCTATACATATGGTTTCCCTATAAGCATTCATGTAAGATACCAGCAAGGCTATCCGCTGTTGCCCGGATAGCATAGATAGTCAAACAAAATATGTTCGGATTGTTTTAGATGAGGATTGATACTTTGTATTTTTTGAATTAGTTCGACTACTCGGTGCTTACATCGACTTTTCAACCATTATGGCAGGTCAAACATTTTTTTCTTCACCATCAAACAGTTTTTACAATGTTACTTTTTTGTGAAGGTATTTTTAGCGTGTTGGATTTGACTATTCATAATGTGTGAGTATACGGCATTATCACGTTGCCATACCGGTTCCCATTAAATCACGGAAGATAAGCGACGTTCAGCCTGGTCAGTACTAAATGGGTGACCATTTAGAAATACTAGGTACTGTATGTGCTCTCCGATTATCTCGGCATTGTTTACAGTCGTCTAGGACTTCACGTGGTCACTGGATTTAAGCAGGGCGTATTCACAAGAACAAAATATTTCACCAAGTTTCAATGTTTTCTTTGAAATAAATACCAGTAAGAATGAAAAAAAGAATTTAAACCTTCCAATGCTCTAATCTTGCCCCTGTTTACGTATCAATATCATAGTATTTTTTTACAACAACCAGGTCAGAGTACCACGGAATCCGATGATGTAAGGTTTGTAATCTATCTCATGTAGTTTCTGAATTTTTACTTGTCTTCACACACACACACACAGACACAATTACGGTATCTCTTTATATAATAGATGGCAATTGCAGTGAACAATTTCACCATAATCAGGTCGGGGACGTCATAAAACTAAAAATATAAGATGTTTAAAGTGTATCTTCTGTAGTTTTTAACTTTTAGCCAACACTATTTTTCTACATATACAAGATAGCGATAGCAGTGAATAATTTTTACCAACTCTCCTTTATATAATACTAGCAAGGATACCCGGCGTTGCCTGGGCCACAAAATAAAAAATGTTAAAAAGTGTGAGTAACATCTTTATATTAAAACTCCTATCTCTCGACCTCTCTCAATCCGTTTCTCTATTTTTATCTCTTTTCCCATTTTCCACATCCCTTTCCCCACTCTTTTTCAGCTCCGCCGAGCCCATTTCTCTCTCTTGTTATAATCTATTGAAAATAATAATAATGTAAATCATCCAGCTCCTCTTTATACAATAGATAACATTGGAAATGACTGAAAAACCGACCTCCCGATGACACCTGGCTGAGTGGATACTAAAACAATTACTAATTAAAAAAAATATTTCAGCTATTATTCAACCAGGGCAATGCCGATCAAGAATATAACAACTGCAAAACTTAAAAAAAACAGGTTGATGTCCACCTTTCCTAGATTTCAACAATATTCGAATTGCTTAATATTGGGCGAGTAGACTCGATAGTGTATACATTGGTTAGTTGAAAAATAAACAGGAAATTTAAGTTCAGTTAGAGCCTGGTTGCTGAACACAAGGTTAGATTTTAGTAGACTGTGGGAAATGATAAGAAATAAATATAACGTCAAATAGCTTTTCATCCTGAAATTCTCATGGATGACTATGCTCTTGAGAAGAAATCGACTCTAAAACTTCTTGATCTTTCTTTGAAATATTTTTTGAAGGTCATACATTAGATTATTGCTCTTTCTGCTTTTCGTAAAATCGGTTCTCTTTATCGCTCCAAACACTTTCTCACACCTAAGACTATTCTCAATCTCTACAAATCTATTATCAGACCATGTATGGAGTACTGTTGTCATACTTGGGCTGGTGAATCTCTGTTCCATTTGAGGGTTCTTGATAAGGTGCAAAAAATATCTGTAATTTGTTTGACCTCGCCCTTTCTTCTTTTCTGCGCCATCTCTCTCACAGACGTGGTTGCTAGTCTCAGTCTTTTCTATAAATACTATTATAGAATGTGTTCTTGAAAATTGCTTCCTTTGTTCAAACTCGTTTGACTCGTTGATCTATTGGTCTCAATCAATTCGCTGTTTTTTTACGTCATTGTACTACAGCTTCCTCTTATAGGAGCGTCTTTCAAAGAACTGCAGGCTTGTGGAACTCTCTTCCTGCTGACTGTTTTCTTCCTACCTATAGCCTTGGTCTTTTCAAGACTAGGGCTATTAGGCATCTACTGTCTTTGTGATAATCATACTTCGTTTTGTTAGCTCATTACATCAAGTGGTTTCATGCCTTTTCTAGGGCGATCTCCATAAGAGAAAGAGAGAGAGAGAGAGAGAGAGGGGCAGAGAGAGAGAGACAGAGAGAGAGAGAGGGTTGAGGAGTTTGTTAGAAATACTAGAATCTGAATATATTATAAAATGCGCTGAAAATATATGATTAAACAGTGATTGTTGATCTTTCTCTATCTCTCCCCGCTACACAGGTCAGTGATTTGAAACGAAGATCAAACAGAATACACCTCCTCTGTCTACCAATTCTTTGGCTTGACTTAGTCTTTTTGGTTTTGAAAAACAGCTAATAGCCGGTGGCGTTACCTCAGTGTGTAAAGACCACAGAAAGGGCGCGTACGAGAACGGCACAAGGTTGATATGCAACAGACGATCATATAGATATAATTGATTCGGCGACTTAATCCGTTACCACACAGTATTTAGAGGCAGATGATGGGAGTTCGACCCTTATATGGGCATATATTTTTTACTTTCTCTTTTTCCCCGTTTTACTTTAGCAAGTTCTCAGAAATCAAAAGACCCCTTCTTGCAGCTAATATTTTATTTCTTTATGAGATACGTAGATATCCGTGTGTTCATTTTAGATCCTCCTTATCTCTCAAAGCTCGAGTTGTAATGCAGTTGGGAATATTACTTTATTTTATCACCAATTGATCGTCTGTGTTATAGTTTATCTTTTTGTGGTCTCTTTTTAGTTGGGCCGGACTCAAGGACAAAAATTTATCTGGTCTGGTGGAGTATCCAGCTAAATGTTGTTACTAGGGGTAACATCACTAGGAGACGGTGTACCATTTTTTCTGTATAAGACAGTTTATAGCCGTATTGATGGAATCTTATTTGGGCTTCGAATACTATGTTATTTTGAATATTTTGTCAGAGTTTACTTGTAGGGTGAAATATCCTCATGTCAGGTTGTCCTGACAAACCCTTGCACAAAGAGCCGGAAAAGCCTTGAGGATAGTGTCTAGTAGACATTCCAACTCTCTCTAATAGACATTCAAACTTTCTTCTGTAGGAGTGCACACGCTCTCTCGAGTAGGTATTTAAACACCCTCTTAAAGAATTCCAGCTATCTCTAAAATTCATTCACTCTATTCTGTAGGCATTGCAAATCTCTCCCTAGTAGGCGCTCAAACTCACCCCAAAAGGCATTTAAATTCTCTCTAATAGGCATACGAACTCTCTCCAGTAAGAATTCAAACTCTCCCCAGGAGCCGTTCAAATTCTCTCTAATAGGCATTCAGACTTTCATCTGTAAGCATTAAAAATCTATCCCCAGTAAGCATTCAAACTCACTGTAGATGGCATTTAAACTCTCTCCATATTGCATTCATAGTCTCTCTAATAAGAATTTTAATACTCTTCTGTAGGCATTCAAATACTCTCTCCAGAAGGCATTCAAACTCCCTTTCTAATAGGCATTAAAACTCTCTCCAATAAGCACTAAAACAATTCTGATTGAGTCCTTAAATGAATTTTAAAAAAATTATCATTAGAATATTACCCAGCTTATATCGTTTTAGCTTTTTCCATTCTTTTGAGAAATGAGGATCCCGGACGAAGCCGAGTAAGCCTGCTAGTTATATATATATATATATATATATATATATTTCTTTGAAGAGACGCCAACTTTGTCTTTGATGTTTCAGCGTCTCTTTCGCGTTCTTTGTGTCGTGATGACTCATCAAATGATTTTAAAATCATCTTATTTGATTTTAATTTAATCATTTTTTGTGGGGAGATCTTTTTCTTTTTAAATTACCTATCGTTTTTTTTTTCTTTTTAAATTACTTATCGTTTTCTCGGAATAAATCGATGTTGGCTTAACTTCAATTCACGTCATTTTTGATTCATCGATAAATTATGGAGAAGAGAAACAAGAAGAGAAAGAAGAAGTAGAGAAGGAAGGCCTGTTCAAACTTATGTAATGTGAGTCGAAGAAAATTTCCTCATATCATACTCTGTGAGGGCTGGTGTTGGATTGCGTAACAGTCATGGAAAAGACGGATGTGTTTCTTTTTTCCTTCCTAAAGATGGCCACGTACAACTCTAAAATGACATTTTAATTTCGATGTTGAATGAATCATAATCTACGGTGAGATTCATTTTTATTACGCAATCGCATACTGGGGTAATATATATATATATATATATATATATATATATATATATATATATATATATATATATATATATACATATATATATATATACATACATAGATACACACACACACACATATATATATATATACATACATACATACACACACACACACATATATATATATATAAATATATATATATATATACATACATAGATACACACACACACACATATATATATATATATATATATATACATACATACATAGATACACACACACACACACACACATATATATATATATAAATATATATATATATATATATACATACATAGATACACACACACACATATATATATATATATATATGTATATATATATATATATATATATACAATGGAGATATGATAAAGATAAAATTATATCTTTAAAGTAAACCATATCAAGAACAGTGAATGCTCAATATATGAAATAGAGCAATTATAAAAATAAATGAATGATGAGAATAAACATTGGAAGAAGAACAATATTTATTGAATCATCAAATAGTTTAAACACGGAATATGTCAACACGCCTTTTTGAGTTTTATTTGGAAATTTATACTCTTAGATTCATTCTTTTGGTGACCCGCACATTTTTTTACCAATGAACATAACCATCGGATTTGTTCCGCTATATTACTCGAACTTCTGGAACACCTTCTGCTATATTTGCTTGCTTTGCATTCATAATATCCTGGATTTACCTTTCTTGGACATGCTGCATTTTTCCATCGATGCGGATTTTCTTTGCTAAAAATTTTGTTTGTGTATATTTGTATTTTTATATATTTTTTAATATTTTAAAATCTGTACTAACAGTAATATGATTTTTGCTGATTTATCCTGATGATCCTCTCGGATGATAACAGCTTGCATTTTTGAAAATGCATGGGTTAAAGAAAGAAAAAAAGTTAATTGATATATTCCTTATCTAAACTACTTGATGATTCAATAAATATTGTTCTTTTTTCAATGTTTATTCTCATTATTCATTTATATATATAAATATATATATATATGTATATATATATATATATATATATATATATATATATATATATATATATATATATATATATACATATACATATACAAATTATTTATGTAAAAAACTATACATACTTCAGAGACGTACCACGGTTTCATTGAGATAGGTTGGCCTTTTATTTTTGTTGAAAAGGTCGTTAAAGCCCTTTCGAATCATCGGGGACTCACGAAATAAAAACAAATCGAAGAATGGAGTTCGACGATTACCATAACGTCTTCCGGTGAGTTCACTCAAGCGCCCCTTTTGGCATTATACCGTAAACCCAGCGAACAGCTTAGGTATGTCAACACTTAATCCTGCCACCCCTCTTGTCTTTAAAAACCATTATACCCAACATAAGCAAAATAATCTCCCACCTTTCATCAATCTCCGGCATTTTCTACGAAGCTGCCTCATATTACAACAAAATCCTCCGCGAAAGCGGTTATAGAGAAATTTGTTTACAAACCCACCCAACCTACCAAACAAAAGAAACACAATAAAAAAATTATTTTGTTCACTCCTCCCTCTATTCCCTCAGTGCTAAATATAACATAGGTAAACAATTCCTTCAATTAATGGATACACACTTTCCACCATTTAATAAGCTTCGTAAACTATTTAATATAAATACAGCGAAAATGAGTTATTCGTGTAGTGTCTCCGTATGATCTATTCTAGCCTCTAAACCCACAACTTTAATCAATCCCCAAATCATCTATAACCATGCAGAAAGGAGGAAATCTGTCCCCTAGGAGACGGTTGCACAAGCAGATCTATAGTGTACGAAGGCAAAGTCATATCCGGTGTAAACTTCCTAGCAACCACCATATGACAGCTCAAGGTGTCAAGTATGCCTATGAAATTAAATGGAGGATCCTCAATAAACAAAAGCTTTATAGCTCTACCTCAAGGAATTGCTCACTATCTACCAGTGAATAATTCAGGATTTTACAGGCAATCAATAACCCTTCCATAATCTGTATACACATCAAAACTTGTCCCTACAGAAAAGAATATCTACTAGCCAAATGGACTAACAACAAAAATACATGACTCACTGATATTCCCTTCCATACATTCTAGTCTACAGAACTCCCCATCATATGTAAAATAAAAGGCCTAATTGAAGCACCAAACCCCAATAATTTTCCAATTATTATCAAATCAATTCCTTTATACAATATAACACCCCATCCCCGATATATTATTATACTTATCACATCCACATCTACCAACACAAATACAAACTATAGTCGAACCCTCGTAACCCCTACCTATCTCAAATAACATAAATTATTAGATACCTTATCATATTCAAAACTTTAAAAAAAACATTGCTGGTTCAATGAGAGCAGTCACTTAAACGTAACAAGTCACATGTTCCCCATGGCATCACATGCTCCAGATCAGAAGAGAAAGAAACAGTTTTTAAAAAAAGTTTCTTACACAGGGATTGAACTGACAACCGCTCGGTCGAATTCACACTATAATATATTTTGACCAAGGGTTATATTCACTTGGCCATGTACATAATGGGGATAGCGTTATCTCATCTCATAAATATCCTCAAATATATATAAAAAAAACAAACTGTTTTATACTAAAATGATTATTAATTACCTTGTTTGCTACTTTGGATCGATTGTTTTCTGACTCTGAGCATAATTTATCCTTAATGAATCATAAGATATCGAAAGCGGTTATTTCAAACTGTCTGACAATTATCCCCCTCCCCTCAACACACAGACCAGAAAAAAAAGGTTCATACGTCATACTCGTTCGAACGGAACCTTAACCCCTTCCCCATGTATTAATAAGATCTGAAGGAGACGTATCATAAGGCCGGATATGTGTGCGCGCATGTGCGTAAGTGTGGATCAGTTCAAGGGGAACGGAACTAGAGTAGGGGTGAAGGTAGGGGTCGATGGTTTGTGATTACGGGTTTGGGCAGGTGCGGGGGTCCAGCCAGGGGAAGGGGATTATCATCCAGTTCTAATGCTTTTAGTTATACCGAAGGTCATAAATGACAATGCTGATCAGCGTTTAGGATTTGTGAGAGCGATTGGTGCTATGATGTATTGCTACGGAGGGGTAACAATTTTTGGATAGATAAGGGGTATGTGTGAGGGGGGATATAGTATGAGAGGCTAGTCAGGTGACGGGAAGATAGAGATAACCAGAAGAAGGACGAGATATGAAAGGGAAGAAAAAGAAGAAAGGAGAGGAGATTGAGAAAATCCAGAAAAAAGATAAGAGGGAAGTAATTTAAAGGAAAAAAACGAAGAAAAAAAGAACAGAAAAAAAGTAGTAGAAACGAGAGAAAAAGTAGAAGCAAAAGAAAAAGAAAAAGAAAAAAGAAGAGAAAGAGAAGAAAAAGGAGAGGGGGAAAAAGTAAAAGAAACAAGGCGAAGAATAAGAAAGTAGAGGAAAAGGAAGGAAAATAAAGGGGATGGAAGAAAACAGAAAAAGAATAGGAAGAAGAAGAAAATGAGGAGGAAGAAAAAGAATGAAGAGGAAGGAGAAGAAGTAGAAAAATATATAGAAGAAGAAGATATAAAAGAAGAAAGAAGAAGTAGAAGAAGAAGAAGAAGAAGAAGAAGAAGAAAGAAGACACGATTGACAAGAAAAACACTGGCGACCAGAAGAAAAGATATAAATCGAAAAGAAGTAGAAAAAAAAGAAAAACAGAGGATGAAGAAACACACGTAGAAGTATCTTATTTACCTCATTTCCAGGAGGTTAGACACACGGTCAGTTGTGGGTTTTGATGAAGGTGTTTCTGTGGAACGAACTGGATTCGAACCCGGCACACCCAGGTTCAAAGTTCGCGTCGTTAACTACATTGTCACCGTGCTATTAGAAGTAAAAATGTCAAGTAAGACAAAAAGGGGATTAGTAGTTCGTCGACCACTTCTTCTCAAGAAAAGTAGACGAATAGGAAGAAAAAGAAGAAGAAAAGGAAAGGAGAGGAGATAAAATGACGTAGAAATAAGACGATAAGAAAAGAACAAGAGGTAGTTGTAGAAATAGAAGAAGAAGAAGAAGAAGAAAAAGAAGACCAGAAGAAGAAAATTAGAAGAAGAATAAAGAGAGGAAAAGAATAAGAAGTATGAAGAGATAGGAAGAAGAAGAAGAAGAAGATAAAATAGAAGGGAGAGATGAAGAAAAGAAAGTAGAAGGGAGAGATGAAGAAAACAAAAGAAGAAGAAGAAAAGCAAGAGAAGAAAAAGAAAAAGAAGAAGAAGGAAGAGATGAAATAAAGGAGAAGAAAGAAGAAGAAAGATAAGAAAAAGAAGAGGAAGAAGAAGAGGAAGAAGGGAGAGATGACATAAAGGAGAAGAAAGAAGAAGGAGAAGGAGATAAAGAAGGGAAAGCAAAAGAAAGAAGTGATGAAGAAAAAGAGGAGAAGAAGAAATGGTCGAAGAAAAGAGGGAGAAATAAGAAGTAATAGTAGAAGAATAAGATGAAGAAGAAGAAGGGGGAGGAGGAGGAGGAGGAGGAGGAGGGGGAAACGAAGAAAGAAGAAGATAGATTTGTGGGGGAAGGAAAGATAAGGAAAGTAACGGTTAATGTAATTTTTCTGTTATGACGTCATGTCAGTTTGAGTTCAAATTTGAATCCGATCAAAATTTGGATTAAAATGAACTGCGATTAGTGGAAGTGTTTGTAGTCAAGGCCCAAAAGATGGAGACTAAGAATTAGTTTATGAAAGACAAAGATGGACGTATCCAGACACGATGTGAAGAGATGAGTGGAGATAGAGTAGAAGATGAGAAATAAAGATGCGAACAGATGTGAAAACATGTAGGAAAACAGAGTGAAATACGTCATCACACTACACAGGAATAGAGAGCAATAATTTGCATAGGTTATCGAAATAAGGAAGAGTGTCATCGCCATTTGGACTCCAGGGGAACCCTATTGGTTATTGTCAGTAAGCAATAATGGAAAATAACTTCTGTGAAAATTCCTATTAAGTAAAATAAGAAGAAAAGGAGAAGAAAAGAGAGAAGAAGCGAAGAAATTAAATAATAGCGATGAAATTGTGGAAAGGAAGAAAAACTAAAAAAATAGAAAAAGGAAAAAAGATTGAAGGAAAATAGAAATTGAATAATGTTGATGTAGTAGAAAAGAAAGAAGAAAGGATGGAAGTAAGAAAAAACACAAAGAATAAGAAAAAGGAACAGAGGAATAAGAATATGAAGCGGAAGAAGATGCAATTGAAGAAAGATAAGAATTAAATATTGAATAATATTAAGTGAATTATAGTAAGAAAAGAAGAAAGAAAGTGGGGAAAGAAGGAAGAATAAAACAAAGAAGACGAAGATGAAAAACAAGAAAAAGAAAGGAATAAATTATATATTTCCCAAAAATCGCGAGTACCTAGTTCTGCGACTGAATTCGTTTTATAGTCATCTCTGTATACGTTCTCTTTGCTTAACCATATAGCAATTTTAAAAAGGAGAATGGAAGTAAGAAAGAATACAAACGAGGCAAATGAGGATAATAATAATAATAATAATAATAATAATAATAATAATAATAATAATAATAATCATCGTCATAATAATAATAATAATAATAATAATAATAATAATAATAATAATAATCATCGTCATAATAATGATAATAATAATAATTATAATAATAATAACTTTAATAATAACAATGATAATAATAATGATAATAATAATAATAATGATAATAATAATAAAAATAATAATAATAATAATAGGAAGAAGAAGACGACGAGAATAAGAATAAATTGAAGAATTGAATAATACTGGTGGAACTGTAAAAATGAAAGTATAAAGAAAGGGAGTAAGAGAGAATATGGAGGGGGAGAATACGAAGAAGAAGAAGAATACGAAGAAGAAGAAGAATACGAAGAAGAAGAAGAAGAAAACGAAGAAGAAGACAGAGAAGAAGAAGAAGAAGAAGAAGAAGAAGAATACGAAGAATACGAAGCAGAATACGAAGAAGAAGAATACGAAGAATACGACGAAGAAGAAGAAGACGAAGAAGAAGAAGAAGAAGAAGAAGAAGAAAAAGAAGACGAAGAAGAAGAATACGAAGAAGAAGAGGATACGAAGAAGAAGAAGAAGAATACGAAGAAGAAGAAGAAGAAGAAGACGAAGAAGAATACGAAGAAGAAGAATACGAAGAAGAAGACGAAGAAGAATACGAAGGAGAAGAAGAAGAAGACGAAGAAGAAGAAAAAAGAAGACAAAAGAAGAAAAAGAAAAGAAGAAGAAAAAGAAAAAGGACCCAATGATGACGATGAGGTTAGAGGCTGGTTTTATAATCCTTAGCAATTTACACTGGATTCGCTCATTTCTCTTTGAAGTGTCTCCGGAGATTTCGGCGAATAAAACGCAGACAGATTGCCATTTAATAAAAAAGATCGGTCATTTTAACTTTCAAGCATCAAATAAAATCCTGTATGATATACAGAGGGAGAAGTTGGAGGATGCGGGGTAGAATGAGTAGGAGGAAAGCGAGACATGTAAAATTTGCCCAATATGGGCAGGTCCCATTTCACGGCGGCAATGTGTTTCCCACAAACATACGTCGCTAAGTGTAATGTCGTTAAACAAACTGATAAAAAAAGAAAACGCGGAATTTCATGAAAACGATGAAAATAAAAATAATATTTACTGACATTTAAAAACTAGCGCGACGAAAACCATGATTTCTGAAAAAGTATAAACAGTCGCAGCTTGAATAGGTCCTCGACAATCAGGCCAATAGTGGCTTCGTTGCTGTCTGACTGAGCTTTGGTTCTGTTCAGTCCTAGAAAGTGGAACATCTTGAAGAAGTAGTTAGTTTATTGCTAATCGCTTGAGGCACCCCTACTGAGGAATCCCGTCGGGGCTTCTCGGGCATTTTTTTAATATGCAATCGTGTACTTCACCTTATCTGGTGTCGAATCTATTACAGAGGAGGTCCCGACGAGCAGCAAAATCCCATCCCTTCACTGTAGAGGTCCCAGATGCCGGAACACTTCATATTCGGATCTTTTTAAGAAGCTCCCCGCCAAAAAATCAGGCCCCGCTATTCAAGGGAGACAACTTTTCAGCCACTTTTGCTTAAAAAAGTAAACAAAATAAGAATGTATAACTTATTATATACTAAAATCGTATATAATAAGTTATTAATGGTATTAATGATTAAGGTATTAATGGATGTTATTTTTTTGTAATTAAATTTTTCATAAATTAACAAAATAAGAATTTATAAGTTATTATATACGATTTTAGTATTAATGGATTTTATTTTTTTGAAATTAAATTTTTCATAAATTAACAAAATAAGAATGTATAACTTATTATATACGATTTTAGTATTAATGGATGTTATTTTTTTGTAATTAAATTTTTCATAAATTAACAAAATAAGAATGTATAACTTATATACGATTTTAGTATTAATGGATGTAATTTTTTTGTAATTAAATTTTTCATAAATTAACAAAATAAGAATGTATAACTTATTATATACGATTTTAGTATTAATGGATGTTATTTTTTTGTAATTAAATTTTTCATAAATTAACAAAATAAGAATGTATAACTTATTATATACGATTTTAGTATTAATGGATGTTATTTTTTTTGTAATTAAATTTTTCATAAATTAACAAAATAAGAATGTATAATTTATTATATACGATTTTAGTATTAATGGATGTTATTTTTTTTGTAATTAAATTTTTCATAAATTAACAAAATAAGAATGTATAACTTATTATATACGATTTTAGTATTAATGGATGTTATTTTTTTGTAATTAAATTTTTCATAAATTAACAAAATAAGAATGTATAACTTATTATATACGATTTTAGTATTAATGGATGTTATTTTTTTTGTAATTAAATTTTTCATAAATTAACAAAATAAGAATGTATAACTTATTATATACGATTTTAGTATTAATGGATGTTATTTTTTTGTAATAAAATTTTTCATAAATTAACAAAATAAGAATGTATAACTTATTATATACGATTTTAGTATTAATGGATGTTATTTTTTTGTAATTAAATTTTTCATAAATTAACAAAATAAGAATGTATACGTTATTATATACGATTTTAGTATTTATGGATGTTATTTTTTTTGTAATTAAATTCTTCATAAATTAACAAAATAAGAATGTTTTATTATTATGGAAATTTATATTGACGTAAATTATATCGCCATCTGGACCAATTGCTCGATAAAACCATTTGATGGCCATTGTTGCAGAGACGCTGCTGATGTAGTACTCCGTGGTTTTGCAAAAAAAAAACTACAGCAGACTCCTTGTCGTGGATCAGGGTTGTGAGTCTTAGAAAATTCATGAGCAAAGAAAACTTTAAGGAAAGGTGCACTCAAACACGTGTGAAAGGGGTTAACGCGTAAAGAATTTAGCAAGTCGAAAAGTTGCCTTTCTTGGCAGCGGGGTTATTCTTAGCGGCCGACTAACTCTAGCACTGATGGCGGGGAGCTTCTTAAAAAGATCCTTCTATTCTAATAGCTTCTTTCCTTGAACCGCTACTCTTTGTAATTCTCTCCCTGCTCCTTGTTTCCCAGACTGTGCCAACATGCAGACATTTAAATGTAATCTGAACAAACATCTTGTTGCGCAACTCATATTTAGGATGTCCTTATAAATTTGGCCTCGAATCACAGTAGCCCCTTACGTCTCAGTGGCAATGTACCCCGTTTGTGTTAAATAAAAATAAAAACAAAAGTAAATAAATAAATATTGCGGTTGCATCGTTCTTCTGTAGATCAAAACACCAGTTGTTAAGTCCATACCAGCACGGAATGACAACGCGACATGACATTAGTAAATAGCCCCTCTCCAAATAATTAATAATTAAAGTTTGACACATGTATTATTATTTTTTCTGTAGTAATTAATTGAAGTGGTGCCTGCAATAGATTTTTCGCTGCACCATATATCATTTAAGGCTTGTTCTTATTGCATTGCATTCAAAGATGTGTTTATTTGCAGATAATTTCAAAGTTATCTACAAATAATCAGAATTTGAATGTAATGCTAGTTACTATAATAACGCTTTTTCTAATTCAGGACATTAAGTTTAAATTAAAGTTATAAAACATAGAAATAAACCCACGATAAAAGCTAATATTCTGTCTACTAATATGGTAATATTAAATAAAGCAAGTAGAAAGAATACCAGCCATTGTACCAAAAAGATTTTATCTCCTAAATATACAATTTCAAAATTCCTGTCTACATTTATTAAAACTAAGAATATATTAAATATACAGGAAAACATAATTTTGGATTAATCAATAAATTAAAAAAAAATCAAACATAGAAGGAAATAGTGTACTTGGTTCAACCCCCATTATCACTTTAATTGAACATTTTGAATCTTTCCATAATTATAGTATAATTATACATAAAAGTACTATAAGGATATCTTATTCTACGGTCCTGAACTGAACATAATTACTTCTAATTACAATAAGATAAAAACTCCAAACAAATAAACACTGTAATACAATAGATGCATCACATAATTGTAATTGTAAAGCCAAAAATGATTGCCCTCTGAATAATAAATGCCTGGAAATGATATGCTTTATAGGTGTGTTATTAAATCAAATGATATTATTATTATTATTATTATTATTATTATTATTATTATTATTATTATTATTATTATTATTAATAATAATAATAATAATAATAATATATTTACTTGCTTTAGTTCTACAGAAACAAAAATTAAACAAAGAATTTATTCACATAATAATTACTTTAATAATGATAGCCATGTAAATGTAACCTCACTGTTAAAGCGTATTTGAGATCTTAACTATCTTGTGCAATGCCTCAATAAATATGAGACAATAAACAAACTACTCGCGCTCTGATCTGTATAAACATAGGCTTAATTTTCATTTGTGCGTATGTACTTTCCCTGCTGATTTAAAAAACACTAGATTGTTCGATCGGCAGAGATGAAATGTAAACGAAAAGTAATTGAAAAATTACCAGTCGTTATAGTAAAAAAATCGTATTGAAAGGGAAGATATGTAAATATGTATGGAGTCAAAGATAAATACATAGCAACAAAAAAAAAAATTAGTCGCGGGAAAGAAAAGAAAGAATAAAGAATAGAAAGGGGGTCCAAAGGAAGACTAATTCAAAACTCAGGGAATCAACCAGTGCCTAGATATATATTATTTTCTTTCCCGTGACTAATTTTTTTTGCTATGTATTTATCTTTGACTCCATAAATATATACATATCTTCCCTTTCTACATGAACCCTACCACTATATACATTTCTCATAATTTATAGACTTTCTCGTCTTCTGTCATTTTTTGCATTTTTTCTGTTCGCTCTTGACAAAGCCCGTATAACATTTGGGCGAAACGTTGAGCTTTTTAGGTCTTCCGGTCATTCCATTTTAATTTCATATATATATATATATATATATATATATATATATATATATATATATAGAGAGAGAGAGAGAGAGAGAGAGAGAGAGAGAGAGAGAGAAATAGATAGATATATAGTCGAGAAAAATCGCCAACGAAACTGCGTATGTGGAAAAACGTTATTTTATTAAATTTTCGCGGTGTAATGGGTGGCAGGCGTAGTATGTATTACTGTGAAAGACTCGTCCTTTTTCTTTTATTCATGACAAATAAAATAGAGAGAGCGATAAACTATTAAAATCGTTAAAATTTATTGAAAATATTGTGAGAACACTGACACCTATTTGCCATATAAGTCTTAGGAAATCTAACTTAACTTTGTATATAGGATGACACGCATTTATTATTCCACGGAACTATTTTTCTTCTTCTTCTTCTTCTTCTTCTTCTTCTTCTTATTATTATTATTATTATTATTATTATTATTATTATTATTATTACTAATAATAGTAAATAATACGGATATTGGACATATAGCAACGGAGGAATTTTCACGGTGTCCCGATCGTAATAACACAGAAAAAAAAATATGCTAGACATTTCATCTTATATTTTTTATTTCATTTTTTTATTATATTCCTTTGCACTATACAGAGAACTAGCAGCGGACGACGAAAAGGGAGGTTGGTAGGAAACCCTTCACCAATGCGTAGAGGGCCCCTTTTTTTAACGGTAGACCTTTATTTTAAATCGGATTCTCAAGTCAACCATAAGATGCTGTCCGCGGTTCGAAGCGTCGCGCGCTGTAATTGTCCAAAATTCCTCAAAGATCACCGATATTTTAACAACGGAAGTATTGTACCTGAAAAAATGACATTCACCGAAATTGTCTCACCTTCCGGCAGTGTATAACTTTTGAATAAAAACATGCACATGTCATAAATGAGTTTTCGACGTTTGCGAGGGTCTTAAACAATGAATTTGTCTGGCAATATGTTTGCGTTTAATGCTGGAAAAAAGCAATTACGATATTTCTTTTAAATACAGTCTGTGTAGTAATATGTGATTTTCCGGTGTTTTCTGTCTGTAAATTCATGAATTAAAGAAAGAGAACATGATATTAATTATGATAGTTAAAGAGAACATGATATTAATTATGATAGTTAAAGAGAACATGATATTAATTATGATAGTTAAAGAGAACATGATATTAATTATGATAGTTAAAGAGAACATGATATTAATTATGATAGTTAAAGAGAACATGATATTAATTATGATAGTTAAAGAGAACATGATATTAATTATGATAGTTAAAGAGAACATGATATTAATTATGATAGTTAAAGAGAACATGATATTAATTATGATAGTTAAAGAGAACATGATATTAATTATGATAGTTAAAGAGAACATGATATTAATTATGATAGTTAAAGAGAACATGATATTAATTATGATAGTTAAAGAGAACATGATATTAATTATGATAGTTAAAGAGAACATGATATTAATTATGATAGTTAAAGAGAACATGATATTAATTATGATAGTTAAAGAGAACATGATATTAATTATGATAGTTAAAGAGAACATGATATTAATTATGATAGTTAAAGAGAACATGATATTAATTATGATAGTTAAAGAGAACATGATATTAATTATGATAGTTAAAGAGAACATGATATTAATTATGATAGTTAAAGAGAACATGATATTAATTATGATAGTTAAAGAGAACATGATATTAATTATGATAGTTAAAGAGAACATGATATTAATTATGATAGTTAAAGAGAACATGATATTAATTATGATAGTTAAAGAGAACATGATATTAATTATGATAGTTAAAGAGAACATGATATTAATTATGATAGTTAAAGAAGTCGGAAAGATAAAAAAGCGGGAGAGTTTAGTTCATTTAAAAACCTTAATTAAAAAATAAATAAATAAAAAGAAACGCATTGCATACTCTCTTCGGAGAACTTCGTCACATGATTGAGAACAAGAAATTCCACTGAGGGTGTGGGGGAAGCGATAGTTCAGTTGTGTAAACATATGTATTGATCAGTAGGTTTTATTAAAATACTTACTACCTTCGAGGATGTATTTTTTTACATTAAACGGCCGGTATTTCCAAATGATCACCTGGTATTTTACAATTATATATATATATATATATATATATATATATATATATATATATGAAGAGTTCGAATGCAAAACGCTAGCCTTTGACTAAAAGCTTATTTTAATTGAAAACAAAACGAAATGATGCAGGTACCATATTATGTAAAACATGATTTTGGGGTGTGTTGACATGCAGCGCTTTTTTGTAGTGATAGTTTCTTAATTTTGAAAATGGCGTTTATCGTGTTTTGCATTCGAACTCTTCATATATATATATATATATATATATATATATATTTATATGAGTAAGATAATACCATTGTTTGAATGCATTTACATTTGTAATTTTTAAAACGGTAAAGAGACGAATCCAATGGAGATTTAAAAAAAAAAAAAAATATTATTTATTTAAAATTAAAATTTTCGATACATAAATCTTTATCAAGAGAATACAGAAATGTTTTTTAAAGCGACATGTTGCAACTTAGTTTTGGACTTCTTGTTCTTATTTAAGTCTAGTATGTAATGCCCGATATAAGTGCCTTAGTACGCACGTGTAAGTTATGAGTAAAACATTTCTATTGTTTGAATGTATTTAAATTTATATATATATATATATATATATATATATATATATACAAATTTATATTTCTTACATATATTTAAAATTTATATATATATATATATATATATATATATATATATATATATATATATATATATATATGGTGAACGAACTACATACACTGATTCCCTCAAAGAAGGAGTTAATGCCTGAGAGGATGATATCACGACAACAGGATAGCTACTAACTGCCCCCTCTAAAAAGGGGAAGGTAATCCTGGGAGGATGCTATCGTCAGGAGCTGACATGTACTATACTGCCCTCCCCCCAAACAGTAAGTAATGCCTGGGAGAAATGTATCATGACAAATGACGATATACTACACTACTCCCGAATGAGGAATTAAAGCCTAAGATGATTCTTTCCCTCCGTCAAAAGGAGTGTTTAATGCTTGAGAGAATGGTATCATGATGAACAAATATATGCCGCACAGCCCTCTACAACCATCTTACCAGATAATGCTTGGTAGGATGGTATAATGACAACAGAACACATAATAAAATACCACGTCTAAAATAGAGGAGGTAATACTAAAACACGCGGCCGACGTGTTGCATACGGACCTCGGATTATCTTTTTACGGCCCGTGGGAAACTATTTTCGTGACCAATGTTTTGCTAAGATTTTAATTAGTCTAATAAATACTTTTCTCTCCGATCCCATCACAAAGTAATGGAAATCACTTATCTCAACAAAAATTTAAATATAGATGGTTTTTAATGTTAAGAAACAATGAAACAACTTCTATTCAATTTTGGTTAGGAGCAAAGTGTGATATCTGTTCTTATGCTGACGTAGTCTTTTCTGTCCTCGGTGAGAAGAGGAGCACTCTTTAATTCTTATTTTTGTTCCAATCCAGATTGTTCCATTTTAGGGAGCTGGATTTTTCCCACATAAAAACAAACTTTGAGTCTAATTCTACCGACGTTGGGAGGAAACACGAAACATGTATATGTCGAAAGATATTAAAAAAAAATATATTTGTAAAAATAATTATATATATATATATATATATATATACAGGGTGGGCAAAAATAAGGGTCTTATTTTAAAAATTCATAACTTTTTTATTTATTGATTTTTTAAAATTTTTTTTAGAATAAGTAAAGGACCCCTTCCGAAGCAAGCATGAGCCGTATTAGCCCTAAGGAACGTACCCTCATTTAGAAAACATTATTTTTGCTTAAAAAACTCAAAACAGTGTAAAAAACAATACTTTAGTTTTTGTAAGTTTTAAGAAGTGTTTTTCGGCTAAAATTTGTTTTGTTTATTTCAAAAAATCTCGGAAGGGTCAGTCTACACACACATAAAGTTTGGTGAGTTTAACTTTTATTTTGTGGAAGTTATTCAAATTCAAGTTATTCAAATTTAAAGATAGGACCCTTATTTTGGCCCACCCTGTATATATATATATATATATACATATATATATATATATATATACAATGAAACAAAACAAAATAAAATTAATTTATTGGAGTAAATAAGGTAACTATTTACTTTAGGATCCTAAATTGGTTTAATTGGTGTCTTTCATGAACCCAAATAGTGAGAGGGGGGATCATTTTAACATATAAATTTAACATAAAATAATCACCCATTTCCGGGGCATTTTAGCCTTTGAAGGTAATTAACCAATTGTTATTACCACTACCCCTGAGTCCGAGAGGCAATAATATATGTTCTGAAATTTAGTTTTCCTTTGTTTTTGTTTCCAATAGAAATTTCTTTGATACATAGAATAAAAATAAACATTAAATGAAACTTATGCATACTGTTGTTCCACAACAACAAATGGAAAAGTTGTCATAAATTATCATAAATCTTGATTTGACGAATTATGTTTGTTTTTGTGAGAGTCAAGGACATCGGTGAATACGTCTAGCCTCCATTATTAGTCGCTACGGGCCCTTTCGGAAGTCAGTTCAACTTGAAAGCCCGTGGCTCAAAAACAAGTTAGATCAGCTACATAGAATTTCTATAAAAATCATGCACGAAAGAGTTAACGAGCCAATGAAAATGTTTTCTTAATTTCTATTTAATGAAAAATTAGAATAAAGTCTTTTTTGTTTTTGCAAATAAAAATGAATGAGTGAAAAATATTCCTTAAAGTTATTGACAGAAAAATAAAAAAAATAATGTGAAATAAAATAATTAACGTAGAATAAATACGGAAAATATTTGTGAAAATAAAAAGAAATGTTTTCAAAAATAAATAAGTTGAGATAAGTTACCTCCCTTACTTTGCCAACCGAAAATACAAAATTACACCTACATCCGCCATCGGTGAAATAGATGCCAAATAATTTGTCACGTGAGAAAATGTATATTACAAATGCCTCCTTCTTTCGGGCCTTATGCCCCCCCCCCTCTACACATTGGAGTTGATGATATTTCCCTCTATTTGGAAGGGGTTACCTACTTCTGATCTGCTGCGAAGGCTCCCCCCCATCCTGTAATGACCCTTACATGTCCTTCAGTTTGACAAGCTTTATTTATAGGCTTTAATATTACAGGGCAGATATCTTAGAAATCTGGCATGAAGTACCCTTGACATGCCGGGGGTGACATATGGTGATTAACATTACTACTACTACTACTACTACTACTACTACTTATAATAATAATAATAATAATAATAATAATAATAATAATAATAATAATAATAATAATAATAATCTATCTATCTACTATGGTGTTTTGGAGTTTGTAGGTTCGTAAGCAATAAAAACACATGTGATGGGTTGATAGAAAAGGAATAGGCAGATTACACATTACTAAGGCAGTGGTTTTACGATGTCAATACCTGAGTTCGAATATCATGTCAGTCTTACTTGAAATATGTTTTATAATTTAAGAGAAATTAACACAAAATAAAGACACACAAAAAAAACAGTACTTAAATATCGGTTTTAAAACAAAGTGACCTTGGGTTTGATAATCCACAAACAACGGTGATATAAAGGATATTCAGCATGAGTTCAAAGCGTATTATATTGGCCCCAAAACAATACGTATATACATTAATCGTAGTTACTTTTGTGTTATTAAATTGTATAAGAAAAAGCCTAAGAAAACAAAACTTGATAAACACGCATTTAGTATTATACATATTAATATCATATTAAAGAAAGGAAATAATAAAAATATTGAATTATTCCATTATAAACTAAAGTGTAGCAAACAATTTGGGCATTTACATCGTAAAAACTACTGTCTTAGTAATGTGTACTCTGCCTATTCCTTTTCTACGCTACTTAGTATTTGCATGAGAGAATGAGTAACTACGATGAATGTAAACAGTAATACTATTTAACTCGTAGTTGGAGATAAAAAGACAGGAATAGGGCGAGGCAGAGAGTGAAAGAAAGAGAGAGAGAGAAACGGAAGAAAGAGAGAGGGGGATATAGACATCAGAAAGAGTCTCATTTTAGATTTTGTGTTTTTATTTTAATATTAAGCTAGCTTTGCAAACGGACTTTTTCCTGATTCAAACAATTTAACCGGAACTCACTCAGTGATCCAACGGGTCACATTTTTCTCGTCTCGCTCTCTCTCCCTCTCTCTCTCTCTCTAATAGTGCAACCATATATGAATATGGATTCAGTTAATCCGAGTTCTAATCTAATCAACTTGCACTGCAATACCATTAGGAGAGGTATGAACCCCCTATCCTCACTCAACTATGGTACAATAGCAACTAATTGTTTTGTAAAACGACAACTAATCGTTTGATAATTAATAACATTAAAAGTGTTGATATGCCGTAAAACAAACTAACAAAACCAATCATTTGTATTATGTACATTATTCTAACTAATATTCTTATATTGGTTGTTCCTATGTACTTTCCTCCCCACGAGGGCAAAGTAAGGCACAAGGTCTGTTTTTGATGTGAGTAAAATCCAAGAGCCGCAAAAAAGATACTCTAGATTGGAACAACAATAAAAATTGCTTCAGTCTAGTAGGATTCGTTATTCACTGGCAAAGACGACGTGTAGTATCAGAACAGATACTACACTTTGCTTGTTATCACAACGTTTCGGGCCAATATAATCTCCGACTTTCTCCTGTATGATCCAAATAATCCAAATTAAACATACTCATTCAAAAAATTTCGGAAACATAAAACCAATCAGTGATCCAATCATTTACAATAAGAGCAATTGTGCAGTAGAGTTAACAGGAAAAAAACGAAGTGAAAGAAATAGACAGCAAATAACTTGTAGCCAACGCAACAAAATTTACTTTTTTATCTACCTATACAAGTTTCATATGTCACTGATTTTAAGATTTATTATCTATGAATATGTTATTGCCACTTTTAATCTATCGTCTGAATTATATTCCAAAATGGCGGCTTATTTGTTTGGAAGCTGCTTGCTAATTTGCACAATCGCTACAATGAGTGTCGTGTTTCGACATCAAGTAATAAATGGTTGATATGCCGTAAAAATAGAAAACAACCAAACCAACAAATAAACAAACAAACAAATAAACAAAATAACACAGTTCTAAAAATATTTAATGACCTTTCGGCTTTCTTGCGCCAAAGCAGCGTAAGAAAGTCTGCCAATGTGTTAAAGCAGATGCCCCGATTCAGTGACGTAGAACTGTCTCGTATGTGTGCGGGGAGGGATTCTTGAAGGGGGCCATCTTCAAGAAGAGATACTAAATAGATATCGAGGAAAAAAGGGGCAAATGTCAGTAAAAACAAGGAATTCCACGAAGCGAGAATTCTGATTTTTTTCTTCTATTTTGATATTTATTATTAAATGATGAAGGGGACAAAGGGGATGTAATGCTTAATCATTCCCTTTCGCTCGTCTTGTTTGCTTGACATGTTCAAATGGTACCTGAATCACTCTTGATATGCCCTCACCCTTTTTTCGTCGTCTGTAACCTCCTCCAAAGAATAACACTTGACACAAAAAGAAACAGAAGATTAAAAGCCATAAACAAAAACAAAAAAACTAACCAAAATGAATAGACAACAATAATCTATTGATATACAAACTAGCGGGACCCGTGGAAATTCCACAGTTGTATCCTTCATCTGTTGTCTATTTCTGCCGTGCTTAAAACGAATCTACGACATAAGTACATTCTATGGACGTGCAGGGCGAAGGCAGACCAAACGATGTTATTGTACTACCTCTGTTAAAATTGAAACTCTTGTAAATCTATTTTCAGAATATATCTGGTCATGAGGGTATATCTCTAAAACATTTATAGTAGTTTGTGACATATTTCAATTCTATAGACGTCTGGCGCGAACGCAAATCTACGCTATTATTGTATCAAATTGCTACAGAACATATACTTTGATTATATCCATAAGAGCAAACAGCGTATTTAGTTCAAGTTCCATGTACAGTGTAATCAATGAAATAAAAGAAGCACCCTTTTTTGCACTGTATCTTTGGCGATCGGGCGATTCTATTTTTAAAAAGGGGTACGTAGGAAAGAACATGAAATTACCTTCACGTATTATCATACAGATTATTTATTGCAATATATATCTAGTTGTTTTTCGCAATCTCTCAGATGATGGGTGATAATTTGTATTATTTGTTTTATTTGTATTATTTGGACTATTGGATATTATTCTCACAACGTTTCGGCCGACATTTTTCAGTTATAAGTGGCAGTCTTCTGTAGAGCGGAGGTTCAATCCCAGTACGGGCGATACTAAAAAGACAATTACTACGAATTACTTAAGACTTCTGTCCGGTCATGGCTGACGGAACAAAGCCAGCTACTCCAGTGGATTAAATATAGGGGTTCGTTCGGAATCTCGTACAGCCTCCAGAGTTCGACATAAACATAAGGTCGGAGGTCACATCGGTTGAAGCGTTGTGAAAATAACACCCAATGTGAGAACACTTATCCGAATAATCGAAATAATACAAATTGTGAAATATCTGTCAAGACATTCAACATAACTAAAGATAATACATCATCATCATCATCATCATCATCATCATCATCATCATCATCATCATACAAATTGTGAAATATCTATTAAGACATTCAACATAACTAAAGATAATACGTCTTTTTATATCATCATCATCATCATCATCATCATCATCATCATCATCATCATCATCATCATCATCATCATCATCATCATCATCATCATCATCATCATCATCATCATCATCATTTGTTCTCACTAGGAGTTCTCACACAAATCATCGTAAGTTATTGCTCACCGACAATAACCAGTGGTATTTCCTGGAGTCTGAGTGACAACAAGCCTCCCCAGATTTCCAGTATTCTTCACCTCTTTTCGATAACCACCGCAAATAACCTTGCGGTATCGCAACAGCCTCTTACCATTGATTTTTCGCTGGTAAGGGCCATTGGTCTTCTCTGGGATTTGGGTTGCAATAAGCCTCCACAAGGTCTCAGCACTTTCCGCACTCTTCCAGTGGAAGTCTGGTTTGTGCTCTCCCTCTTCTACAAATATTTTGTTTGGTGTCGGCCTAGCTGGCACCATTTAAAAAAAAAATCATATTATATTATGTTATATTATACTATATTATATTATACTATACTATAACATATTATATTTTGGGGGGGGGGATGGGTGGGAAGGGAAGGGGGAGAGCTTATGGTGTTTCTTGAAATTTCTGTTCATTGGTTCATTTTTGTGTGGTGTTTTCTGAGGCCGGTGTAATTTATTAGATGAGGGAGATTATGAAGTGATGTTTCTTGCAGTTTCTGTTCCTTGGTTTGTCATCTGGTGTTCTTCGTGTGGTTTTGTTTTCTTCCTGTTGTAAATTCCATATGACTGGTTACCCCTTGTAACTTATGCGTGTTGGTTTTCTGCATTCAAGGATTTTCCCTAAGACGTCAGCTGTTTTGATCATTGCCGTCCTGTGTATGGTTTCGACGGTCCCTTTGGTTCTAATTTCTCCCAGTCTTTTCTACAGGTTTTTTGGGATTGTTCCTAGTGCTCCTACGATTATTGGTATTATAGTGCCTTTTTTCATGCTCCATATACCTTTCAGTTCTCTGGCTAGTTCTATTTATTATTTGTACTCACTAGGAGTTCTCACACAGATCCTCGTCAGTGATTGCTTACCGATAACAACCAGTGGTATTTCCTGGAGTCTGAGTGACAACAAGCCTCCCCAGATTTCCAGTATTCTTCACCTCTTTTCGATAACAATGCGGTATCGCAACAGCCTCTTACCATTGATTTTTCGCTGGTAAGGACAATTGGTCTTCTGGGATTTGGGTGGCAATAAGCCTCTCCAAGGTTCCAGCATTCTCTGCACTTTTCCAGTGGAGGTTTGGTTTGTGTTGTCCCTCCTCGGTCTTCTCATCCTCCTCGACCTTCTACAAATATTTTGTCTGGTGTCAGTCTAGGCCGGCACCAGTTCAAAAAATAAAATAAAAAATAAATTAAATAGTTTTTTTAAAAAATTAATTTAAAAATAAATAATTTTTTAAAATTTTAAAATGTTTTCCTTTTTTTCCCTTATTTAAAAAAAAATAATTTTAATTCTTTTTATTTTTTTGAAAAAAATGTTTTGGGGTGGGTGGGGCGGGATGGGGTGGGGTGGCGTGGGAGAGAGGGAGGAGCTTATATTGTTTCTTGCAATTTCTGTTTCTTTGGTTCATTTTTGTGTAGTGATAGCTGAGGCCGGTGTAATTTATTGTGGGGGGGGGGGAAGGATTATGAAGTGCTGTTTCTTGCAGTTTCTGTTCCGTGATTCTTGTTGTGGTGTTCTTCGTGTAGTTTTGTTTTCTCCCTGTTAGATATTCTTTGTGACTAGTTAACCTTTGTAGCTTATGCGTGTTGGTTTCCGCATTCGAGGATTTTCCTTAAGATTGCAGCTGTTTTGATCATTGCCGTCCTTTGTATGGTTTCGATGATCCCTTTGATTCCAATTTCTCCCAGACTTTTCTCCAGGTTTTGGGGGATTGTTCCTAGGGCTCCTACGATTATTGGCATTATACTAACTTTCTTCATGCTCCATATTCCTTTCAGTTCTCTGGCTAGTTCTGAGTATTTACTTCGTTTTTTCTGTCTCTTTGATCTTCACTCTGTGTTCTTCTGATTTACAAGATTTTTCCTTTTTGTCTATTATAATAACATCAGGTCTCCTTGCTTGTATGAGTTTATCTGTTTGTATATGCATATCCCAGAGGATTTTGTGTTTTTCGTTTTCCAGTACTGTTTCTGGTTTATGTTTGTATCATTTGTCTGCGTATTAGAAATTCAATTGTTTGCACAGTTCCCAGTGTATTACTTTCCAAACTCAGTCATGTCTGTTCTTGTATTCTTTTTAGGCAAGTTTTCTACATTCACTTATTATATTATTTATTGCGTCGTCTCTTTGTTCACACAGTCTGCATTTATTGTTTTCCTGGATTTTATCTATTTTAGCTTTAATGTAGTTTGTCCTAATCGCATTGTTCTGTGCAGCCATCAGTAAAGATTCCGTTGCTCTGTTCAAGTTTAATTTTCTTAGCCATGTCCATCTATTTGCGTTGGTTTCTTCTCTTGTGAGTCTTATAAAGCGTCCATGTAGTTGTTTTTCTTCCCATTTTTCTTTTCTTGTCTGTTTGTGTCCAGTTTCGATGCTTCCTGCGTTGTTTGTTGGGGCGGTACCTCTTGCTGCGGTGATTAGCCTTTCTGTATTCTAGTTTATGTATTTCTCCAGCTCTTTTTTAGTGTCGTTCACACAGTCTTCTATACTTACCAGTTCTCTCCCCTCTTCGTTTCTCTTCACGTAGAGTCTGTCCGTATCGTCTTTTGGATGTAGTGCATTGTGCATAGTCATTAATTTTCTAGTCCTCTGGTCAAAATGCCTAAGTTGTTCTTTAGTCCAGTCATCGTCATCGTCATCGTCGTCGTCGTCGTCGTCGTCGTCGTCGTCGTCGTCGTCGTCATCATCATCATCATCATCATCATCATCATCATCATCATCATCATCATCATCATCATCATTATTATTATTATTATTATTATTATTATTATTATTATTATTATTATTATTATTATTTTTTTTTTTACTCACAAGGAGTTCTCCCGCAGGCAGTAATCAGTGATTGCTCACTGATAATCACCAGTGGTGTTCTCTGGAGTCTGAGTGACAACAAGTCTCCTAAGATTTTCTAGTGCTCTTCACCTCTTTCGAAAACTACTGCAAAGGAATTTGTGTTATCACAACAGACGCTTACCATCGATTTTCAGTTAGTAACGGCTATTAGTCTTCTCTGGGATTTGGATGGTAATAGCCTCCCCAACGCCCCAGTTCCCTCCGCACTTCTCCAGCGGAGGTTCGGCAAGCGCTATCCCCCTCGGTCCCTCCATCCTCCTCGACTCCTCACGACCGCCCGCGTGGCATCAGTCAGGGCTGCTGCCATCACTTTTCCTTGGGGGGGGGGGTGCGCAGTTTATGATAGTTTTAGCATTTTCTGCTCCCTGAGTTCTTGTGGTGCTCTTTATGTGATTTTGTTTTCTTCCTATTGCACTTTGCATGTTATTGGTTAGTCTTCGTAGCTTATGTGGAAAGATTTCCGCATTCAAGGATTTTCCTTAGGATGTCAGCTGTTTTTATCATTGCCGTCTGTTGTATGGTTTCAGTTTTCCCTTTGATTCCAATTTCTCCCAGACTTTTTTCCAGATTCTTCGGAACTGTTCCTAGTGCTTCTACGATTATTGGTGTTATATTTACTTTCTTCATGCTCCATATCTTTTTCAATTCTCTGGCAAGTTCCGTATATTTGTTTCGTTTTTCTGTCTCCTTGATATTCACCCTGTAGTCAACTGGGACGACAAAATCTACGACTTGTTAGGATTTTCATTTCTTGTTGACTATTATGACATCTGGTCTCCTTGTTTTTATAAGTTTATCTGTTTGTACCTCCATATCCCAGAGGATTTTGTGTTTTTCGTTTTCGACTACTGTCTCTTGTTTATGTTTGTACTATTTGTCCGAGTGTTCGAAATGCATTTGTTTGCATAGCTCCTAGTGCACCGCTTTCACCACGCAGTCATGTCTATTTTGGTATTCTTTTGGGGGCCAGTTTTAGCCATTCACTTTAAATATCCTAACGTTTTAAACATCGTCACTAAGAAATATTGCTTTTTTTCTCTCTAAGAATAGAATTAAATAGTGCTAATATTATTTTTTTTGTAATATTTTTTATATTTAGCATATTCATTTTATTTAGCATACTTTGCTTTATTTTACCCCGCGTGTTAGCCTATATTTCTCCTCGCTTGTGACTAAACTATCACCTAGCATCATTTTTATTTTTCCTCTTCTATCATTATTCTTATGCTCAAAATGTTTATATTCTGTAATTTAATCAAGCTTACGGCTCTTTATAGGTTTTTATTAAACTTCTCGTCTCTGCTACGTTTTCATTTTCTATTTACGTGTCTTTGAAACAATGTTTTTTTATTCCTTTTCAATTTTACCTTATTCGACGTTCAATAAACCTGTGTCTAAAATATACCATGCCTCAGAGTTTTCATTGTCTATATAAGTTTATCTGACTGTTTCAACGAAACATACGCATCCCGTAGACAGTACAGCACAACGTTTGTTTCAGAAAGGTTGTTACGGTAATTATTACCTTCGTGATTAAGAAGGTAGAGGATGGCCATACACCCTTGACACTGAACGTTTGAAAACAATTGTTGAACCAAACCCACAAAGTGTGAGGGTAATGTTTAAGGCACTTGATATCAGTATTTTAATAGTGTCTGACTGTATCAAGATTCGGTGTTAAGAGTGTGAAAATAAGGTTAAAAATAGAAAATTTCATGTAGAATAAATTGAAGCAAGATAATGGAATTTTCCATTAGAGGTTAAGTTAGGCTGACGTGTACAAGTCGTTGCGTCATAAGAGAACGTACGAGGCAGAAAAGTTGGATAGTTCCTACCTCTGGAGGTCAGGCGCCAAAATGATCGGATACGGTTTTCGAGGCTTCCAATAACCTATACTAGGCGTTGGTTCGGAGGATGCGGTTCATCTGGATATGTTTACTGTAAATTGTTGTAAGAAATTCATTCATTAAATCCTAGGGTAATTAATGGAGTTCCTATTTACTTGCCTCCTCACGAGTGCAGAGTTAGACCAGATCGGTTTTTAATGTGGCGCAAATCCAGTTCCTCAAAAAAGTGACCAATTAATGGAGTTATTGTTTTGTTTTCTTTTTAATTGCTTCTATTACTTTAGTCACAAAGAGAATGGAAAAAGAAAAAGTCGACAGCTACTGCCCCGACTAGTGAGAGGCAATTACAGCGTGTCAAGGGGAGAGACTAACAGCCTTTTCTGTCTTTAATACAACCCCGGTCAGTTATGCACAATGGGGATCGAACACCCCACCCCAATGTTCCAAGTCGCTTATTAACACGGTACCGCTACATAACCATAGAATATTATTGCCACATCTGGGCTGGTACACTAACCACTAGTCTCTACCTCTTAGTCAGGGCAAAAAATAACCTCTTACCTAATATGTCCCACACTGTCTATCAAGCACCAGTCCCTGTCCCATCGCTGCAATGTTGCACCCATGTGCTTACTTTACGAGTACTACAAGGGAATGTGCTCCGACGAACTTGTTATACTTGTATCCCCCTCAGCGTGAATACCACCGATAAACACGACACTCATTAAAATACAACCTATTAACCGTTGAGGCCGCAAGATGCCAGAAAGCTGTCTACTTTAATAGTTATTTTCTTCTGAACTGCTAGCCATTGGTAATCCCTCCCTTCTCCCCGTTTCCCCGACTGTACCAACATGCAGAAATTCAAATGTAACGTAAACAGACATCTCACTGCACAACTCCCTTTCTTAGCATGTCCCTAGAAATCTGGCCCCTAATTCACGGTAACCCCTTACGTCTCAATAGCAATTTGCCTTTTTGGGGGTTTATAAAAGTTAAACATAAGTAGCTAACCGTCTGAAGTAAGTTGGTAAAGTGAAACAGTTTGGGAAATGTGTTTCATATGAACTCAATGAATTGACATTTTTTTCTGAAATCGGTCATTATTTTCCGAACAAACACAAACTATTGGTTAAATATTGGACTTCAGATCCATATTAAGCCCATGAAACCTTTAACAATATTTATGAAGAGTTTATAAAAATACAAACATACTTTCATTATATTTGCTCTGCTTGACACTGGAATTTTTCATTTTAGGCATGTTATAATTTATCTAAACCCAGGTTTTCTTAAATTGTTGAACCGGAACCCTTGTCGACCAAGTGTTACGTATGTGACGCCTGCTGTTTCATGGCGATGCCAACAATCTGGAATCTGCCAAAGGTCAATGAGTGTAGATACTGAGATCTTTTTCAAAATGTTAAATATTCCCATGGAATCTTTTGTATGTTAATGAAGTGAAAAGACGGAGGCCCCTGGCTCCCCGGGAATGTCAAGTGGGAACAAGAGTTTCCCACATTTGATCGACCATTCTTTAACTTGACCCTCATCATATAACATCCGACACTCAATGTTGAACTATCTCGCTCTACTCACATTTGTATTGTCATGTTTTTAAGGTAACATTAATTCGTAAAACAGAACAGTTTTGCACCACTTTTATGTCTACTTATGTAAATTAAAATCAAGATGAAATGACACTAAAAACGTTTGTCTAGAACGTTTGTCTAGAATCCTTAGATTCTTTTGTTTAGAAACATGGGGTGGTAGAAAAACTGAAAGGTTTATTTATTTACCCCTTGTTTGGAGTAAACCGACGACTAAAAATAATACAAAGTTTCATGTAAGAAAAATATAGCGTATTGCACTTACAAATGTGACGTTCACAAACAGTTTACGCCAGGTTAAAGGCTTTCCATACTGCAATTGAGGCTACGAAACTTTGTGTTAAATCTGACAGGGTATTTTCGTGAATAGAACAGTTTCGTACAGAAATGAAAATTACGTAAAGAAAATCGGATAAAAATCAGAAGTAAAAAAGAAATAAATCACTAATTATAAAAGACACCATCGATAAAAATGTATTTAAAGATTTTGATTCTAGAAAATGTCTAAAATGTAAGATTTAAGGTAAAGTGGTCTTAAGAAGAAAGTAAAGTTCAGGGAGGCTTGCTTTATTGCTGTGTAATTCAAATGATGTCAAGTGGGGACTGCCCCCACACATATTTGATGGGCATTTATTCAGCCTGACCCTCACCATATAATAATAACCGCCCCTCAACGGTGAAACTATCTCGCCCTCCTAACATTTGTAACGTTATGTTTTCTGAGAGTTAAAGTTAAAGAAAAGAATACAGTTGCTTTGAAATACAGTCTGTTTCAATACAAATTGCTATCATTTGATATTTTTATATAATTTTTATATTCGAAAATTTATTTCCGACAGAATACAGTATGTTATGCATTAAGCTGATTTTTGTTAATGCTCTTGTTTGCGCGAAGAATATTACAAAAAAATTCATTATGTAATCCCCCTTTCTGAAAAAAGAACAGAATATCACAAGGTGGTGAGTCGCATTTTTTAGTTTGTAGTATTCTTTATTTAGTTCCCGTTTCGAAGACTGATACCTCACTTGTTTATTAATATTATCCACGCAAAAAATAGTAAAACAACTAAACACATAACACACGGCTTCATTTAATAGTTAAATATTCCCGGAAACTAAATAACCAGGGCGCACAAAACTAAATAGGCTGAACATGAACGTAATCAGAGTCATTCAAATTTGAATGCGTGAATCAAATATATACGAATTCCATGAATGGATTTCATTGAGTTTAGGAATCTTTTAGATTAAGATTTATAATTTCTGTTATTTGTATTATTCGGATTATTAACATTATCTTCGATCTGATTTTCACAACGTTTCAGACGATGGAAATCCGATCTTCTCCAGATGCATGTTTTGGAATGGTGTAACAATTCTAGACATTTCGAACGTGACTTTGTCCACAGTATAGTTAAGAATGTGTTTATGTTTAGCTAAGCCATTGCATGTAGCAGATACATTATATATATATATATATATATATATATATATATATATATATATATATATATATATATATTTATATATATATATGTATATATATATATATATATATATATATATATATGTGTGCGTGTGTGGAAAAATATATTTCAGCGAGACACAACGTCCGTTAAAGAAACGAATATATAAACATAGTCGTGCTATAAAAAACTGTGATACCCCAAATGCGTTATGCACTCACATGATTTCTTTCGGTCATCACAGAAGGAAATTTCTATTAAACATATTCATGATACTAAACTTTGACGTCTCACAGAAGCTTGTTTAATCCTATGTCATAAGAACACGATTGTGCAGCGACCAGGTTTATATAACATTGCTACTCCTGCTA
>OY744544.1:57200824-57215824 GCA_963556195.1 Sepiola atlantica | reverse complement strand
CTCGAGTGCCTTTTAGTCTTGATAAGTGTTAACTCATTAGTAACATAAATTTTTAAAAATGTTTTGGAGAAATATATTCTGAAACTATATATATATATATATTACTCAGGGTACTTGGATAAGCATATTTTGTTTTAATCGATGAGGATACAATAATATCGTTGGGTCTGCGTTCGCGCCGAACATCCATAAAAAGGAAATATGACGTTTTACTTTATTTTATTTTATTTTATTTTGTTTTATTTATAACTTGAAAATTATAGAAATAAAAGAATACGTATATAAATAATAACACGAGGATCTCTATTCATTTCCAAGTCACGCCGGGTGTGCCTTAAAGGTTTAAAAATTATTTAACTAAATGTCACTGTTTCTTTACTCCATCTTACCCACTAAATCGTTGAACCCCACACAAAATCTAAAATAATAAAAAATGTAACAACAAGAATAAAAAAAAATAATATAGTATTATGATTTGGTGGAGAAAGAGAAAATTAAATTATTCATTCAATCCCGGGCAACACCAACTCTTCCTGTTAGTATAATATATAATTAAATAGGAAGGAAAAGATAAAATATATTATTTTTTTTTACATTTTAAGGGCGCCCTCAAAAACTGTAAAAATAAGTTAGACACAAATAAATAGAGGGAATAATTTCGCTACATCAAATTTGAGTTATATTATTTAATACATTTTTTAAAGGATCGGTGCACGCGTGTGAGCGTCAATAATATGCATGTGATTGGTAAATTCTAAGCTATATAACTTATCATTATGGATTATGGAATATGTATTCTAGGCAACCGGGTGAGTACCCTTGTAACATTATTCATTTTATTCTAAACTATACAATTTAGGGGGTTCAACCGAAAGTGTGCCATAACAGACAAAGAAAGAAAAAAGATTAACATTTTTAAGTAATGCTATATTTATTGATTGGATCCGCCTTGAGGCGGGTATTTTACTAGTATCGTTATGAAGTTAAATAATATATTTATATGTTTATATATGTTTATGTACAGGATTCACTCCTAAACTGATTAACCGATCATTATGAATTTTGGAACAAAATTGCTGGGCGGAAAGGGTAGTAATCTGTGAAATGTATTGTTTAATTTAGTTTTATTCAAGCGAGATAAATGGTGGGGTGGAAACCATTTGTTAAAATTTAAATACCTCTTATTTTTGTGACATTTTAACGATAAGTACGAGACATAAATTATAAATATTCCCTAAAGTTCAATTTCCTTGGAGTATTTTAAACGGTTTTAGGGGACATTATATGGTCACAAGCCCCCGTTTGATCATTCAGATTTGCATTGAATTTAATCGATAATCATTAAACTCGGATTGAGCAAGATTTCTTGAATTTCAATTTCTTCTTAAAACTCCTTAATTTTTAGACATTTTCCGGAATCAAAAAAATGTAATGGATTTGATCAAAACAAGTATAAAAATTCTAGACATAAGATTTAGTCTCATTATATCTTGATTTTAACTTTTGCAAGGGACATAAAAGTGGTGCAAAACTGTTCAGTTTGGGGAATTAATTTTACCCGTCTTCTGACAAGTATTCTTCTAGTATATATGTAGAATCTGTACAATTATTTGCAGGTTTTGGAGCCATCTTTATTTTGAGTGTTAACACCTGGCGGATGCCCTTCATTGCTTATTTTTATTTTCAGTCCCAAATGTTTTTAATACAAACCCACCAATTAGACAGTAGGGAGACATACACCATTCACTTCCAATGGCCCTAGGCCCCCTACAGTCAATGGATTTTGCCAACCGAAGAATTTAGCTATGAGCAAAGTAACACACACACAACAATTACAGTAACTGATTTATTATATCTGGTTGGTCCTACCAAGAAAGGTCGACGAACACAGTTTATATTTGAGAAAATACTGAACTTCATATCAAGTTTCTTTCTCAAAGAGGGTCATATAGTTATCTTGAGATATTTCTGAGGCCCCACAATGCCAAATCTGAAAAAAAAAATGGAAGACTACGACAAGCCGTATAAAATTTTCGAACAAAAAATTCAAGCCGGAAATGCCTCGATTTTCTAACAAAATTTCAATTTCACGAATCATGCCGATGGCAAGCGAAGCATATCGTTTAATGAAACGTTAACAGTTCTGTGTAGAGTTGGCACATTTCAAGACCATTTGGATATTTGATAGAGGTGTCAGCGTGCATGAAGGGCGCACCTTTTAGCATGGAATTCAAACAATAGATATCAGATACAAATAAAGCAAACTTCTGGAACACAAGAGCGTTGGCAGTAAAGCCGCAATATAAAAAATAAAATATTTACGATTTTCATGAAATTATTACATACTCCTATGTACATACATTTTTAATCGAGTATGTAATTGTTTTACAAATAATATTTTATTTAGGTCAAATATTAACGTATGTTTTGCCTGTTTGTCCTTCTTTTTCTTTCTTTCGTTTTCTTTTATCTTTGTATGATATTAGAGAATTACAAATGTGGGCATTATATATATATATATATATATATATATATATTGGGGAGGGTAGAATGAGATTAAACAAATATAAATGTTTTTATATTTGTTTAATCTCATTCTACCCTCCCAAAAATGTCCCAAACGTCCGTATTCCTCGCCGTTATCAAATTTTGTACCACGAAAAATTTATTTAAATATATATATATATATATATATATATATACACAACCTAATGTATGTGTGTGTGTTTGTGTGTTTCCTATAGAAAAAAGGTTAGAGAATCTACATAAAATCTAAAAGTGTAATCTAATGTAAAATTGGCTGGGAAAGATAATGATTGTCTCCCCGAATCTCTACATGCACCCCTAATGGGAACTATCGAACAGATTTCGTCAGAGGGGTTGCGTTTTTTAGCCTATATTTGGAAAAAAAACACTGTAATTTCAATGTATACCTTCCGTTCGGAAATTTATTTTTTATTTTTGAAAAATTCTAATGAGTCACCATTTAAGAAACTTAAAAGCAACTCGACGATAAGAGTTAATAGGAATGTCAGCTGGATGATAAAAAATATTATGATGAATTGAATGGATACATTGATTACTTAAGAATACAAGTATTTGTTAATATGGGACTTTAAAACGACCATGTTGTTGTCTGCAGGGAATCAGTACTGTAGTAATGTTTAAAAAATATGGAACTTCTTGAAATGAAGCATTGTTTATGGAAACTTTGTTTTATTTTATCTACACAAATGAAGAAAAGAAAATTGTTTGCAGTGGTTGTAATATGACGAGTTCTTGCTGTGAATGATTTACAGGAATGAAACCACCGATTTGAGCTTAGACGAACATATATCATGAAAATAACGATAGAGTAGAGAAAGACTAGCAACCTCTCTTGTGTGAGAAAAGATGCTCTTGCGAGTTTAAATCTTCAGTAAATCTCTGAGCAGGGACTTTTTGACGTCTCTCGAAGTGAAATACTGCAATTCTTATTAGCACCTCCCCCGTGTCGAGGAGATGGGTGATCCGTATTCCCGTCTAAGTAAAGGCGCCTCAAATGACAAGTAATAAATCCATCCGGTGATGATCCATATTTTACTAGTTTTATGCACTATTTTAATTTTCTTAATCAGCCGTAATTTGCAATTCATTCTCCAAGTAACCCAGCTTTAACTAAGTTTCTGTCTATCACTTTCAGCCTCTCTCATCATATATGTTTTGACCACCAACTATTATTTTTATCACTCTCACTTCCGGCATCCTCTTTGTCTAACTCCCTCGACAGCGCATTCTCTCCCTCTTTCTGTTTATTAACAGCTAAATGTAATAAAACTAACTATAACAGAGAAGATTTGAACAGTCTATTATAAAAAAATAGGGAATACTACCACAATTATTAATACTATTTAATCCATAGTTGCAAAAAAGATAGAGCGAGAGAGAGAAATAAGGAGAGAGAGAGAGAGAGAGGGAGCGAGAGAGGGAGAGAGGGAGAGGTAGATAGCAAGCAGACAGAGACTAACTTGGTTTACGTGTTTTTATTTGGTTTCAATTGAACTGGTTTGGCAAACTCATTTTTGCTGATTCAAACAATCAGGTACAATGACTAACCCATCATGTGAACCTTTTTCTAGTTTCATATACTTTAAAATTCTTGTCCCCCTTTTTGCCCCTTAAATTCAATCAAGTTCACCTTTTACCCTGTTTACATTCACAAGGCAGCTTTTCCTCATTTTTTCTCCTATTTCCCTCTTTTTATAAAAGCCCCTCTATCATATTTTTCCTCTCTTCCTTTTCTCCATCGTCTATTTCTCTCGTCTCTCTCTCCTAGGAAGCCTGCTCATATATTTGCATACAACCGTCCTCTGGAGTGGCTATTTCATACAAAACAGACCGATAGAGTCTTGGACATGCTGATGTAGCCTCGTTCTCCGTCGGGTAGATGTATGGTCCTGTGCAGTTCTGGAGGTTCACCCTCCCAGGCTTTTCTTTCACGCCCTTTGAGAGGGTGTTAGTTTATTGCTACCTTACCGGGGAATGCCGATGAGGCTTACAGGCAATTTGTGGTCAGCCAGAATGCTCTTCTTTTAGGACGCTGGCTTTTCAAATCCTATTTTCCTGACCTTGTGTCTAATCTTCCCGCCGTGGGAGGGAGATAAATAAAATCCTCCCTATATCTTTCACCCGTTTCTTGTTCCCAATTTTTTTTTGAATGGAAATCGCTCCAAACTTTCTACTTATCCCTCTAGCATTCCTAAAATAAACTTACCTTCAACACAAGAATCGAGCGCGTTCACTTTAGGTTGGAGAGGAGTACTATGGCCCAAGTTGGGAAACATCCACATTATTGGTCCCCCGATTTATAAAATCGGGGGACTTATGTTTTGAGGCATGTCCGTCCGTCCGTCCGTCCGTCCGTCCGTCCGTCCGTCCGGATTTTTCTCCGTAACCATTCATTGAATTTCTCTGAATTTTTGCATGAAGTTGTAACTTTGGTCAGGTTAGAAAGTGACATTCTCCGATTTTTTAAATAAAATCTGGTTAGCCTCCCCCCTCCAAGGGGTCAAAAGGCCCCGAAATGGCAAAAAAATTACATTTTTTTGCCCCATAACTTTTCATCTATCCATTCAATTTCTCTGAAACTTGGCCAAAATGTAAAGGCAATTGTTTCTAATAGAAAATAAGTATCGCTGACCTTGGAAAAAATCTGATTCGCGCCCCCAGGGGGTCAAAAGCCCCCAAAATGGCAAAAAATGACCCTTTTCTCCCATAATATTTGATCCATCCATTCATTTTTTCTGAAACTTGGCCAAAATGTAAAGGCAATTGTTCTGGATATAACATCAGAAAAATTCTGGGTCGCAACCTCAGGGGATCAAAGACGGGTCAAACATGCCCCAAATTTATTGCATTTTACACTCGCCACATCGAGTCACATACAGAGGGGGACCACGCACGCGCGGCTTGTTATAAGCGTTTTACTATTAAACGCCTCCGACGGTCTCGTAGGAAATAACCAGCTTAGCCGTCGTCGCTAATGCTTTCCGATAATTAGATAATAAGAACAGATTATTACAGGAACGGGAAGAGGAGGATACAAGACGAAGTGGGAGTCGTAAAAATGGAACAAAAATATTTTTGTCAAGATAAGATTTAAAAATCTGCTGTCGCTAGAATGGAAAAAGACAAATCCAATTCTGTAAACCTCCTTAGTCGGAATTAGAGACGAAGACGTTTATTGTAATCACTTTTGGTTTTCCCCACAAAAATGTGTTATAATAATCAGACATTTTTTAGTTATGGATGACCCAAATAAACAATGCTATGCTCTTTCAATCTTTAGTGTGGCCGACCTACAAAAATAGTATTTCACATTGAAGAGTAACAGACTGTATTTACTTGCCTTTTGACCTTTTGGCTAGGAGAAAAGTGTAGTATTTTTGATGGCCTTGCGTTTAATTTGATACATTGTATAATTTTTTTTATCTTATAGACAATAAATAAAGCAAAGTGTAGTATCTGTTCTGATACTACACTTAATCTGTTCTGTCGTCTCTGAGTGAAAAAGAAATCATTCTAGACTGAGGCAATTTGAATTTGTGTTCCTTCCCAGAGTGCCTTACTACTTTTGGGAGAACTGTATTTTCTACACATTAAAAAGCGACGTGTCTAATTCTGCTCTCGTGGGGAGGCAAGCAAATAAGGACTGTACTTACTTGCACCCTAACCGCGGCAAGATGTGGCACAAGGCCGTAAGGTAGGCGCAGCCAGCTCTACTAATATGCCACTCTGGCTGGGTAAAAAAAAGCTGTCAACTGACCCTGTAAGCATTCTCTGGTAGGAGCGTCTCACCAGATCGGCAATATTTATTTACCTCCTCTCCAGGAGGTTAGACACAAGGCCAGTTTTATCTTACTCCTACAAGGTAAGATGTGACCCAAAGTCGGGTCGGGAAAGTGGGGTTTGTAAAGCCAGCGCCCGAGAAGGTGAGCACTTTGGCCATTAAAAATTGCCTGGGCAGCCCCGTCGGCATCCCCCGGTAGGGGCGCCTCAGGCAGTAAGCAATAAACTTACTCCTCCCCAAAGAGAGGAGGCAAAGCCTGGGAGGGTGGACCTCCTAGAACTGCACAGGACAGGCCCATAGACCGGCGGAATCAAGCCCGAAGGAGAAGACGACGCCGGTCTATAGGGTGAAGTATCCATGGCAATAACTCTCCTCTCAAATAGAGAAGGTAATGAATGGGAGTGTACATTTCCTACGATCGAGCCGAACTATATCTCACTTCGATAAATAAGGGTCTTGTGGTTCAGGTTAGTCCATAGGTCGTCCGGATGATTGCCAAGGGCATACCCCTGGCGTGTATATGAAAAATGCAGCTGTTCCTATTTATTATCCTCTCCACGAGGGACGAGTAAGCCACAATGTCGGTTTTTAACGTGGGGAAAATGAAACCCCACCAAAAGAAGCACCCTTGTTTGAAACAAAAATAAAATTTGCCTCTAGAAGGATTGCTCTTTCACTGACCGAGCACAGAAAGATAAAGTACAGTATCAGAACATATACTACACTTTGTTCCTAGCAAGCAGTTATTTATTTATTTTCCAAAATTCAAAAAGACTAGGACAGGATATTGAGAGTATTCGTATATACCATTGTTACTGCTTGCTTTGTGTTACTAGACTGAGCTAGTGTTAAGGAGAGCTGATGAAACGTACAGTATTATAGATTATTATATTTGAATAAAAAATATGACACGCATTAATCTCGCGTTTGATGGTTTCAATCAGTTAAAAGACAAACTAAAAATTTGTATTTTTCTGCTCACAATATTTCCTTTTTTCTCTCCTTCCCTCTCTCTCTCTCTCTCTCTTTCTCTCTCTCTCTCTCTCTCCAGCTACGGATTAAATAGTATTACAACTCTTATTTTCTCGCTGTTTCTTTTTATCAATATAGAGGGGAGGAAGGGAAGCATACAGGAAGTGTCGACAGAAGGAAAGTGAGAGACGAGCTGACAGAGAGAGAGAGAGAGAGAGAGAGAGAGAGAGAGAGAGACGGTATAGCAGTAGTCGCCATCTTCGCCGTCGCCGGCCTCTTATCCTCTGCATATCTCTGTTAGCCAATGATACTAGATGAGGGGGGTATTATCTTTAACTTTTAATAAACAGAAAGAAAGAGAGAGACGGAAGCGAGAGATATAGACACAATATAAGCAAAGGATTAAACAAAATACAGTGAAAGTGTGTGTAAATGATAGACGGTTCATTTTAAATGACGACTCATTAGAATAATTAAAATAGAAGACTTTTCAACATAACCCAATCCCAAAACTGAGGAATGTTTTAGTATGTATTTTGTGTGATAAAAATATATAGGAAAAAGGCCTCAAAGAAACAAACGCTGATTAATTAAGCTTTAGTACATTAACAAATTTTGTCTCGATTTTTCGCTTGTTTACGAGGATGTTAAGACGACATGGAGACTTCTTCATTAAATACAAGTCATTTGTTCCGCAAATACAGGCTGTTGCAGCCAAATCTTGCACCGAGAGTCATCGCCTAGATCTACCAGGAAGTGATAAGGATTGTGGTCAAGCCCTACATAGACGAGATTGCCCTCAGACGCCCCTACGTTTTCCAGCAAGATTCCGCTTATGCACACAAGGCCAAAACGACCCCGGCGTGACTGCTCCACAATGTTCCCGCCACTGGTCGCCGGACTTGTGATCGCCCTATACGATTGCAACTTCCTTGACTATTTCTTCTGTGGCATAACTGAAACCAAGACTAACAAGCACGCCCAGAACACTGTCGAATCTCTGAAGGCTGTCATTTTTGAGGCGTTCACTGCTATAGACAAGGATATTGTCGCCAAAGCGTCTGACTCATTTTGCGCCTGCCTTGAGATGGTCGTCTCAGCGGGCGACGGTTTCATTAAAAAAATATGTAGTATGTAACTTTAACTGTTGCTAAATAAGCTGTCGAGTCTCTTCATGTATAACTTTGTTTTATTGCTTATTTCGTTTTCTTCTTGTCAAGTGTCGGATTTTGCTGCCACACCTTGTATATGCTGTTTATTATTGACCTTAGATGCATGCTTCAGGCAGAAGGAGATTGAGTAACGATACGGGCTGACGACATTGCCGTGCTAGGTTGGAATTCGGTCGCTTCCATAGTACGACTTCATTATGGATGTTGACAGCCTTCACGTGGCCCTTCTGTAAGTAGGTGATTCTAAAAGTATTGACGAAACGAATTTCAATAACAGGATCGAGTCAGTCTGAAAAGTCGCACCATTCTGATTTATGCGAATTAGAATTTTAATGGACATCTTCACTTGGTGCATATTTGGCATCTTTGTTTCTGTTATCCTGTTTATTTTATTCCCACTCCGCTTGGAATGGTCGTTTCGTCGCTAGATATCAAACAATCTTGAAAAATTCCAATCATTTTAAGGTTCATGTCGGTCTTTGTAAATGCAGGTTTAGTGTTGATCCTTTTTGATTAAGTTCGTACTCTGTGTGACTTGTCCACCAAGTTTCAAGCATGAACACCCAACATTCCCAGTTTTATTGCCGTTTAATTATATGCTCCAAATGTGTAGCTTTTCGTTGATAAATACTGAACGCTTGCTAGTGGTCGTTAATATGTTTCGGATAGATGTAGAGGTTTTGTGCGGATGGGTCAAGTGCCTGCACATCAAATGAATGGTCGCGGGGACACTTTGGTGGTCGTTCTCATCAGTAGGAAGTGTTATCCTAAATCGGCTTCACACACATAGGATTATCACAAAGATAATTCTCAGTCTGTTGACAGCCTTCACGTTGCCCTTTTGTAAGTAGGTGATTCTAAAAGTATTGACGAAACGAATTTCAACAACAGGATCGAGTCAGTCTGAAAAGTCGAACCATTCTGATTTATGCGAATTAGCATTTTAATGGACATCTTCACTTGGTGCATATTTGGCATCTTTGTTTCTGTTATCCTGTTTATTTTATTCCCACTCCGCTTGGAATAGTCGTTTCGTCGCTAGATATCAAACAATCTTGAAAAATGCCTGCATATCAAATGAATGGTCGCGGGGACACTTTGGTGGTCGTTCTCATCAGTAGGAAGTGTTATCCTAAATCGGCTTCACACACATAGGATTATCACAAAGATAATTCTCAGTCTACTCCCAAACTGAAGATGATCATTACAGCCCAAATCAGAGCATTGCTAAGAGAGGAGCGTGTCAAAATTATTGACAATTTTGCACGTTTTATCCAGAGGTGCACATTTAGAGCATATATTTGAATGACGATACATTAGAGTGCGTTGAATATTCATGAATGAAACTTGGTGAACAAGTTAGGAATACACTGAAGTTTATGATGAAATGAATTATCCCACCTAATGGCTGCTATTCCGAATTCATAACCGCCCGTAAACCGTCATCATTAGACTGCTTCTCGTGTACAAAACATTCATACACAGCAGTTTAATTTAATTCAGACGGTGTCTAACCGATATAAATGACTGTACACTAACAACATTTGAATACTAAGAAAAGTATTTTTTTAAATTCGAATTATTCCATTTTTATTTTATATTTGGAATTTTTACTGAAAAACATCAAATAATTTGAATTAAAAAAGCGTTTTTTAATTTAGATTTTTACTAGTGTGTAATTTTTTTATATCGGTTTGAAACCGTCTGAATTAAAATTAACACGTTGCTTATGAATATTTGGCACAAGAGAAGCAGTCAATTAATGGCGGCTTATGATTATGCATTGCGAATAGCATTTTTTAGGTGGGATAATTCAACATTATTAAGTTTATTTGTAATAAATATGGATCTATTGTAGAAGGGATTGTGAATTTTATTTACAATTCCATGAGTGGAATTTTCTTGTGTTACACAGTATTTTAAAATAAATAATGTTTTCTTTATCGCTTATTTTCATCTGATTAAATACATCTTTATTCTGAAAACTATTTTGAAAACTTCCTCTGATTCGCCCTTTGTATTCGTTTTTTTGTCTAAACAAAAGCATTTCTACAATAATATCTTTTATTTTCCTGAGTTTGAAGTATTTTCTGTTTGCGTGTTCATCTTTTTTCCACCGTAAAAAAAACATGTCGCTATAATTATTCATTTCACATTAAATGTTTGTATCATCTTTTAAAAGAAAACTACGCCAAATATTGAAATAAAAGAAAAAGCTTGACTTATGATTGTGAAATTTCACAAGGTTTATAAATTTCACTCGGAAAATCGTTCTTCTTATTAACAAATGCCTCCTCGTCGGCACTTAACATTCTACGGCTTCCTGAACGTAAATTAAACCAGCAGTTCCAGAAAGCTTTTTCTTTCTGTTTGAAAAAGGGAATATTCAAAATGGCGGGTCATAATAATAAAAAAAAAAAAATGATGCGATAGAAAGATAAACTGAAGAATAAAAATGATTGAGATGCGTCCATTTAATTTGCACGTTTAATAATAAAAATGCGATCTCAAATTTACGTCTGACAGACGTACAAACCCACGGACAAAGCCTCTTATACAGGGTGGGCCAAAATAAGGGTCCTATCTTTAAATTTGAATAACTTGAATTTGAATAACTTCCACAAAATAAAAGTTAAACTCACCAAACTTTATGTGTGTGTAGACTGACCCTTTCGAGATTTTTTGAAATAAACAAAACAAATTTTAGCCGAAAAACACTTTTTAAAACTTACAAAAACTAAAGTATTGTTTTTTACACTGTTTTGAGTTTTTTAAGCAAAAATAATGTTTTCTAAATGAGGGTACGTTCCTTAGGGCTAATACGGCTCATGCTTGCTTCGGAAGGGGTCCTTTACTTATTCTAAAAAAAAAAAATTAAAAAAATCAATAAATAAAAAAGTTATGAATTTTTAAAAATAGGACCCTTATTTTTGCCCACCCTGTAGAAATCTGTTCACGCATCTATAAATGCTATCCAAATCTTAAGCATGACAGACTAACGAAACGCTATTTAATTTCAAAATAAAGTATGACAGATGAATAGTAATTCTAATTAATATGTAAGGATAACAGAAAACCGGCAAACATAACCTCCTGAGGAGATGCTTGAATAAATCTATAATACAAGAATTATGCGCCCAACGTGACCAAATTCTTGTATATATAAAATATTAAATTATTTTTAACGTCAATACCTACTTGAAGTAAAATACATTTTTAAGACGATTAAAATAACTTTCAACGCTATTGATAATGTTTACTCATTAATTAATTATTTGTTTTATTATCGCTTATGTTTAAATTCATGTTTCGAAACATTACGTAAATTATGAATCTATAACGTCACGCCAAACTATAATTATTTTCTAAAGATAAAGTTTTATACTTCAGTTAAACCATCCGGGGTAGAATTTTATACCAAAATCAGACTGGCAGAGTTTCTGCTAATTTTGAGCGATAGCTTGTTCGCTGTTTTGTTAAGCAATTGCGTGTTAATACCGTGGAAAACGGAGATAAAGAAAAACAAATATTTTAGAATTTAGTGGGGGATTTGTTGTATATATATATATATATATATATATATATATATATATATATATATATATATATATATATATATATCAAACGTACTATGTTCCTAATTTCCGGGCTATTCTATCTTTTTAGAGAACTTACTAAAAGTTGTTACGACTAACTCTGAGTGGCAAAGTCATACCCCCCCCCCCCAAAAAAAAAACGCAGCGAATTTAACTCCCTAAGAAAAAAAAGAATTTAGTTTACTTCCCTAAAACTGGGGATCATTTTACATTAAATTTATATACAAAACATTTTCCTCACTTTAAATTTCAAAATAATACTTTTTTCTTTTCATCTTACCGTGGATTTTTATCAGGGTGTTAACACGTGATCGCCTAAAACAGTTAGAATACTTTTTGGGTGGTGCGGTGTAATTTCGCGGAGGATGTTAATCGTCAATTATACCAACATACAAATCAATATATTTTCGTCATTGGGACAGATCACAGCGTTACTAAACTATTGTTTTAATTTGTCATTCAGAATAGTGATAAAGTCTTTGTAAACATTAAACAATGAGTTTGTTGTTAAACTTTACAATAAAGGCATTAACTTAACTAATAAACGTGTTATTCATTTATATTTCAGGGAAAAGGTAAAAACTGAAAAAAGAAGGCGATAGAAAGGGATAAGAGAGAAAGGGATAAGAGAGAAAGCGAGCGAGACAACCACACTTCCGCTCCCCTCCCCTTTCGATTCCCGCTTCTGTCTCGCTTGACCTTCGGTAAAGTAGTGCCAAACGCTGGTTGTTTAAACTTACCGTGTTTTAGTTGTTTTTTCCAATTTATTTATTAAATAACTTTATTTATTACTTTTAATATGGACGTAACTATTGCATATAGATAACTAAATAACCAAGTGCAATTCCAAATTAATAATACCAAATGTTAATTAATTATGAACGGTTTAAAAATAATTATCGTTTATCTGCACTATATAAGCAGGATATCAAGTCTTTACTTTGTATTATTGATTAAAATAACAGTAACCCATTTTGATTATTAGATAGGAGTGATAAATTAAAAAAAAACTTTCGCATTTATTCATTTATATATATATATATATTGTATTGTGTGTATTTAGACATCATTTTTTTATTTAAGCAAACATTGTAAAACTATACAGAATTATACTGCTTGGTTATACTATTTTTTAATTTTTTTAATGATCTCTTTGTGTTAAAATTCAAAATATTAATGTATGCTCCATGGGTATCACGAACGTTTTGGATTCTTCATCGAATCATCTTCAGCTAACGCAAACAAAATGAACAAAAAAGCTGGAGAAAAAGAAGAAGCTTTCAAAAAGCAGCCGAGAACGCGAATGTGAAGTTAGTTAAATGTCAAAAGAACACACCTGTTTAGTTCTACTAGAAGGAACATTAACAATTTAAATTTCGGGGCGCCAAAATTAGTGTCACAAGATGAATTGTACTATGTTAAGCATTTTAAAATATTGTTACTGATTTAATACGTAATGTTATTTATTGTAGGTTGCTTCGATTATTTTTGATTTAAAAAAATTGGTTTCATAACGTTTTCTGTTCGCGTTACTAACTAACATTTGTTGTAAATAAGAAGAATGGCAGTTATGTTTGTGTAAATGTTGGTAAATTGAGCAAGAGTTTAAAATGTGCATAGGGAGCCGGCAAGAGAGGGTGGTAGTAGTAAAACAAAAATATTAAGTTAAACATGATTTAAACATAGTCTGATATATATATATAAATATATATATATATACATATATATATATATATATATATATATATATATATATATATATATATATATATATATATATATATATAAGTGTAAATTAGTCGTCCAAGGCTATAGCAATGCGATGTGGTTGCCGTGAGATGGAAAAGTGAAAAGCAATAAACGCAGGGAGAAAGTGAAACTCAAAACGATTTATTAATAATTTCACGAAAACTGATTAAATACCAAATAGTATTTTTTTTTTTGGTAAGTAACAGATCGGCAAAGGGTAATCTTAAATTTTCGAAAGAACAACTTTCATTATCAGAAGACAACAATAGAAGACCGAGGGGGTCGGAAAAACGTGGAAAAACCGGTGTCAGATCATCGTATTATAGGGGAAAACAATTGGGAGTAGGAACGCAGAAAACGTCAAAATTCAATTAAGCAATCATATAACTAAGGTTAAAACATTATAAACATTAGTTTAGTAATATACCAATTTTTTTTTTAATTTTATTATGTTTCATTTTAAATGACTCATCAATCTTTATTTATTTATTTATTTATTTATTTATTTATTTTTTATTTTTCCTTTATTCTCTTCAAATCTAAATTTAAATTCACTGTCAAAGGGAGATAACTTATTCTAAATAATATGTTCAGACCTTAGAAATGAAATTGGAAACTTGAGAAGGAATTTGAGTTGTGAAGTGGATTAGGAACGCAGAAAAATTCCATTAAGCAATCATATAACTAAGGCTAAAACATTATAAACATTAGTTTAGTAATATACCAATTTTTTTAAAAGTTTTATTATGTTTCATTTTACATGACTCATCAATCTTTATTTATTTATTTATTTATTTTATTTTATTTTATTTTTTTCATTTATTCTCTTCAAATCAAATTTAAATTTACTGTCAAAGGGAGATAACTTATTCTAAATAATATATTCAGACTTTAGAAATGAGATTGGAAACTTGAGAAGGAATTTGAGTTGTGAAGTGGATAAAAGCCAAGGATGGGACCTTTTTTTTTTTTTTTTTTTTTTTTTTTTTTTTTTTTTAATTTTATTAGCAGGGGAAGGGGGGGGAATAAGAAGAGAGAGGATTAAAAAAAAAAAAAAAAAAAAAAAAAAAAAGGTAAGTAAGTTGTGGGTGGGAGTGTGAGGAGGTGGGAGTGTTAGGAGGTTGGAGTGTGAGGATGTAAGAATCAGAGGATGAAGGGAGATGACAACTCGAATCTGTTATTC
>OY744544.1:57140824-57195824 GCA_963556195.1 Sepiola atlantica | reverse complement strand
GCGTCAATAATATGGTACCCGACAAAACACCGAAGAAAATATCGTACACGGACCTAAAACCAGTCAAATAACGACAAAAACATGGCAACAAATATGGGATGAATATATATGCAACATGCTCCATCAGATATACTCCTTAAAAATAAAGGACAACAACCTGATATGAGTAATAACAGAAGAGAAGTGACTACCCTGGCTTGGCTACGCGTAGGCCAGCCTGTATGAATATATCCCTTTATTATAAACCTTCATCCAAATATCCACATAAAAATCAATATACAATAAAACGCATTCTGATTGTAATGCAGAAATCTCACCGGCGCACGAAGATAATTCTATAATATTAAAAGCACGAAGAAGAAAAAACACCCGAGTTGAAACAACATAACTAATTATTGAGACAAGGATAATGTCAGGAATAATTAGAACACACGTGGTATTTACTTCAAGCTTTCATTAGCTGTGTTTTACATATTTTAAAGAGGGCCTGTGGTTATAGCACTTGTCTTTGGGCTGGACGATCCGGGTTCGATCCCACTCTCGGCATGCGAATTTTCGGGCTGAAAACTCCCTCTGTCCACCCAGCAGTAAATGGGTACCTGACTAAAACTCAGGGAAGGTTCAAGGCAGTGGAAGGAGAGGATGGGCTCCGCCTTCCATATGCTGTGCCCTAGACACGGTGATTCTTAACAAATCACCGCCGCTGTAAGCAACGACACTCGTGCGCGTCCAGGCTATGCGACTTTTTTACATGTCTTAATTGCATGCTACCCGTGATGTAAAGAATATAAAGACTCGTTTATATTTCGAGTGTGACGACTTCTCACCAAAAACGAAGATAACTTATAACTCATTTATAAAAATAAAATAAAAGCATAATCAATTATCCGGAAAAAATCTGTCTCCAATTAAGGATCCGTAGATGCGTTAACCTACAAAAAGCTATTCACATATACTTGTGATGTTCCTTAGCAAAAATAGTAACTTCATGACATAACTGCATTCTTACAACTCCTGGAGCAATCCTCTACCTGAATAAAAGGCAGATTCATCCTAAAATGGAGTACTGCTATCATATCTGGGGCGGTGCATTGGTTTGCATTTTAAGTGAAAAAGGTTTTAATTTCAGACTATGTAGATTTATAATTTTTCAGGAGAAAATGGTGAGCTCTTACAGAGGAGGTGACTTTTGGGGAGAACAGTCTTATGACAACAGAACCGATACTGCACTACCATCCCATTAAAAAAATATTCCGATCAAATAGAGTTTTTTTTTCATTCATTTAAAAATGCCTAGTCACAAAAACATTATTTTTATGGTTCCTTGACTGACTAGTTAAGATCAAAGTGAAGTATCTGTTCTCCACATTTCAGCGACATTTGACGATAGTTTCATGTACATTATCGCCCTTGAAAATAACATTCTAAATGTTTTATTCTCTATTCTTTTTTAAATAAAATATTTTAAATAATTTTATTAATAATTAATAATACTATAGATAATACGATTGCGTGTATAGAAGAAAATTTGATAATGCACATGAGAAATGTATATTAAAAGCAGAAACGGAAAATAAGCCTGACACGGAAATAGTCCGGAAGAGCCGCCAGAAATCTACCAAGACCTTCCATTGAAGAAAACTGGAAAAATGTGCCAACCAACTACGTGCTAAATATTTTCTGGATGAACTATTCCAGGAATATATAGATAAGGAAGGCTCCGTAAACTGGTTAAAAAGAGGATCGCCCCACTATGATCAGAAGAGAATAATAATGGCTGCCCGAGATAAAGGCTTGATGAGCAATGATTTTAAAAAGATGAGTTGTCTCAGCAACAAGTGCAGGTTCTGCCACACAGAAGTGGAGAGTGTAAGCCACCTGACATCCAGTTTTAAGGTTCTGCTTAAGGATGGCTACTCTACAATGCGACACAACGGAGTGTGCAAATATCTTCACTGGACCATCTGTAAAAAGTTGAATATCCGGTGTAGCAGCAAATTCTGGGAGCAGATACCAGAAATAACAGTTGGAAATAAGTCATACACCATCCACTATGACTATGCAATCTCTACAGCCAAATACTTAGAAAACAGGGCTGTTAAACCTGACATCGTGATATGGGGCAAAAGGGAGAAAGTAGCAACACTAGTTGAAGTCAGTGTCACTTTGATGTTAGCTTAAATAGAACTTAGGGGGGGGGGGAAGATAACGAGGTACCATGGTCTTATGTAGGACATGAAAAGAAACTGGAATCCCAGGCAGATCTCCATCATTGCACTAATTATAGGAGCAACCGAACTAATGAAAAATAATTTCAAAAACTACCTAGCGAATATACACAGTGAACCAAGTGCAAGAGAGATACAAACAATTGCACTTACAGGGATGGTTAGAATCTCAAAAAAGATCTCTCGGCTGGAGTGAATGTTTGGCATAGGATGCCACATCACCAGCAAAAAAAATAAAAAAAATAAAAAAAAGAAATATTAATTTATTAGAAACTTAAAAATAAATAAATATGCAAATGAGAAATATCGAGATTTGTTTGAGAGATACAGAAATACGGTATTTGAAAATATTCTTGTATCAGTAGAATGTAATAAGTCTAGTTAATTTTTATGTTAATATATTAACGAACAAACTTTTGCATTTATTAATTTAGATGACTTAAGGTATTTCCATGTCATTTTATATATATCTTTTTTTCTAACGATTATGAGATTTTTATGCGTTCTTCCTCCTTTTTATCTCACTTTGTTGTACGTCCTCTCTGTCCTACTATTTTCACCGTGATTGTGAGATTCAAAGAGTTTCGGCAAATGTAATATCCGACTTTCTTCAGTTGCATTTTTGTGAATTTTTTAGTTGAACTTGGAAATATTTATGTGAGAATGCGGAAATCTTTTCGGAATTTTGAATTTCTCGTAGTTGAGATAGTTACATCTTTGCAACAGGTTATAAAGAAACAAAATATGCCATAAAATTATATTATGACTGACGGAATGAAAACAATCTACCTCCATAGATTAATTGTTCCGTTCGAAATTTCATACAGGTTCCCGAGTTCAACATAATATTTCCAACTTTGATTAAAGGGTCCTCAACTTAGACAAGATATACCTGAAAAAGTTCAGAGATTCCATCGGCTGGAACGTTGTGATTTTACCAACCGAGATTAGAATAGTAGTCCGAAAATTTTGAATGTGTGTATATTTCTTTTCGGATATTTAATTGTTATCGATCTATGACCGGTATTCTTCTAGTATATATATATATATATATATATATATATATATATATATATATATATATATATATATATATATATATATATATATATATAATGAAGAAGAATGGAAAGGAATTAGAGAAGCAAAGGACTTAGAGAAGCAAAAGTCAAATCATAATTCAATTCAATTGCTCATTCTACCTGCTCTATCCTGGATATTGAGCTATATACTCTTCACAATAGGTTTCACTTTTCCTAAAAGTTCGCTTTTAGTACACCACTTTATATATATATATATATATATATATATATATATATATATATATATATATATATCAGAGGAATACACATCCCAGAATGGGTAAAATTAATTCTCCGAACAGTACAATTTGGCAATATTTTTTATGTCCGCTTATGAAGATTAAAATAAAAGCATAATGATAATAAACCTTATGTCTAGAATCATTGTTCTAATTTTGATCAGAAAACACTCCATGATTTTTTCAAGAAAATGTCTAAAATTCAAGGCTGTAGCTTGAGGGGTCTTATGAAGAAATTGAAATTTAGAGAATCTTACTTAATTGGTGTCTAGTGAAGATGGATCTCATTCAATGCAAAACTGATATATTTGAATTTTCACCTAAGAGGTTATGCCCATATTATGCGTCTTAAATTCCCTTTAACATGCGCCAAAGAAACCGATATTTGTGGAGTATTTATTAATTGATTTCTAATACCTATTAACTTCCAGAAAAATCAGGCGTTTGAATTTTCATCAAGGGCTCACCTCCCCTTTTTATCACTTTTGCATAAAACTTAATAAAACTAATTATAACCTAGATTACCCACTCTTACGCCCAGAAGCTGCCTACCAAAATTCATAACGATTAGTAGAATTTGGTATATTCGAACTACTGTTCTAATCGTGAGTGTTTTTATCACAACGTTTTGGCTGATGTAACCCTCGACCTTCTTCAGGTGTAGCTTGTCGAACTCGGGAATCGTTCCATCTGCCATGACTGGGAAGACGTCTTCAGTAATTCGCAATTCTTCGTATCGCCCGCACTGACGATTGAATATTCAACCTTCAGATGGCTGTCACTTAGAACTGAATTTTCCTTAGGACTATATCCACTGCGCCAGCCATGGCAGATAGAACGAGAGCATTCTACCCCCGTGGATTTAATAAAGGGTTCCGCTCGAAATTCCGTCCAGATTCCCGAGTTCGAGAGAAAGATTCCCGAGTTCGACAATGTACACCTGAAGAAAGTTACATCGGCCGAAATGTTGTGATAAAAAACACCCAAGATGAGAACAGTAGTCCGTACATACCAAATTCTACAAATTGTTAACCCTCATCTAAAAAATTCCGGAGCATCATAACGATTAGTTTATTAGTTTCAGGACAAATCTTAGACGTAGAAATATATAAACATACCAAACGTTATGTTAAAACAAAAGAAAATCTGCCCAGAATATATATTCAAAATTTCATAATGATCCGTTCATTTGTTTAGAAGATTCTCCTGTACATAGAAATGTATAATTTTATACACATACCTAACTTCATATATGATGCGATATACATACCTAACTCTATATATAGAGAGACATCTACACCTAACTTTATACAGAGAGACACATAGACACGTGGCATAGGTCTCATGTTATTTAATTCTCTAAGCTTATCACCCTAAGCCGTATTTATTGGTTGCTTTTAATGCAGATGTCCATAGACAATCGGTAAAATCGAAAGTATCCACTTTATCATGGCCGCCGTATTTGAGGACGGAAGTTGGTCCAGAAAAGGTTCCAAATTATTTTAGGCCGTATAGCTTTTGAAGGAATATTTGTTGTTATCATTCATGAACAAGTTTGAATTTATTATTTGTTAATAATTGTTTGTTTATTTATAATATAATTATATTTGGTTAATAATTAATAATTAAACTATTCATAAAATATTTTCAAAATTGTTGTGAAGTAGTCCAACAGTAAAAAGAAGTCAAGTCGAGGTTGGGTTAAGATAACAAGTGTATTAACATAAAAGGTACAAAGGTAAGGAAACTGACTGGCACTCGGCGAGACAGTTACAATTCTGTCCCTTTTCTCCCTGGTGATTGTCTACTCCCACTATTTATAGTGAGAACCGGTGTAGTTTCTCTTCTGTTAGAACGGCCGGTGTAACAAAAATAAAGAAAAATTAAAACCTTCCAATTTAAAAAAAAAAGTTTGCTTACTTTCAAAATTAAAAAAAAGATCTACACATAAAAAACAGTTTGTTTTTATAGTTTGTTAATAATTAAACAATTTATTGAAATCATTATTTTCTCAAAAAAAAATCCGACTTAGAATATAATAGGGATATTTTTAGGGTGGTTGACAGCGATTTGCAGTCTCAGATTTCGAATGCGGCGGACATGATAAAGTGGGTACTATCTATTTTAATAGCCCAGCTATCACGTACAGACAAGCCCAAAGAGTTTGTACTTATTTATGTGGATGTTCTGTTTGTCGCAAGAGAACTCCATTTTAAACAGACTTGTGTCATACATAGCCTCACGTCAGAAGAACGAGAAGGATTCGTATTTGTATTTAACCTATGGCCATGATGATTTATCTTCACGCATGTCGATTGAATCTGTACTGTAACGAATCGGAGAGCTGAGTAATTCGGAAGATAGAAAATGACTTTATGCGAGACTGTAATTGCGAGGGGAGGTGGTGCTAAAATGGACGCCCGGTGCTTTTTTTTTGCTCGCCACGATCGAAAATCAATCTCTTAGCATTTCGGTTTTTAAATGGAAGTTGGGAAACATATCAAGGATTAATGTAATTTTGACGTACGGCAAGAGGGAACGGATGTGCACTTGTTGATGAACTACGCATGCGCGTAAAGAGAGCTCGACCGTTGTTTCCGGTTAAAGAGGTCGTGGGCGAATGTTGGGTGTGGAGGTTCGGTAAGAGTCAAACACACAAAATGAATCACATCGGAGCGGCTCAATATAAAATAATCGCATTTTCAATACATTCGCCATTTTTTTTTTTTTTTAATGTTATTTTTGTGTGTTATCTGTATATTTATTTCTCCCGTTTTTGATTAATTTATTTTCTATTTTCTGTTGGAAAGTTTGTTTTTTATTCTACTTGAAGCAACTTTCTCGCATTTCCACAAACTTGTATGTCCATTCCTATTGATTTACCTCCCCACTGGGGCAGAGAGAGAAGCAAAGTCAGTTTTAATGTCGGAAAATCCAGCTCTCCAAAACGGGGTACTCTGAGATAAAAATAAAAATTGTCTCAGACTTGAAGGATTTCTCCATCACTGACTAAGGACAAAAAAGATGAAGTGCTGTATCAAAACAGATGCTATACTTTGCTCATCACCATTTCTATTTTCACTTTCTTTTTTTTCTTGTCATCGCTCAGCCGCCATCTTCTTTCTCAGTTTAACTTTGAAAATGTTATCACTTTTGTTTATATATTTTTTCTTTATTCTTTCTTTTATGTTTTCTTTCTATTCTTTCTTTTTCTTTATTCATTTTCTGTCCCCCATTCTTTTGTTATTCCTTTCTTTCATTTTCGTATAATTATTATTTCTTGGGGGGGGGGGGGCGCTTATTTTTTTCTCCGGTCTTTCGTTCGTTCTTTATCTTCCTTTTCTCTCTTTCTTTCTGTTGGTGCATTGTAATATTTCACTTCTTTTCTATCTATTAGATATATCATTTCACATTTTCTTTCTCTCTTTTTTCTTTCTTCTTTTTCTTTTTTTTCTTCCCTTTTTTCTTTCCTGACATCACTCTGTCTTCCCGTTTTTCTCAGTTTAACTTTGAAAATTTTCTCACTTATTTTACATCCCTTTCTTTCTTTTTCTTTCTTTCTTTTTCTTTCTTTCTTTCTTTTTCTTTCTTTTTTCCTTTTCGCAGTTGCCGTAATAATTACAAAACTTTCAAGTTAACGAATTGCATTCATACCTTGGTAGCTGCATTTTTTGATTGTGCACGCTTCTCCGTGACTGGCAGTAGACATTTATTCTACTTGATTTTTGTTCCAAATGACGAGAAGGCCGATAGAGAGAGAGAGAGAGAGAGAGAGAGAGAGAGAGAGAGATAAAAAATAGAGAGAGAAAGAGAGACAGACAGCCAGACAGAGAGGAAGAGAAAGAGAGAGACAGAGAGAGCGGAGAGAGAGAGAAAGCGAGATAGATAGACAGAGAGATAAATATAGAGAAAAAGGAAAGTAAGGAAAAAAAAGAAAAAAAAAACAAGAAAAAAAGAGCGATCAAAATCACTAATTAATAATATGTTATCAGCCCGTATCATTTTACACGTCCACGCTCTGCAAGCTCCCAAACGTATCTCACACTTTCTCTGTTAGCAATGTGATGTCATATCCACTTCTATTAATTTCCATATTCTAGTAATCCTCACCTCGAGTCATCAAGTTGACATCGACTGACCTTTCATTTCCTGTTATTCTAAACTAACTATTTTATATACTAGTGTGTTTACTCGTTAAAACTCTATCATGTAGTTATTTTACTTTCTTTCCTTCCGTTTGCCATTTTGTTCTCTATTTAAATTTTAAATTTTTTTATTTTTTTCCTTTTCCTCTTACTTCTTTCTTTTCTTTCTTTCTGTCTTTCTTTTTTCTGTCTTGTTTCCTTTCTTTCTTTCTTTCTGTCTTTCTTTCTTTCTTTCTTTCCCTTTTTTATTTCTATTTCATTTTGAAGATTTTATCTCCTTAATTTTTATTCTTAGTTCTTGCTTTCTGTCGGTCTTTCTTTCATTTCTTTCTTTTCCTTTCTTAGATTTCCATCCGGATACGGACGGTCTATGACAAGTATTTGCTTATATTGGATTTGAAAGCGACTATGTTATAGCCCGCAACGTGGCAATCCTGTGGCAACGTGTTCCATGAAGAAGAAATTATAAGAAACATTCAGTTTGATGTTAAACACACTACATAAAGAAAGGAAAGTTCTTTGCAGTTTTGGTGGGTAAGCCAGTTCTTGCTATGAATGTTTTAGAAAATAAATAAATATGTAAACTTGAGTAAATAATTGTACATTCTTGTATTTTAGTTCAGATTAGAAAATATGAGAAAGGGATATAAAGAGAGAAGGGGAGAGATATAATAGGTGATAGATTATTTACTTTTTTATGGAAGTTGCTTCAGACAAGGCATGGGGCTACTTGAGGTAAGGAGCTAAAAAGAACAACACAAGATTCCGGCAAAGACAGAAGATGCATAGTGACCGTAATTCTGAAAAGTAGAAGGACAACAGTCAGCAGGAAGAGAGTTCCACAAACCTTTACTAAATTTTCTATTAACCTTTGAAGATGTAATCTTACTTGATACTTATGGGATACAGCTTGAGTAGGTGTGTTCCAACCAGTCGGGGATACGTCCTCGACATCAGTCCGACGATGACTTTGTTGCTGTCGGACTATGGTATGCTTTTTATTCAGTCTTAGGACGTCCACACTCCCAGGCTTTACTTTTCTTTGAGCAGAGGTTAGTTTATTGCTAATCACCTGAGGCGCATCTACCGGGTAATGCCGATTTTGTTTTTAGCAAACAACTTTTTTTCTTTCTAAACAATTCTTTTAAAACCCTACCGACGAGGTTAGGGTTAGGTTAGGGGTAGGTACTGTTTCTTTTAGGGCTAGGTTATGGTTAGACCCTGTTTCTTTAAAGGTTGGGTTAGGGTTAGGCACTGTTTCTTTAAGGGTTGGGTTAGGGTTAGGCACTGTTTCTTTAAGGGTTGGGTTAGGGTTAGGCACTGTTTCTTTAAGGGTTGGGTTAGGGTTAGGTACTGTTTCTTTAAGAGTTGGGTTAGGGTTAGGCACTGTTTCTTTAAGCGTTGGGTTAGGGTTAGGAACTGTTTCTTTAAAGGTTGGGTTAGGGTTAGGAACTGTTTCTTTTAGGGTTGGGTTAGGGTTAGGCACTGTTTCTTTAAGGGTTGGGTTAGGGTTAGGCACTGTTTCTTTAAGGGTTGGGTTAGGGTTAGGTATTGTTTCTTTTAAGGTTGGGTTAGGGGTAGGAACTGTTTCTTTAAGGGTTGGGTTAGGGTTAGGCACTGTTTCTTTAAAGGTTGGGTTAAGGTTAGGTATTGTTTCTTTTAGGGTTGGGTTAGGGGTAGGAACTGTTTCTTTAAGGGTTGGGTTAGGGTAAGGCACTGTTTCTTTAAGGGTTGGATTAGGGTTAGGAACTGTTTCTTTTAGGGTAAACTTAGGGTTAGGTACTATTCCTTTAGCTAATTCTCTGTGGACGTAAGCACAGACGGTATAAAAAAGAGAAATAAATAAAAGAAAAAGTGTGAGATAGAGAAGGAAGGTCCGTTTGGGAGCTTGCAGAGCGTGGACGTGTAAAATGATACGGGCTGCTCAAGCATTTTTGTGGGCTATTGCTCGCTAACCTTAGTGCGTTGCTTTTTAAAACGACACCTGACCTTGTGTCTAAACGTCCTGGAGAAGAGGTAAATAAAGTACCTCTTTCGTTTTGTCTTCATTTATTTCTTTTTTCTTCTTTTCTTTTCGTTCCCTCCTTTTATTTATTTTCTTCATTTTCCTTCTTTGCTATATTTTTCTTTTGCTCTTTGTTTCGTAATTTCTTTCCCTTCTTTTTTACTTTCATTTTTTCCTCTCTTTTCTAGCTTCGTAGTTTGATTTTTCATTCCGCCAATGCAGCCATACCAAATCAATTTGCTTCATTGCTCATCTGTCCAAAGCGAAAACATCAACGAGTCGGCCCTCCGTTTGCTTTCAACGTCTCACTATTAACAATCGCACTTTCTTTCGCATTTGTGTTTTAGCATTTAATCAACAAAACAAGGAAACTCGATTTATCTAATTATATATATATATATATATATATATATATATATATATATATATATATATATATATATATATGCGTATATATCTATGTATATCTATGTATATATATATGTATATATATATATGTATATATATATGCATATATAGTTGTTTTGTTGGTACTAATGCAGTTTATGAACTGCGTTTTCATCGGCACATTACGGCATGTTCCGTAAACCGCCAGAAGGTGCCGAAACGCTTAACCGACGAAAATGTCAGCAGCCGACAATGGAAGAGCTTAGCCTGAGCCAATGAAATTCGCAGCAGGCAACAATTGGTAAATGCGACGAAAATATAGCAGAGATCTTATCGAAAGCTACCTATGTGAGTTTATGTGGAGACAGAAATTCCGATATAATCCCTTAGTCTTTGTATTAGAGTCCATTGCTGAAGTGTACCCTGTCGAGCAGCTTCCTTCTACGTCCTCTAAACCTTCTTCTACTTTTTATACCGTCTGTGCTTACGTCCACAGAAAATTAGCTAAAGGAATAGTACCTAAGCCTTACTTAACCCTAAAAGAAACAGTACCTAACCCTAACCCAACCCTTAAAGAAACAGTGTTTATCCCTAACCTAGCCCTAAAAGAAACAGTATCTACCAATAACCTAATGCTAACCTAGTCGGTAGGGTTTAAAAAGAATTGTTCAGAAAGAAAAAAAAGTTGCTTGCTAAAAAAAATCATAAGAAACTGTTTGCTATCAGTTATTGCACCCTATTTTCTTCAGCAAACAAAAATAAATATTTATTTCCTGAAACTTACCACACACGAAAAGTGTTTTTTTCCTTGACTTGAATTTGTTTCCTACATTTTGAAAATTTCTTACAAATTTACATATTTTTTCCTAATATTTTCGTTTAAATTAACATGCGATGCCTGTTTCTAGCGTTTTAACATTAGCCAGCGTTTCCGACACTAAAAAAACACGAAATTTTCGTTCGGCTCCTTTCGGCGGTTTACGTGACCTGCTGGAATATGCCTATGAAAACGCGGTTCGTAAAGTGCATAAGTACCGTTTCGTTGGATATGACAGACAACTTATATCTGGGTATCTTCATAAGAATCTTTTCCACTAACCGAATACGAGTCTTTGCTTCGGTGGGGAATTGGCCGATTTATCTGTCGTAATCGTTAGTGTCCCAAGTACTTTCAAGCATATCCGGTTCAATCTTTAAAGGAATCAGTTAAAAACCATTGTCTTGATATCAATAAGTAGTTTTGGCGGGAATTATATTATTAATACCGAACCAAAGCATGCATTATGAACAATTTAGAATGATATTGTTCGTATTAACATTGATTCTGTTAATGCCGTTTTTTTTCAAACATGGACACGGATCAGCTCGAAAGTACTTGGGACACCAACAATTATGGCAAATTTATCGGCCAATTTCTCAACGAAAATAAAACCTTTATTCGGCTAATGGAAAGGATCCTCAAAAAGATATCCAGACATAAGTTGTCTGTCATATTCAACAATATTTGTTTTGAAGAGAACATGCTGCCTAAATATACGTATATGTGCATATATGTGTGTGTACATATCTCTCTCTCTATATATATATATATAAATGTATATATCTATATCAATGTGCATGTATATATGTACATATGTATATATGTACATATATATATATATCTCTATCTATCTATCAATGTATATATCTATCTATTTATATATCTATCTATTTATCTATCTATCTATCTATCTATCTATCTATCTATCTATCAATCTCTCTCTCTCTCTCTCTCTCTCTCTCTCTCTCTCTCTATATATATATATATATATATATATATATATAAACTGGTATTATTTGGATTATTCGCGGACTACTGTTCTCATATTGGATGTTATTCAAATAAGGTTTCGGCCGATGTACTCTCTGACCTTAAACAGATGCGTCTCGTCCTACTCGGAAATATTTATGTCAGACTAGGGAATCTGTATGGAATTTCGAACGGACCCCTTTATTCAATCGGAGCTAGCTTGTTCTCGATTCGTCAGTAAGTAGGCCTTATTCATAATTGCATTCTTAGTATCGCTAGTTGTGAGGATTGAACCATAAACCTCCAGAAGAGACCTTTTCACTAAGCACTTTTATCCGTTGCGCCACTAACACTATTGTGAGAATAACATCCAAAATGAGATCAGTCGTCCGAATAATATTGATCCTACAGATTACCAATCCTCATCTTCAAAAATAAATTTGTATTTTAAATAAAGACGGGACATTCATTCTGTGATGTTGAACATTAGCTAATGAGGAGATAATGATATTACGAAGTCTTATTTGTAACAAGTTAGACTGGCCACTGCTTACAATAAAAATTGATACCTGAATCTTGATCTTTCGTTTAACCTGATTGTTACCCTCATGGAATGAAACACAAACATTTATTTACACAGACATGTACAAAATCTGCGACACTAGCATGTCGATATTATCGATCAACAGTTATTATAAACTGAGATCTCACCAGGCAGAGTTAGCATCCGATCTTAACCTTAGATCCCATTTGGAAAGAATGAAATGATGGAAAAAGAAAAGAAATTTAAAAATTTAAATTTGGAAAGTCACGTGGTTGGGACCGTTAAGAATCAAAATAAAAAAATAATAATCTCAGAAAAAACAAAATTTTAATATAAAATATAAAATATCAACATATAATATATAACATAAAATAAAATGAAATACAGTGCAAAGAGAAAGAAATAATAAAAAGGTAGATGGATGAATAAAAAGATAGATAGATAGATAGATAGGATCTCGATCAGATCTACAAATGGACGGAGGACAATAACATGGAGCTAAATGACGTGAAATTTGAGCTTCTCCGCTATGGTAATAACGACCAGCTAAAAAGCGAGATATCATACCACACTCCGTCAGGAAAAATGATAAACATAAAGCAAGAAGTAAAGGACCTCGGTGTATCTATGTCTAGTGATTGTCTTTTTAGCAATCAAATAAACAAAGTTGTGGAAAAAGCCAAGAACCTCATTGCCTGGATCCTGAGGACATTTAAAACCAGAGAATATCGTGCAATGGTCACGCTGTATAAATCCTTGGTCATTCCAGTTTTGGAATACTGTTCTGTCTTGTGGAACCCAAGTAGCCCTAGGCTCATCCAAAAGCTTGAAGCCATTCAGTGGTCCTTTCTACGGAAAATTCAAGCTGATCGGAACTACTGGTCATGTCTGAAGAAGACAAAAATGTTCTCGCTGCAAAGACGACGTGAAAGGTACCGGATAATTTACATCTGGAAGATATTGGAAGGAAAGGTACCGAACATTAATGGCCACATTCAAGCCCGAGACAATGAACGCCGCGGGAGGCACTGTATTGTTCCCTCGCTAAAAACTGGTGGGAAAATACGAACCATTTTTGAAACGAGCTTACCTGTACAGGGGTCACAACTCTTCAATGCCATGCCTAGGTGTATTCGGGATATAAAAAATGCTGCTGTGGAACAATTTAAGCGCTCTCTTGATGCCTACCTCGCTAATATCCCGGACCAACCCCAAATTGTCGGATACACGGCGTGCAGGCAAGCCGACACCAATTCTATCGTGCACATGCAAGCACATGCTGGTGCGGTTCCTTTGTCTCACAGGATCCTCACATCAGCCAGGGCGAGTTGAACAACCAGCAAGCCTGAACACGCCTGTTCGAAGCACCAGACAAAAAAAAAAAAAAAAAAAAAAAGATAGATAAATAGATAGAGATACATAAAGATGAAATGAAATAAAATAAAATGGTACGGGATAAAATAAGTTCATTTAGGGTAGAGACAGAAGTGGGAGAGGAAGGGAAAGAAGACACATGCGATGGGACATGTCAAAATCAGTCTAGGGTTAACAGGCACGTAGCATAAGTTTAAGTCAGCGATGATGGTGGTAGTAGCGTCTGTGTGTGTGTTGAGAGGGGACAGGGGTCGTTAATACATTGGGCTACTGATTTTGTTTTTTAGTTCTTAGTTTTAACTGTTTTTAAAAACTTATCTAATTATCATTAATTAATAAATTAAACAAATTCACTAACAAATTAATTTAGTTTACACAATAAGTGGTAATAATATTAATAATAATAACAATAATAATAATAATAATAATAATAATAATAATCATAATAATAATATCAGTAATAATGTAGAAATGGCAAGTAATGATTTTGATAAATATCAATAATAATAATAACAATAATAATAGTAATCAATAATAATCGATAATAAATAATAATAATAATAATAATAATAATAATAATAATAATAATAATAATAATAATAATAAGTAATAGTTGGATAAAAATAAAATAATCAGGAAATATCAGAAGATAATAATTATAATAATAATAAAAATAATGGTAAAAATGAAAAAAAAGAAGATGGCGATAATATTAATTATAGTAGTTGTAAATATGATAATAAAAATAATTTATTTGATAATAGAAAAATCATTGGTTGCAATAATACTAATAATATTAATAATAGTAATAATAATAATAATGATAGCTATAGTAATAATAATGATAACAATGGTAACCATAATAACCTTAATAATTATCATAATAATAATGATAATAATAATAATAAAAATAATAGTAGTAGTAATAATGGTAATAGTAGTAATAATAATAATAATATTAATTTATAAAACTAATAATAATAGTAGAGGTGGTTATGGTAATAATAGATATAATGGTAGCCAAAGTAGTAATGAGAATAAATAAATAAAATAATTATAATGAAAATAAAAAAGCAAAAATAAATATAGAAATAAATATAAAAATATAAAATATAATAAATATAATAGATGGATAAGTTGGCAGTGAAAAAGCCAAAATACAAAATTTGAAAAATATTAAGTAATAGAAAATTATCCATCTATGTAATTCCTCTGATGATAGGATTTTAATCTTTGAAAAGCCTTGGCTTAAGTAAAGAAATATAAAACATGTTTTTACCGAGTACACCTGGCATTGAATAATCGAAGTTGCAATAGATTTGTCATTTGTACATGTTTATCCCTCTTCTTTCATTTATCTTTATAATTGCTCTATCTCGTATATTGAGCTTACACCATTTCATTATAGGTTCTATCTACTAAAAGTATACTTGTAGTTTCATATTTATATATATATATATATATATATATATATATATATATATATATTTGTTTTTAACTGAGTTCACCCTAAGCAAAGCAAGTCGCCACTGTAGACGTAGGAGGCTACAGTGAATTAAGATGAAAGTTTAGGGGATCAGCCTAAATTGGGAGTTGTGCAGCTAGATGTTTGTTCACATTAGTTTTAAATTTCTGCATATCGGTACAGTCGAAGAAACAGGGTGCAGGGAGGAGTTCCAAAGGTCGACAGCTAAAGGAAAGTAACTATTGGAGTAGAAGGCTTTCCAGCATCTGGGGACCTCTACAGTGGAGTGATGGAATTCAGCTGATTGTCGGGTTGGTCGAGTGTATTTACGTCTAGGGGGCACTAGAGCAGCAAGTTAATTTGAGCAAATTCCACTGAAGTTCTTGTAAAACAAGCACAAGGATGCAAAATTCCGGCTATGGGACAGCGGCTCGGGCTTGGTGGATTATGAGGGACCTATCAGATTAGAGACTATTTTTTTTACCTTGTCTAAGTGGAGGTGCATCAGCCCAGATGTGACATATAGAGATATAGGATACTGTCAGGTGTGAGAAGTTTCCTAGTACGGTAGAGAGATCCCACCTTTTTCGCAGCAGCTTTGGCAATGTTTACTATGTATTTGTTCCAATTCATGTTACATGTGAATGTTAGATCGAGGAGTTTGTACGTTGGACTCTCAGGTAGCGTGTTTTTTGCCATCATATATATATATATATATATATATATATATATATATATATATATATATATATATATATATATATCACGACTTAGTGTTTATTGTGCGTTCGTTTATGCATGTAGTTTTCGTAGTATTTCTTTAGGTTATATTTTTGTTTCATGTTTCGAAATGGGATTACTACCGCCTGTTTGGCAAACCATAATACACGAGAAAGCACAAAAAATAACCACAAAGCCAAAACAGAATTATATTAGTAAGAATTGTGAATATATCAAAGTCTTGAAATCAACCAAAAATGCAAAGCGTACATTATAAGAAGGTAAAACATACATCTATTAGGAAAGGAAAACTAAATAGACAAGGTTATAAATACATATATCTACTAATATTATAAATACATATATCTACTAATATTTGCCAACGGAGATTAGGAATAGTATTCTTTTTGCTTTCCATTCCGCTTCATATTAACAACAACTTTATATATTTTTATGAATTTACATTAACTACAGTGTCTTCATATCAAATCATCTTTTTTTAAAAATTCAAAGTCGAATTGCATAAGTCTTCCAATAATCTCCAAGTAGATGTTAAAGAATACGCAGTTATTTTTCTTACTAAACTTGAACAGAATTTAATCAAACTTATATATATAATTTAAAAAGTAAGCGCTACGTTACAATATAAACTAACGAGTAATTTGTTGGTCTAAAAAAACTATACTAAACTTTAAACAAAGGGTTTTAAAAAGTAGTTAACTATTCCCATTAGATAACATGAAAGATTGGCAGAAGGGAAGGAAGAAATTTCCACGAAAATGGTCAGGAAGCTCTCTCAGAATTTGTAATTTCAGAGATTTAAACTCAGAATATATTTATTATCGATTTTTGAATCATCTTTCAGAATATTACAATCGATAAATAATATAGCAAAAAAAAACGATAAAACACAGCTGAAATAAACTTGAAAATCAAAATATAATTCTCTTTGATATGCAAGTTGTCAATTACAACTTTACATTTTCTCGCATAAAGAAAGATAGGAGAGAAATGTAATGCCTACTAAACAATTAAAAAGAACAACTATAAACTCCATTATTTTTTCTACGATTTAATTTTACTTTTACAGTAATATTTACAATAGTTTACATGCAGACGAACTGGTAAATTCGGTTTCTCTGTACAAGGGTTTGTCAAAACACACTGACATAAGCACCTTTCTCCTACGAAGAAAACATGACCAATTATATATTAAAAAGATAATGGCGCGCGATCTCCCCAGGCAATCCAACACGTTCCCCGGTGTGTGTGCTGGGCCATTACCTCTATTAATAGAGGACAACTACGAATAACAAAGAAGTCGTTGACAATGAGTGAATTAGGAAGAAGATTAACAAACACACTAAATACTAGAGGGCTGGCACCCAGGATAAAAAAGGCCCGTCAACCACTTTACCCACCAGGCAGGAAGAGGTAAGCAATGGTATACACCTTCCTACTTCTGGAAGTAGCGCTTCAGCTATGGCAGCGACTAGACAGGGGCCGTCATTATGCACTAATAAAACGATCTTGGCCGATAACATTAAAATAGTGTTACATAACCCCTCTGCTTGGGCCGCCGCAGTACTCATTTTGTATACTCGTCATTTTTAAAACATCAAAAATCATATAGTTTGCATACCTTTAAATTTCTCGTACCCTCTCTTCTTTCCTCGTCGCGTGGAGGGGCGTGTCGTCTAGTGGTTGAATTCTTTCTTCTTTCTTTCTGCCAAAACATCGCCGCTACAACAAAACTTCATGTCCGACTCCGAAAACAAACAATATTTTTAATTTAATTTCTGTTTTATTTCAAGCGTTAGTTATCCGTCAGCTGGGAGATATTCACTAACGTCGAGAGAGAGAGAGAGAGAGAGAGAGAGAGAGAGAGAGAGAGAGAAAATTACTTCTTCTGTAATTACTTATCAATTAAGTCTTAACCATTCGTGGAGGGGGAAGAGATCTCTCGCCTGTATTTTTTTATGGAAATAATTCCCGTATGTAAGTTGCAGACTACATGGTAAAAATCACGTCTGATAGGTTCGCCTCCAAAACACAGACTGCTAAAACTCGCTTCTCACGAAGAACGAGTGACGTCACGGATCCCTCTGCTTCCCATGCAAAGGCCCGTGACGTCACAGAGCCTCTCGCAGGTGCACATTGACCCTTGATCTGAGGTCTCGTCACGCGGTGACCTATCACGTTTGTGAGAACAGGCCCCATTCTGCACTCGACTGCACTGGTCCTGCCGCACTAATTCGCGCAAGTCAAACCAACGATTTCCAACACATACGTCCATTCCTATAGGCCATTATCCAACAATAGTAGAGACTTAAAAACCAGGCATGGTCAGCTGCACGAAAGGTCTTATTATATTGCAATCACTATTCTAAGATTACAAGTTCAACAAAACATCAAATAAGATCATAACAGAGAAAATCAAGACCCCCCCTCTGGAGGTAGAATGATAGACATTAGTTATATAGTAGTTAACTTAGGTTTTAATTGCCAGTCTGCAATCTCTTGACGATGTTAGTTTTTTTTGCAGGGAATGGCCTCGTGAAGGTATTGTCGTCTTCCCACTTCCACTTGCAACACCCGGTTTTTCCCAAATGGTCACCCATATAGTACTGACCAGGCTAAATGTCGCTTAACTTCGGTAACTATATATAATAATAATCGGTTAGAGATATTTAGATTAGTGATGGGACTATTCCAATATTTTTCCCGATTCCGATACAATTACCGATTCTGTTCTAAATTCCCGATTCCTGTATTCCGATTCCTTTAAAATTTCTAAATATTTATATCTACAGTTGTTTTTTAATAAATTTTCGGATTACCGTAACAATTTATGTAAACGTAAAAATACACTTGTGGGCCGTGATCTACAGATTTTAGTTTTACTGGTAGTTAAAAATCAATAAATATTAATGATTTTATTATGAGGACCAGCAATTGAAAATCAAGTTTTAAGCAAAAACAAATGAAAAAAAAAACAATTAAAAGAATAAAATTTTTCAACTCCAGATTCCGATTCCAATATCCCCAAAACGTTCCGATTTTCTCGATTCCCGATTCCGATTTCGATTAATCGTACCAACACTAATTTGGATATTGATTTGCGTTTTTACATTTCGAAAGTTAGACAAATATTCGAGACAAAATGAGTAATTTCCGAATGTATATTTACGATAAAAAATACTGACCCAACGGGTCACTGATCCTCTATTGGTTCAAACGAATATTTTTTATTCTTCTTTACATTTACGGTCTGCACTGCAGCTTTAGGTCTTCTTACACTGAGACATTTATATATTATATAAAGGATAACCTTGATTTGCGGTTGTCAGCCAGCAATCCCTTAACGACGTTATTTCTTTTTCTAATTCTAACACCCTTCAAATTCTGATCCTTAAAATAAACACAAATGTTTAGCATTTCCCTTTTCCAATTGAATTATTTCCATACTAATTTGTAACCATTTTAACATGATCAGAATATATTATGGGTTAAAAAGAAATAGTCTACTTGCTGACGGCTTCCAGTTTTGAAATCGGAAATTAACAAGCGGTGTTTATCAAAAAAGGTTCCTCATCATTTTAGATATGTTAGATGTTGTCAGATTTTTAATTATATATTGCTGTTGTACTTGAAAATATTTCCATTCCATGGACGCCCGGTGCGAACGCAGTTCCACGTTATTATTGTCCTACCTTATTTCAAACTGAAACAGACTTATCTATGTACTCTGGTTCATGTGTTTCAGAATATATCTGGTTATGAAAGTTTATCTCCAGCACTCTTGTATGAGTTTTTTTTACATATTTCTATTTTACGTACGTCGGGCCCGAACGCAAAACCACCGATATTATTGTAGCATCTTTGGACAAAACAGATACCACATATTGATTTTAGCCTGAAGTCCAAGAAAGACTCAGCGACACAGCGACATCAGATAAAATTCAAAATTGCATCCTCGGCGATCAGACGATCCCATCTTTTAAAAAAGTAGTGGAAGGTGATAACGTACGTACGAACATGAAATGTCCTTAGTGTATTATATATATTGTCAGTTATGATTTCCTTGATATTATTTATAACATAATTAGAAACAAGATGGCGGCAAGTACACATTTTTGTTCGATTCCTGTTACGTTGTAACTCTTAAAAGTTTTTGAAAAGTTATTGGTCTCCCGATTTATAAAATCGGGGGACTTATGTTGTGAGGCATGTTCGTCCGTCCGGATTTTTCTCCGCAACCATCCATTGAATTTCTCTGAAATTTTGCATGAAGTTGTAACTTTGGTCAGGTTAGAAAGTGACATTCTCCGAATTTTAAAAATAATCTGGTTAGCCCCTAGGGGGTTAAAAGGCCCCGAAATGGCAATAAAATGGCATTTTTTGCCCCATAACTTTTCATCCATCCATTCAATTTCTCTGAAACTTGGCCAAAATGTGGAGGCAATTGTTCCTAATAGAAAATAAGTATCGCTGCCCTTGGAAAAAATCTGGTTCGCGCCCCATGGGTTCAAAAGCCCCCAAAATGGCAAAAAATTACCCATTTCTCCCATAACGTTTGATCCATCCATTCATTTTTTCTGAAACTTGGCCAAAATGTAGAGGCAATTGTTCTGAATATAAAATAAGCATCCTTGACATCAGAAAAACTCTGGTTCGCGCCCCTACAGGGTCAAAGGGAGGTTGAAAATGCCCCAAATTGCCCAAATTTATTGCATTTTACACTCGCCACATCGAGTCACATACAGAGGGGGACAACGCACGCGCGGCTTGTTAAACCTATTTTTAGTTTGGTTCCACTTACGCGCTCTTCGCGTGTCTGAATCCTTTTACGTGCGTGTGTGTTCATTCAATCATTCATTCATTATACGTGTGTGCGTGTAGAATCATTAATTCCTTTTACTTTCGCGTAGTCATTATTTTCTTTAATTCTTTTACGGGTGCACATTCAACTCTTTTACGCGTGTGTGGGTGCCCCTTAAATTCTTCTGGTGATACCAGATCAGGCTGCCCTGTGGCTCCCTGAGACGAAATTCACCTACATTGACGTTTTTTTTTTTTTTTTTTTTTTTTTTTTTGTAAAACTTAATTATGTTCTACAAAACCAAAAACAAAAACAACAGCCCCTCTCCCTTTCTCCCTCCCCTTTTTTATTTTATTTTTAGAACTTGAAGCATAAATCTTTTACTATATTGACCAGATTCGGCATTAAATAACCCAAAAAGGGTTGATATGCCGTAAAACAAAACTACCAAACTACCAAACCTTAAATTCTTTATTCCTTTTTGTTACTCGATACACGACAAATGTCCGTTAAAACTGTTGCGAGTGACATACCTTCTCTGTCTTCTTTTCTCTCTTTTTCTTCATTGTTGACTGACGCTGCCCGAGTCTCTATTTTCTCCGCCGTTCCCTCTTCATCCGCTGTCGCTGCAGTTGTCACTTTGACTCTTACCGTCTTTCTTCCCCCCCCCCATATCCGTGGATAGTCTAGTAAATTCTGGAACAAACTTTTCCTGATAGAAAAAAAAAGACTAAATACGTTCGTTGGGAGTTTTTACAGGTTTTATTTTCTTGTAGAGAAATACTCTAACTTACATATGAGAGAGATATAACGTTCCTCCTAACTAGTTCGCTAATTTATACTTACGAAATGTTTGGTATATTACGTATCTAATTAGAGGTAGAATTGATGAACGCGACGAACAGACATCTTTGAATGCATATATTCGCCTGTCAGATATTCTAACCTTTTCAAAGTCTTGCAGTATATTATTTTACGTCAGTTAGTTGGACTTCCATACGGATTTCTGCCTGAAACCTTTGTTTCTTTGTCACCGACAAAAAATGTCAGGTCACTCATCACGTCTATTTGTTGCTAACCCATTTAACATAACACTTGGTGATTTAACGCAATGGTCATCCTATCTGATGATTCACTCGTGGGGACAGATTCATTTCCCAAAGTTTGTGTTATTTCAAACCTGTACTTAGATCGAACCTTGTCAAAATTCATACTCGCTGATTTACTCGCTAACCGACATAGTACCCTCAATAAAGTAACATTCATAACAGCACATGGTTATTAACTGATACTCTATCTCCAAGTTTCACATTCGTAGTACAATTCTCTAGAAGATTCCTTGCAATATTTCACATTTTTTACCACATCGAATTGCATCTTGCTTATAAAGAAACACAATAACAAATGCTTACTGAAGTCAAACTGGAAAATACGAAACAAAACTCTTCAGATATTCACATGGTCTATATCGACAAAAAATGCATTACTTGTATAATAAATGTTATAGCTTATTAGTGTAGGGGAAATTAACAGTAAATGTAGGAAAAAGTAGTAGCAGTAATAATAATAATAATAATAATAATAATAATAATAATAATAATAATAATAATAATAATGACAACAATGGCAATAACAGCAATAATAATGATGAAGATGATGATGATGATGATGACAAGAATAACAATAATAATGATAATAATAACAGCAACAACAATCACACTAACCGTATCTCCACTGAAGATGCGTAGTAGAATATTGTGGAGGCTTATTGCAACTCAAATTCCAGACAAGCCCAATGGTCGTTGCTAGCGAGAACTCAATGGTGGGCGGCTGTTGCGATAACGCATAATGATCCGTAATGGTAATCGAATAAAGCGGAGAGGGCTGGACATCTGAGACTCCAATGAAACACCACTTTTTATTGCTCGTGAAAAATCACTTTTGATAATATGACAGTAAGTGAGTAAATAAATGAATAAATAATAATAATAATAATAATAATAATAATAATAATAATAATAATAATAATAATAATAATAATAATAATAATTGAATTCAGATAATTAGAATAAGTGAATTCGGATAATTAGTCCCAAAAGGGTACATAAACAGACACGGCTGTTTGGGAAAGACAATCCATTAAAAACTATACACACGTCTACACAAATGATGCACACAGAACTGGTATAGATTTTAGAACAGGTGAATCAACCCAGGTGCTCGCTCTGTGTGGACCAAAATGAAATACACACAGAGCAACTCATCCTGTTAGATAAAGGGTGAGTACGCTTGCTAGTATAGATTTGAGTGTGTATTGTTAATAACCTGTCACAAGTGTGAGAGTTGACAGATGAAGATCAGAAGAGGGATAGGCTGAGAACGATATGTGGGAGAAGGTCCCAGGGGTGTGATGTCACGTGGGACAAAAGCGAGAAAGGGGGAGATTTTGAATCAGAGACCGTTTTGTCAGCTCGAAACGAACGGTCGCTGACAAAATGTTGTATCGACGAACAAAACAGTTACGACTCACTCGAGGTGATGGGCGCTGATCTGTCTATCTATCTAGCTAATAGTTACTAAGGTTAATATAACTGTCTCTCCCTTACATGAAGGAGTTTAAATTGTACTTGTAGTTACCTAATATTTTTCTCTCAATAAATCTCCATTTCCATAATCCGTCATGTCTTCATTCTTCTTCTATAATTCAACGAAGTTATACGGACACAATTCCTAGCCACAGAAAAAATCGGAGAAGAAACTGACAACAAGAATACATGTAGCAACGATGAAGAAATAGACGACACGAACTTTAGGGAACCAGAGACAACACGGCCAACTAGAGAATAGAACTAGGGAATACGCAACACAGTTCGAATAAATGAAAGAAAAGAAAAGAGAGACAATATAACAATCCAGTCAAAGAGATCGGACGTGATAATAGCTATCAAGAAGGATAAAAATACTCGTAGGTCACATGCAGTCAGTGATCTCAATGGAACCAGAGCTAATACATGGAACTTGACAAATATCTGAAAAGAATATGGAACTTGAAGAAACTCACTATGATAACAATAATTGTTGGATAATTAGGGACAGTCGCGAAAAAAAAACTTTAAAAAGACTATGAGCAATTGGAATCAAAGGGCACATTGACACCATACAACACACAGTAATGTTGAAAACAAACGAAATATTAAAGAAAATCCTCGAATAGGGGACACAACCCACTGACACTAAGAACACAAAATCGCCATAGGTAAGTTGAAATCGAAACAGAACAAATCATATAGAAATAAGATCACACGATCCCAAGGGACATAAAACTACTAATAATCCCAGAAACTGTAACATCGGCCTCACTTGATCCCACACAAAATGGTAGGTGTCTGTGGCTAAGTGGTTAACGACACAGACTGACAACTTGGTTGTGCCAAGTTCAAATCCAATTAGCGCCACATAAACACTTTCACTTAGGGTGTTGGCAACCTTCATGTAGTTCTTGCTGTAAGTACTCGATGCCTTTCTAGTTAAAATTATTTCTAGGTAGACATCGCAGAAACCAATGCTTACAATAGATTCATCTGATTCAGATGAAATGTATGACACACAATTGTGGTGAAGAGAGAGATCGATGAGATAGAACTAACCAGACTTCCACTGGAACGGGAAACTTGGGGAATCAAATTCCAGAGAAGATTTGCGAGAAGCATTTCATGCGATCAGCAATAAACTACTCGCTCTCGAATGAGGTAGTAATGCCTGGGATTGTGCACCTCTTAGGACCGAGCCAAATCATCCTTCCGACAAAGAAGGGTCTGATGGTTTAGTTTGACCTTAAGTTGCCATAATGATCCCCAAAAGAACTTCGGCCGCTATGAACAACTGGCGAATCAGCTACCACACATTTTCTCGCGCTAAAAAAGTAAACCCTTCTTTTATAAACTCTATTAGGCTCCGCCCTTTAAGTTGAAATTAAACCTAGGTTTTTGTAGCCGCTGGTTATTGCCTAAAGTTCTGGCATCTGATTCATTTCAGATGACTGACTGCATGGACAATAATGGTCTGATATCACTTCAAAGGCACTTCTAAGATTTCCCTATTATTGTGTAAAAAGTGTTCTGGTGAATATATTTTGTCAAGTAATAAAAGCTTTAATCAACTCTTTCTTCCTACTCTCTCTTCCGATGGACGGCCGCTTTTCTCTTAGCATTTGTCTGATGTCGCTGGTTGGCAACCGTCATTATATGGTTTCTTTAGATTGCTTAGTTCGGCCACAAGAATGATGTAATAGAGAACATAAGAATTGCGTTTGACATCGCATGCGCACAAAGGAGTGTGCAGTAGGATTCCCGTCCGCCCGACTTGGATAAAAGTGTCTCATAATTCACGCAGTTCTACTAATGAGTCACCACTTATCAAGGCAAAAGCCACTCGAGGATAACGGGTAATGAGATTGTCAGTTGCATGATAACTTATACTATTATAGGATTTGCAACGATTGTGAAATAAGCAGAATTTTATTACTTACAAAGACGGCTCGACAAGTATTTGTTTACATTGGATTTGAAAACGACAATGTTATAGTCAGCATGGAAGCATCATCACTGTATTGTGTTCCACAGATGGGAAGTTCTTTGAAATTAATTTTGTTCATGGTTGTTAGGTTTGATTTTAGGTACACAGAAGTAAAACAGAAAGTTCCGTATAGTGGTTGTAGTATGACGAGTTTTTCTGTGAATACTTTACAAAGAGCAAACCAACGCTTGGAGCTCGATCGAACACCTACCCTGAAAATAATGATAGAGTAGAGAAAGACTAGCAACATCTTTTCTGTGAGAAAGTTGCTGTTATGGAAAAAGATATAATCTCCCACTAGATTATGAAGTCTATTTTTCACTCTGTCAAGGCAAGAACGAGTTCTATCACCGGCATCTCTTCAGATATCGCAGCAGTACCCCATCTTTTCAGATATGGCAGCAGTACCCCATCTTTTCAGATATGGCAGCAGTACCCCATCTCTTCAGATATGGCAGCAGTACCCCATCTCTTCAGATATGGCAGCAGTACCCCATCTCTTCAGATATGGCAGCAGTACCCCATCTCTTCAGATATGGCAGCAGTACCCCATCTTTTCAGATATGGCAGCAGTACCCCATCTCTTCAGATATGGCAGCAGTACCCCATCTCTTCAGATATGGCAGCAGTACCCCATCTTTGCAGATATGGCAGCAGTACCCCATCTCTTCAGATATGGCAGCAGTACCCCATCTTTTCAGATATGGAAGCAGTACCCCATCTTTGGAAGTATCTAACTATTCTATAGGTAGAAGATTGCATCATTGGCCATGCACTTTTTGGAGAGGTAGAATGGTCTAACCAATCTTTTAGTAACATCAGTATTTGATGTAAGTTTGGAAACCACCCCAGTTAAGGTAGCCTCTTAGCTAGTTGAGTGATTAATTCCTGTATTCTTTATATGTTCTGGTAATGGATATCGTCAATATTCCCACTCCTCACTTTTATATTTCTCTTAGTCCCCCTAAATTGTTTATGTTTATTTTAGAAAAACACCATCTACTCTTTAATTCAACCTTCATGCCTTTTACTCTCACTTAAGTCCTGTTAAATATTTAGGCCGGGTGTACTGGAAGGTCATTGGACATAAGTAGGTGTACTTGAGATAGAGATGCTCTTAGATGATTGATTGTTAAACATTAAATAATCGTTGAGTGAAGTGGACTACTTGGCCTGGAAAAAAAACAAATATTGTGGATTGTCAAAAATACAATAAAAGTGGTTGGCTAAACTGTTCAAAATTCAGGCCAAGTGTACGGAAAATGTCATTTAACAGAAGTTGGTTCACTTAACATAGACACACACTTAACTAAAAAACAAACACATTTCATGATTTATTTGCCAAACCGAAACTGTCAGAAATGACGAAAAAAATTATTTCAGCAAAGTTCGTACTATAAAATAATATCTGAATCAGCGCAGTTAAAAAATAAGAAAGAAAGGAAACGTCTCAAACATGGAGTAACACATATAAATCCGTATAGAAAACAATAAAAATAAAGCGTCTCGTTATAGAAATGGATTGAATGGTCGTCTGACTTGTCATTTTCTTTCTCAATTCCGCTAAACGCGAGAGAGTCCTATGCTTATTCCGTTAAATTTAGAAAGGTTGGGCAAGGGCGTGGTTCCGACGAGTTTTGGCGAATAACAAACAGGGTCCTGAACATACGTAATAGCTCTATTCAACCCATCATCAATGGACCAGACGTGATTTTCTTTAGCATCCCATAAAACAACATTTTTTGCAAAGAGTTTTACATCAAATTCGACCATTTAAGATCAAAAGCGCCTACTTCCTGAATGTTCCCTATGATTGTAAAAACTCTAAGCGACATCTATATACCTGTCCGAGATGTTGCAAAGCTTATTAAGAACCTTGATGCCAGCAACGCAACTGGTCCTGACAATGATCCAAATAAAGTTGTTCAACCGGAAATAGCACCTATTCTTATAAAGTTGTTCAACTGGAAATAGGACCTATTCTTATAAAGTTGTTCAACCGGAAATAGGACCTATTCTTATAAAGTTGTTCAACCGGAAATAGGACCTATTCTTATAAAGTTGTTCAACCGGAAATAGGACCTATACTTATAAAGTTGTTCAACTAGAAATAGGACCTATTCTTATAAAGTTGTTTAACCGGAAATAGCACCTATTCTTATAAAGTTGTTCAACTGGAAATAGGACCTATTCTTATAAAGTTGTTCAACCGGAAATAGGACCTATTCTTATAAAGTTGTTCAACTGGAAATAGGACCTATTCTTATAAAGTTGTTCAACCGGAAATAGGACCTATACTTATAAAGTTGTTCAACTAGAAATAGGACCTATTCTTATAAAGTTGTTTAACCGGAAATAGCACCTATTCTTATAAAGTTGTTCAACTGGAAATAGGACCTATTCTTATAAAGTTGTTTAACCGGAAATAGCACCTATTCTTATAAAGTTGTTCAACCGGAAATACCACCAATCATTATAAAGTTGTTCAACCGGAAATCCCACCAATCATAATAAAGTTGTTCAACAGGAAATAGCACCTATTCTTATAAAGTCGTTCAACTGGAAATAGCACATATTATTATAAAGTTGTTCAACCGGAAATAGCACCAATCATTATAAAGTTGTTCAACCGGAAATAGCACCTATTCTTATAAAGTTGTTCAACCGGAAATACCACCAATCATTATAAAGTTGTTCAACCAGAAATAGCACCTATTCTTATAAAGTTGTTAAACCGGAAATAGGACCTATTCTTATAAAGTTGTTCAACTGGAAATAGCACCTATTCTTATAAAGTTGTTCAACCGGAAATAGCACCTATTCTTATAAAGTTGTTCAACTGGAAATAGCAGCTATTCTTATTAAGTTGTTCAACCGGAAATACCACCAATCATTATAAAGTTGTTCAACCGGAAATAGCACCTATTCTTATAAAGTTGTTCAACTGGAAATAGCACCTATTCTTATAAAGTTGTTCAACCGGAAATAGGACCTATTCTTATAAAGTTGTTCAACTGGAAATAGCACCTATTCTTATAAAGTTGTTCAACTGGAAATAGCACCTATTCTTATAAAGCTGTTCAACCGGAAATAGCACTTATTCTTATAAAGTTGTTCAACTGGAAATAGCACCTATTCTTATAAAGTTTTTCAACCGGAAATAGCACCTATTCTGATCAAGTTGTTTAACCGGAAATAGCACCTATTCTTATAAAGTGGTTCAACCGGAAATAGCACCTATTCTTATAAAGTTGTTCAACCGGAAATAGCACCTATTCTTATAAAGTTGTTCAACTGGAAATAGCACCTATTCCTATCAAGTTGTTCAACCGGAAATAGCACATATTCTTATAAAGTTGTTCAACCGGAACTAGCATCTATTCTTATACAGTTGTTCAACTGTTGCTTAAAGGGGAAGTGCTTCCCATTACTTTGGAGAATTTCGTCACTCTGACCAGTATTAAAAAATAATGGAGATTGGTTTTCTGCATCTCAGAACAGACCGATAAGTCTACTGTGCATCACAAGTGAGTTGTTTGAATCTGTGATAACTCAAGAAGTTTTGAACCACCTCAGCAAAACAAATAAAAACCCTACACAGTGACAAGTAATATCGACTTTCTCCTGCATAATTAACACGTGATGTGCTGATTGTTAGATTCCACACGATCAGTAAATCTATTGATGGGGACTTCGTTCCCAGAGACATTGTTTGGCACAATAGTTTTCTATGCTAGCTATGCAATATTTGTAAATGAAATCCTCGCTTTCTGATAGGTTTATAAAAGTAGCCGTTGTGGGACAGATGTCTGAAGCACATAGTATCAACACCAGCTTGCCTCAATAATCCGTCGCAGGATTATTTGGGTCTTAACTCTCTATATTATATGAACTATTTCTGAAGATATGCCATGGAACTGTTTTAACTCAAAAACTATATATTTGATTAGGCGCAAATATTGCATGGTGATTACTGGTATCAAAAGATCATCAGATCCATACACCAAATTGAAAATATCGGAAATTGAAATTCCGTCAAAATTTCAACATGAACAGAACTACTAAGTCAAGTGCTACTAAGTCAAGTGCTACTAAGTCAAGTACTACGAAGGTGTGGATCCAGTTGCGTGTCTCTATGATGAACAGAACCAGATTTTTCGAAAATAAGTGTGACTTTCACCTTTCAGTGATCTTGACCTTGACATAGATATTACAAAAAATTAATCTGTTTTAAGTTAGACCATGACCGATATTTTGACCAAGTTTGGTGATGATTGGTCAAGCGATGTGGACGCTAAGCTCTACACAAACTTTGTGACAAACACACTCGACTGTAAACATAACCTCCTTGGCAGAGGTAAAAATTGGTTACGTTACGTCACAGTAAAGTATCAGTTAAAAATTTTGTTTTCGAAGTCTTAGTGCATCAACTACTACTATTCATTTTCCCCTCCTCCAGCCATTCTAAAAAATGATCTCCACCAATCAAGCGTTGCAAATAGAGACTTCTTAAACCACGCATGCGTGGGTGTCAACACAAAGCAAAATGCTTATAAGGATGCTGCTGCTACTGATACTGTTGCCGTTGATGATGATGATGTTGATGATGATGATGATGACGATGATGATGATGACGATGATGACGATGATGATGATGATGATGATGATGATGATGATGATGATGACGATGATGATGATGATGATGATGATGATGATGACGATGACGTGGAAGACTAAGCTCAACATGCGTTTTTCCCTGCGTGTTATTTCTTCCCAGAGCCGAGCGAATTTTGATTAAGTCCATCTTTAAAACTGCACTTCGCAATTGCTTGTAATCCGATTTCTCGCTTTTCTTTTGCGGATATTTCATAATGGTTTGTTGACCTTAATCTTTTCCCGCCAAACCCATCCATCCTCGCTGTTGCACTCCTTCGTTGCGCCTAGCTGTATTCACTCGTAGCGCCCTCGCCATACGCCATGCAACATTTCACGGCATCTCTCTCACTCTCTCTGATTTCAACTTTAATATATTCTCTCAGACGTCAGATTGTTGTCAATATTTTCCTACCTCCCCACACGGGCGGATCAGACACAAGGTTGGTTTTAAATATTGAGAAAAATCAAACTTCCTCCAAAAGAGGCATTCTGGAATGGGACTGAAATAAAAATTTCCTCGGTCTAGAAGGAATTTTTCTTCATTGACTGATGACAGAAAAGGTGAATTATAGTATCAGAACAGATACTACACTTTCTGTTAGCAACAAAAAAGGCCAAGGACACCTTCGTATTTACGTGTTTTCCAGGGCAGCAAGATGTGGCAAAAATATATTTTTAATGTTTTATTTTTTATTTTACTTCAATCGAAGTTACCAGAAATCAAGGGACCCCTTCCTGGCGTTCACACGTGATCTCAATGTGAGATACGTAGACATTCGAATATTCCATTGAATTTCTCCTTTACCTGTAAAACTTTGAGTAATAAATAAGTTAAGAACATTAATTTTCCGCTCCATAATTGACCAGTTAACTATGTTTTAGTATATATTTCTTGCGGTCTCTTGGTCAACCGGATTCCAGGACAAGAATTCATCTAGTCTGGTGGAGTATCTGGCTAAGTGCTGTTACTATAAGCAACACCACTTGGAGAAGGAGCACCATTCCTCATATCCTCAGTGTGTTTAGCCATACCGATGGGATCTTATTTGGACTTCAAATACTGTGTTATTTTAAATATTTAGTCAGGGTTTACTGTAGGGGGAAAGTATCCTAATGCCAGGTTGTCCTGACAACCCCCTAATATTCGTGTGGGGGTAAGGAGATACATTGAAAGGCGCTCTTAAAAGGGTAAAATAGCAACCAACGGCCTGTCGGAATTTCCAGGTAAGGACACCGCAGGCAACCGGAAATACAACAACCCCCTCCTTCCGAAGGATGAGATAATGACTGGGAGAATGGCCTTGTAGGACCGAACCAGATGAGTCCCCGATCCGATAAAGGAAGGTGTGATTAAGCCAACACTGTTCTCAGTTTGTCAGAATGTTCCAAGGATTCCTCCAGGTGGGTATGAAAAGAACACCTAACTTTACTGGCAGCGCTAAACAATCTTACATTTTTTATAATAGACAATAAAAAGGCACTATATCTATATGAGATATTGGTAATTTTGCAGTATAGTTAACAGCTGAGGAATCGAAAATTAAAAATACAACTAATAATTTTCATCAAACGTAATACCATTTTATTTTCTACCTACCTATATACTTTTAACATTTTAAAACTGTTCAAAATAAGATTTTATTGAAACAGACACAGTACAAATGATGGCTACCTACATTTGCTGTCCAGCTTAAGTCCTCATGTGGTCAGCTATTTTGGTTTTAGTGTGACGATAAGCCACACGAACATCGAAAATAAAATCCTGGAATAAAACCAAATTTACCAAAAATTTCAGCAAGTTAAAAGTACACAGGTTGGTAGATAATTAAATTTTAGTCCGTTTAGTATACATTATTTGTTGTTGTTTTTAATGTTTACGATTTATCGACTGTTAACTATACTTCAAGATTACCAAAGTATTTTATAATAAAAGTGTTTAACCACAAAATCCGGTAAGCAGACTGACTTTACTTTATATACAGGATACATTTTCATTGTGAATTTTTAAAGTAGTTTGGTTGTAAGATTTTGTTTCAAGCATTGACCACCTCCCTCATAAATAAAATCTTATGTGACATCTGGACTGGTGCACTAACAACTTGTCTCTCCCTCTTAGACCATGCCCCCCAAAACGGCCTCTAACCAAATCGGTCCCACACTCTCTTCCAAGATTCAGACCCTGTCCAAATGTTACAATGTTGCATCAATGTGCTTGTTTTACAAATAGTTAAATTGAATGTGTTCCAACGAATGATTGAAACTGTGCCTTCTCAACGTAGATACTGCTGACCAGCCCGCTAATGAGCAAAGTCCCACCCCTTCACTGTAGAGGTCAAATGATGCCGGAAAGCTTTCTACTCTAATAGCTTCTTTCACCTAACCGCTTGCTTTTAGAATTCCCTCCCTGCTCCATGTTTCTCCGACCGTACCAACATTCAGAAATATAAATGTAATGTGAACAAACATCTCGCTGTTCAACTAACCCCTCACATCTCAGTAGAAATATTCTTTGTTTGGGGCGAATAAAGCCGTAGAGCGTTACTAATCGGGCACAGAAATAAATTTTACAATTTTGGAAAGAGAAATAAAATGGAGAAATATATCTAAAGGATCTTATTTACTTAGGAACTTTCGCTTCCTGAGACATATGATGTTGTGAAAGGGTTCCATAACGTTTGGTCTGTAGCCAGATCCACAGCGACCTTCAAGCTTCTGTCCGTTGCCTTCAAATCATTCACGATTGTTTAATTGCAGTTCGTTGTTTGCTCTTCCTCTTTTCCTATACGGAGTCCACTGAACCACTTGGTTAGCAATTCTTACTGGAGCCAATCTCAGGGCATATTCGAGCCAACCTAGACGTCGTTTATAGACTATTGTCGGTACGAACTGTGGGTTAGTGCGCTTTCTGACTTCTTGGTTGTTAATTCGATCGCTCAATTTTATCCCTAGCGTCTTACATTTAGAATCAAACGGCTCTAACTTCTTCTCTTAGCTGATTTTGAAATGCTAAGTTTCACTTCAATATAGCAGTGTGAACAAATCTTTGCTGATGTAGAATCGTAATTTAATTCTGAGGGCGCATTTTATTTTGTTTCAAGATCTTACAAAGCTGGTTAAATTCTCCTGAGATCTTTCTTATCCTACATTAAAACTCCTAGTCCATAAAAATCACTTCACTAATAAAAGATAGGACGTGTTATATTTTTAAATTTAAGTCCTGGAAATAAAGAAATATTTCTCATTTTGTATTTTTTTTTATTAATCGTTGGCTTAGTTTTTGAGGAATGTGATATTAAATGCTTACATTGTTTAAATGTTACATTTTTTGTAAATATTTTGGAAAAAGGAAAACATATTTTTAATTAAATAGAAAGTAATATTAAGAAAATATGTATAAATATCGATATGTTATTTTTCTGTTCGATAAAATATATTTAACTAGAAGAATACTCGTCCCAAAACGAGTAAAATTAATTCACCGAACAGTTTTGCACCACTTATATGTCTCCCTGCGAAGATAACAATAAAAATGTAATGATATTAATTTTTATTATTAGAATCCTTCTTCAAATTTTTATCAAAAACCATTACATGATTCAATTGTAGAACACGGTAAAAATGTTAGGTTTAAGCTTAAGGAGGTTAAAGAAGAACTTGTAATTCAGGGAATCTTGCTTAATTGCTATCTAACGACTATAGATCAAATTCAATACAGATCTAATATATTTTAATTTTTAAATAGGATGGTTTTGCCTATATTATGATCCCCTTTACTCCTTTTAAAATACTCCAAAGAAACTGAAATTTGAAGAATATATTAATTGATGTCTAATACCCAATTGTGGAAATTACATAAAAATCGGAGGTATCTGAATTTTCACTAAGAGACTCAACCTCCTTTTTATCACCTTTGCAGAATACTAAATATGGTCCACATTGTGACCCCTTATAACAAGTAGCTGTGTTTCGGAATTCATAATGGTCATTTAATTATTTTGGGAGTGAATCATGTAACACAAATATATAAGCATATAAACATAGCTAACTCTATATAGATAAATATATGAGTTAATCAACGTAACCCACACAGGCTTTTTCATATATACTTTAATAACACAAGATACATACTATCAAATCTTTGCTCTAGAATTGACTTATGTTTCAGAATAATGTTAATTTTTTCTAATTAGCCGTAATTCATAATTAACTGAACACGTCACACATATCTTTTTAGCTATCTCTATATGCATCTTCGTCTCACTCTAGGATGATTCAACTACAATCTGATATTTCTAAATAACTTTGTCTGCATTTAGAGAAAGAGTGACTCTTTTTAAGTGTAGTCATCTAATTTACGTACGCCTGTCTGTACAAACTGCAAACACTTATGTAAATTAGATGGTAAAATAAGAAGTCTCTTTATTCCCATATAAAATACTAAATAATAATAATAATAATAATAATAATAATAATAATAATAATAATAATAATAACCAACATAACCAAGGAAAGCTAACAAGTCACAGGCAAGTATAAATAGAACAATAAATAATTAAAAAAACATCATCCTAATACACACACACATGCGATAAGATATCACAGAAAATGTTTGTGAAGAATCCAGTACAAAAGGCAGCTAACAAGAGAGTGTTCAACTGCTGAAGGAACATGCATTAATTAATATATATATATATATATATATATATATATATATATATATATATATATATATATAAATGCACATTATATATATACACATATATAAGTAACGGTTTTATGTCTTATTTACACAAACATTTTTGAGCTACACATTTGCAGATATGTTTCGATCAGAGGCAGGATAGCCAGATATTTTCCAGCTAACGTCATTTTACGGTAGCATTTAGTGAAAAAAAAGTAAATTACTTTCTTGAACTGAACACCTGAACCTGAACAGCTTATAAAAGTATATGCACAAATATTAGATTATATATATATATATATATATATATATATATATATATATATATATATATATTTATAATTGACTTGTTACAAATATCCAGGGGGTATGAATCCGAAGGAAGTTGAAACCGGGTTTATGAGAGTGCTCAATGAAAATTCAGAGCAAAATATATATTTTTTGATTTTATTCCATTAGTTGCGACAAAACAAGTTTTGTTTCGTTGGTGCAAATAGCGACCAACTCATCGACTGGCGATGGAATTCACATGCCATAAGTTTTAACTTCACCTTAACGGGAGATTGAAAATTGAAAATACATTGGAGGGGGAGGGGGACAGAGTTGGGGCTTTGTCTATAACGGTGACATGGGACATGAGAGGGGAGGGGGGAGGACCCCAACAAGTCGTGTTTCAAATTATTGCGTAGGAGGTTTTCCTGTTTGTGCTGTGATGATCTCAATTTCGGCCGGGGTGGGAGGAAGGGAGATGGGGCGACGGCCAGAGTGAGTTAAATTTAAAATGAGAATAAAATTATGATTATAACCGTCATTCCTATTTTATTTTAATTCTAATAAGTATATATATATATATATATATATATATATATATATATATATATATATATATATATATATATACATTATTCGAAATTTTAGGAAAATAGAAACGATATGAATTCTTACTTTACAAATATAAACGAACAACTTTCGCCCTAATAGGTATTTTTTAAGCGATGATATTTTCTTTTGTATGTTAATGATTTATCTGTTGGAGATATAAAATATCTCGTGAAAAATAGCCCGTTGAGATGTTTATCACCACGTGATAATGTTAATGAAATAATATATCGAAACTTTGAAATATCGTTTGGAATTTGAATCATGAAAGAAAAAACGTATTGTTGTTGGCTTCGTAAAACTTATTATGATTAAATAGAGTAGCGAGACCCATAGACATTCTATATTTGTATCTTCGCTCTGTTTTATATTGCTGCCGTGATTAAAATATTTTCATTCCATGGATTCCAGCGCTAACCAGACGTTCGTTCATACTGAAACAAATAAATCTAAATACTCTGGTTCATGTAGTTTCAGAATATATCTGGTCATGGAGGATTATCTTCGAAATATTTGTAAGCCTTTTTGACATATTTCTAATCTATCTGGCGTGAACGAAGATCCCCACGATATTATTGTTGTAAAAATTAATTTTTCGAGCCGACGAGTTTTGGAAGAAAAGAAATACCACGTGTCTTTTATAGTCACGTGATATCATGGAACCGCGCTCCTCATTGTTAAAAAGCGCCAGATTGGCGAGAAGCGGCAGTTCTACATGGCGAACAAACCGCAACACAGTGATTTTTGTTGTTGCAACCCTCAATTTCCTGTGTCGCCTTTGAATAGTTCAACATAAAGCTTAACTTGCTTTATTGCACCATCTTTGGACAGAACAGATATTACACTTTGATCCTAGCCCGAAGGCCTAGAAAGTGTATTTTAGTTCGGGGCTGATGTTCGAACCACAGCAGCATCAGATATAATCGTAAAAATGACTTTTTTTGCAATTCATCTTCGACAACCTGGCGATTTCATCTTTTAAAACAGTGGAGGAAGGTGATGACGTACGTACGAACATGACATTGCCTTAGCGTATCATTATATAGATGAACATATGTGGACATATATAAACTAATACTACTATTACAACTACACATATTAATACTACTACTACTACTACTAATAATAATATAATAGATATATGACAGTTTATGAATTTTCGAATGAAATTAAAGTATGATAAATTCTGGTAGTCTAGTTTTTTCTGATTGCTCAGAAAAACAGGGGTGTAAGATATACGCGTGCCCTTTTGCCATACTTGAGATAGCTATGTAAATACGGGTAGTGGTTGTGACTCAACGGGTCACAGGTATGTCTAATTTTGTATTATTTAGAAAGAGAAGGGTGGGAGAAATACGCGTGCCCTTTTGCCATACTTAAGATAGCTATGTAAATACTGGTAGTGGTTGTGACTCAACAGGTCACCGGTACATCTAGTTTTTGTATTATTTAGAAAGAGAAAAGTGTTAGAAAAACGCGTGTCCTTTTGTCATACTTAAGATAGCTATGTAAATACTGGTAGTGGTTGTGACTCAACGGGTCACCGGTACGTCTAGTTTTTGTATTATTTAGAAAGAGAAAGGTGTTAGAAAAACGCGTGTCGTTTTGTCATACTTAAGATAGCTATGTAAATACTGGTAGTGGTTGTGAATCAAGTATCTGTTATCTGGTTACTTAGAAAGAGAGTACGGGAGGTGAAATACGCCGTATGTCCTTTTGCCATACTTATGATAGTTATGTAAACGAGAAATAAATGAAGTCTGTCTCGCAAACGTCATGTGAGATTTGGTAAGTGGAGATGGCGTCAGTGTTTTTTTCCGAAAGACTGAAAGTCTTTCAGAGTTGCAAGATTTACGGCCAGTCGCCATATTAGTTACGAAATTGAATAGCGGTGCATTGACTACGTCATAAAACTAGGAAAATAAATGTGTTAAACGTTGGGAGGGAGAATGGAAAAGCGAGGGGGGAAGAGGAAGGTATGACAATGGAAAGTGTGGGGTCGGGGAGGGTTAGAGAAGAATTGTTAATGGCGAAGACGAAGAAGAAGAAGAAGAATAACAAGCAAAAGAAGAAGAAGGGTGAAGAGGAGAGAAAGAAGTAGACAAATAAGAAGAAAAAAGGAAAGGAGAAGAAGAAAAAGTTAAATAATAAGTAAAACATAATGAAGATGAAAAAGAAGAAGTAGAAGAAAAAGGTGTAAGAGAAGAATAAGAAAAAGACACAGAAGAAGAAAGAAGAGGAGGAGGAGAAAAAGAAACAAAGATTAAGAAGTAGATGAAACAGGTAAAAGAAGAAGAGGAAAAGATAACCGAAGCATACGAAGTTAGATGAGAAGAAGGAAGATGAGAGGACAAAGAACAAGAAAAGAAGGAGGAGGGGAAAAAAATGAAGATGAAGAATGAGAATAAGGGTGAGGAGTAGGAGGATGAGAAGAAGTAAACGGAGGACGAGAAAAAGAAAACAGAAAATATGAAAATATAAATGGGACGGAAGTAAGTGTTAATGGCGAAGAAGAGAAAGAAAGTTGAGAAGGATAAGGAAGAAAAGACAAAATAGAAGAAGATTAAAAAAAAGAGGAAGGAAATGATGAAGAAGAAGTAGAGAAAAATGAGGGGAAATTAAGGAGAAGGATAACGAGATGAAAAAGAAGTAGAAGGAGAAAGAGAAGAGGAAGAAGGAGGAAGAAGGGTTGGAGGAGGGTAAGAAGAATGGTTAGGATGATGGAGAGAAGGAAGACGTGGAATAAAAGGAAAAATATAAAAAGAAAAGTAAAGGAAGAAAAAGAGACGAACGGAGAAAAAAGATCAAATAGAAGTATATTAAAAAGAAGTAGGAGGTGGGATAGGAGAAGGAACAGGAAGTGTATGAGGAGAGGGGGAGAAAAGATAAGAAAGAGAAAGAGGAAAAGCAGACAAAGAAGAAAGAAGAGAAGAAGATGAATGGAAAGAAACAGGAGATGAAAAAGAAGACGAAGAAGTAGAAGTAAATTAAAAAGATGTAGAAGAAGTAGGAGGTGGGAGAGGAGACGGAAAAGGAAGTGTAGGAGGATAGGAAGAGAAAAGAGAAAAAAGAGAAAGAGTAAAAGCGAGCAAAGAAGAAGAAAGAGGAGAAAAAGATGAATGGAAAGAAACAGGAGATGAAAAAAAGACGAAGATAAAAAAGGTGGAGAAGGAAAAGAAAATGAAAATGAAGGTTAATAAAAAGAAAAAGAAAAAGAAAAACTGAAGATACGATTCGATCTCTTAAATTATTGCCTTATCTTCATAGCACACCAGACCGACAGTAATCCCCCCATCTCTTTTTGCATTTGCCACATAATTCTCCACCAACTCTATCTACAAGCTTTCATGCTGATATCGTAAACATAGCGTACTTATCTTTTTCTCGGTATTGACTATAAGTTTATAACAATTTAGTTAAATTAATAATTTGATGACAAAACTATGCCGGAATTATTAAATTAAACTTTCAAAATGGTATCAAAATTAATAATTTGATAAATAAAAAAACGGGATTGTAAAAAAAACTAATAGCATGGCATTAAAAAAAAACGTATGATTGATGTTATTGCAAATGTCATTTCATTGAATTATCTTTCCAAAAATGTAAATATTTTGTTACAAGAAATTAAGAGAAAAGACAATCAACGGAACTGAAATAAAGTGTACTTAGTGAGCTTTAAGACACAAACATGAAGAATAAATTGGATGAGAACGCTTCTGCATAGATTTAAAGAGGTTCAGTTAATTTATTGCAAATGTCTCCTCATTTATTATCTTTATAAAGATGTAAATATTTTCTTACAAAGAATTAAGAGAAAAGACATAGGGGTGTCAATGTACGAAACTGAAATAAAGTGGACTTAGTGAGTTTTAAGACACAAATATGAAGAATAAATTGGATGAGAACGTATCTGCATAGATTTAAAGAGCTTCAATTGATTTTAATGCAAATGTCCTTCATTGAATTATCTTTATAAAGATGTAAATATTTTCTTACTAGTAATTAAGAGAAAAGACAGAGAGAGTGTCAATCAACGAAACTGAATAAAGTGTGAGTAGTAAGACACACATTGGATGAGAAGGTTTTTGTATAGAGAAACACACATAATTACTTATATCATTACAACTGAAATATAATTATTTTATGATAAGGACGTAATTATTTATGGTCGCTGTGAAAAACGTCCATTGAATATTGTTGAGCCAATGTCGGCTGGCTGAATGCAAGGCGCATAACTCTCCTTTCCAAAATACACATTATCTAAAAAAAACAACAAAGGACAAGGAGTTACTTCCCTTTCAAATATAAAACGTTTAATCATTATTCTTAGGTAAGAAACTGTTTCTGTCTAACAGAAACAGAAATGAAAGTAAAAAGACTCCAGAGTAACGTCGGATAGATACACCTTGTTTATAATACGATGTTAGTGAATATTGAAATAAAAACGTTTGAGTTTAGCGATAAAATAGTCTTTCAAACGTTTCTATTACAGACATCGATGATGTGATTTCAAACTTACGCCTGACAGACCAATGAAAATATGATTAAAAACTTCAGCCTGACATGTAAAAGAATGATGCTATTTTAATCTTTAAAAAATCATTTATTCACCCCAAAAAAAGACACATTTCAACTGACACATAAGGGACTCCCATGAATTAGAGGCAATATTTATAAAGCATCTAAGGCGGAGGAGCTCTACAGCGAGATTTTGGTTCACATTACATGAAAACTTCTGCATATTGGTACAGTCGGGAAAACCCTGAGCAGGGAGGGAATTCCAAAGACAAGTAGATCGACGGAATAAGCTATTAGAGTATAAAGCTTTCCGGCATATGGAGACATCTGAAGGGGTGTGCTTTTGCTGATTGATGAGTTAGTCGGAGGTATTTACGCCAAATTTAGTTTTCCTTAATGATTTACTTACAATAGGTTGTATATACTAGAAAAATATCCTATATTTGTGTCTCATTACAGAAGATTAAAATCAATATATAAGCTTTCTTCTAAATTTGATCGATATTAATGACATGATTCTGATTCTAAAAAAATCTCTAGTAGGGTCGACTCCATCACTCCTTTCGTGACACTTGTCTATAACACATCCCGTTTACATCTCATTCTAGATCGATCTGAACAAATATATTTGAACTCACACTCGTATATTTTGTTATTTTAGATTCGTTTTGTTTCACTGATTTTATTTTGCTCGCGTTTATATTAACGAATCACCACTCATAACAGCACCAAAGCCACTCGAGGACAAGGGTTAATGGTTTGTGTCAAGTAGATGGTGTACAGAGAACATGCGGATTGTAGACGATTGATTGGATCTGGGCAGAATTTGATTACTTAAGAAAACGGTTCAACAAGAACTTGTTAACACGGGTCTGTGAAAATAAACATGCCTTCGTTTACTGGTAAGCAGCCCCGTGCTATTGCATTCCACAGACGGACAGTTCTTGGAAAGAGAGTCTGCTCTTGGAAGTTTCGCTTAGCTCCAGGTACACATATGTAGAAAGGACAATCCCTTCCAGTGGTTGTAGTTAGACGAGTTTTTGCTGTGAATATTTTACAGGCGGGAGACATAGATTAGAGCTCAGTTTGAATCGAATAAATGCCAATATTAGTCGTGGGTGTTTGGTGATTTTAGTTGAATATTTTTATGGTTTGTGGTGTAGCTTGTACTGTTTAAATTCATAGTTCAGTTAATTTATCACATGTTTGTGCGTAGTGTGATGTACCAGAAATAGTGGGAGTATTTGTGTTTTGTCTGCTAGTTCTGTGTATGTTGAGCGGGGTTCTAACGTTTAATAGAAGAAGAAGAAGAAGAAGAAGAAGAAGAAGAAGATGAAAATGATGAGGAAGAAGTAGATGAAGAATATGACGGAGAAACAGATGACAAAGAAGATATAGATGATGATGATGATGATGATGATGATGATGATGATGACGATGATGATGATGATGAATCAGAAGAAGATGAAAACGAGCCACGGTACATGCGTTTGGGGAAAGGCAGTTGATGGTGCTATTTATGTTTGATAGTTCAAAGTTTTTAATTTAAATCTTTAGTTAGGATTTCGAGAACACTAATTTAAGAGATGGAACCCAAATATGAGGCCAGTTTGAATTGTGTTGTCTAACCTGAAGTAGAAATGTTACAGGGAAGATCTAATATCTCACAAGTCACAACCAAATAAAATACATAGAAGTTCTAACACATTCATTGTGTATTCCACGTCCAACTACACCAATCCTCTGTTGCTGAAGCAGTCGTTCCATTATCGTCTTTAGGAGTGAATTTCCGCTGAAATTAAAGTTGGATACAAGAACACACTAACACTCGTTCGTTAATTTATTCAGAAGGGCAGCACATAAACTTGCGAGACAGATGAGATGAGATCAGATAAATAGATTGTACTACATCGGTCGCCCAACGCGCGCGGTACACGCATGTGGATTGTATTGAGTGACCTATTTATTAGGTCTTTAGGTAAGTTATTGGTCTTAAGTCATTTTTTACATGTACAATTAATGCACAGTTCCTCAGTGTCTATTTTTATTTAGAAATGTTTTCTATTTTTATTTCTTGATGTCCGAATAGTCAATCTGTTTGTCATTCGCAAACGACTACATTTTTCTTTTTTATGGTTTTTGAGATGAGAATTGATAAGGATCTTTTTAAGAAGATCCCCGCCACTAAATATAGCCCCGCTATTCAAGGGAGACAACTTTTCAACCACTTTTGCTTAAAAAAAATGAACAAAATAAGAATGTATAAGGCATTTTTTTATTATTGAGGGGATAAAATTGTGTTAATCAGTTATGATTTGCGCGAATAGGTCAGTTCCTCGGTATCGTTGCCTCCACACGAACTCGCAGAGGTAGCTGTCAACAGGCATGCGATGGGTGCCAATTGCTCGATAAAACCATTTGATGGCCATTGTTGCAGAGACGTGGCTGATGTAGGACTCTGTGGTTTTGCAAAAAAAACTACAGCAGACTCCTTGTCGTGGACCAGGTTGTGAGTCTTAGAAAATTTATAAGGAAAGATGCACTCAAATACGTGTGAAAAGGGTTAACGCGTAAAGAAATTAGTAAGCCGAAAAGTTGTCTACCTTAGAGGCCGACTAACTTTAGCACTAGTGGCGGGGATCTTCTTAAAAAGATCCATTGATAATTTGTATTATTTGGATTATTCGAACTTCCATTGTTCGTTTATATTTGTTTATCTTTAAACATTTTCACGTAAAATCATTTGTTCTGTTTTTTTTTCATCTTTCAATTTTTACTGAATTGGATACACAAACACACGCACGCACACATATATCAAGAAATTCAAACAAAGCGACCAAATTTACTGTTTTTATTACAAAATAAAAGGAAATCATCCCGTTTGTTGTTCTTTTTTTCATTTTCGTATTAAATTCCTTTGAATGAAAGATGTTTATTCTTTAAAATCATTGATAAATTTGATTGGATTTACTATAAACGATATTAGAATTGTTCGCAATGACCCGTGGCGTAATAGAGAACGTGTTGAAGTAATACTCAGTTCTAAGTGACATTCTTCCGGAGGTTGAAGGTTCAACCCTCGGTGCGGGCGATACTAAGAATACAAGTACGAATTATTTAAGACTTCTACTCGGTCATGGCTAACGAAATGAGAGCAGCTACTCCCGTGGATTGAATCAAAGGTTTCGTATAACATCCAGTACAGATTCCCGCGTTCGACAGACAAATTCCCGAGTTCAACAAGATACTACTGAAGAAGGACGGAAATTACATCGGCTGAAACGTTGTGATAATACCCTCCAAGATGACAAGAGTTCAAATAAAATAGACTATATTTTATTGGTTATACTACTTTTCTTCTGTGCGATCTTATTTTTAAAACTGGCGTGGGACGTTATAACGTACTTCAAACGAAGGTACGCGCATATGATTATACTGTTACTGGGTCGATTTTGGATGAATTACACCGCTTTGATTTTGCGCATGCGTATTAGTAAATTTTCAGTCGTTCTAAGGGAAACTAAGGGAAGAAAAATTCGAATTAATATATAGATAGAAGATAGAAAGGTGAACAGTTTAACGCAGTTGGTTAATGGTGTCTGAGACAAATTTCATAATGTTTTCATATTTTTTTTATTCCTTATCTATTTGAAGAATGTATTAGTAATAAAGTACACGGTATAGTTATTTGGGTGGGTTTAAGAGCTAGAAACTATGGACGACTAGAATGCATCCGAATGTTAGGAGAGGGTCACCTGTATCATGATGATTCGTGCCAGATTTTACATATTCGGAAATCTGAGCTGAAGATTATTGTTCTTTAAATAACGTGAATGCTGTGAGATGTGGGCTGAAGAATTCTGACGGGAATTTGGAAGCAATGGAAAGCAGTAAAGATCCTAGCACGTATTCTAAATATGTAGACACTACGAACATTTTTCAATAAACTCCAAAGAAACGGTGAAGTAAGATCAAGGGAAGGTTATGCAAACATTGTCGATTAATGAGCGTTAGAGGGCACATGAAAGCCGCGGGCTCAAATTTCAGGTCCCCTTTGAAGACCTTGCTAGGGGGTAGGGGGGCTTATTAGAGCGAGCTGTATTCAGCAAAAGTACCTCTAAGAGATGAACTTTGAATTCCGAGGGTTCTTGATGAGGTGCAGAAACGTATCCATAATTTGATTGGCCCCACCCTCCTTCTCACAGACGTGATGTTACTAGTCTCAGTCTTTTGTATAATTACTATTATGTGATGTGTTCTTCACTTCCTTTGTTCCAGCTCGGTTGACGCGATGGTCTAGTTGTCTTCATCAATTCGCTGTTTTGATACCTCCTTATAACACAGCTTCCTATTCCAGTGGTTTCTTTCCAAGTACTGTGGGCTTGTAGAACTCTCTCTCTCTCTCTCTCTCTCTCTCTCTCTCTCTCACTCTCTCTCTGCTTACTGTTTTCCACTAACCTATAGCCTTGGTCTTTTCAGGACTAAGGCAAATAGTCATACTTTGTCTTTGCAAACATCATCTTTCGTTCTTGTAAACTCCTTACATCAAGTGGTTTCATGCCTTGTCTGAAGCGATTTCCATGAAATAATTATTGTCCAAAATATAACGTTTTTTTTTTCAAAACATTTCAAATTAATCTTACGCCTTCTGCATATAAATATAGTAACGTGATCGGACATTATATTATAAGTAACGTTTCCATCGTCCTTCTTTTGTATTATCATTTCGAGTGACCTTACTTTTGGCTGGTCAAGGCAAAAGAAAAACAACATTATTTTTAAAAAGACGCGAACAGAAAATTGGTGCAACTAAAGTAATGCAGTTGACAACGTGAACATGAGAGGAAATACAAAGAAAAGAAATTTACTTCTTGACAAATTGTTCGAACTGATATAAATAAGGGCTATGTCACGTAGACATTTTGGGAAATCATTAATGTCAATATGAGAAGAACTGACACGTTAATTGGTTGTAACAGATATCATCGAAAACAGGAAAAGATATCGACTTTAATACACACATAAAACACCTATAAACACACATATACACTCTTTCTTTCTCTCTCTCACAGACACACACACACACACACATATATATATATATATATATATATATATATATAAATAGAGAGAATTTGAATGTCTGCTAGACACTGTTCCTAGGTGTCTAATGTCTCTCTGTACAGGGGTTTGTGAGGACAACCTGGTATGGCGATACTTCCCCCTACAAGTAGACCCTGACTAAATATCACAAAATAACATAGTATAATCCAATGTAAGATCCCCTTGGTATGGGTACCTCACACTGCCTTAGAGAGGAATGTTGGACCTTTTTCAAGTGATGTTATCCCTAGTAACCTCACTAAGCTCGATACTCTACGAGACTAGATGCATCCTTGTCCTAGAATCTTGTAAGACCAAGAGACTACAAAGAGATATACTATACCATAGTTAACTAGTAAATTCTGGAAGAGAAAAATTGATGTTCTAACTTATTTTCTTACTCAACATTTGAGAGATTAAGGAGAACGGTTATGGAATATTCGAATATCAATGTATCTCATATATAAATCACGTGTTAGCTCTAGGAAAACCTTTTTCTGTTGATTTCTGATTACTTCGACCGAAGTAAAATAAAACGTATTATCAGTGATTAACACACACACGCACACACACACACACATATATATATATATATATATATATATATATATATATATATGTATATATATACATATATATACATATATATACATATATATACACATATATATATACATATACATATACATACAGGTCTGCGTGATGCGTCTAGTGCAACAGTGGAGCGTACTTGTAGTTGCATGTGCTTCCTACTCTTACTCTTTGCTTAGCCGCCAGATAGCCCACTAGCTGAGCGAAAAGGGAGCCGAGTGAGTAAGTCTCCCCTGCTGGTATATAGCCTATCCCCAGACAAGACTCTAGTCTGACCTCCTCGTGGTACACTATGGTAACTGGGCACCTTGCGGTCCCAGGCTAATAGACTAGAGATCTCGGAGTAGGTTAGAACCCCAGAGGTGCAGTGTGCAGGGCCTGCTGGCATGCAGATATGTCCCAGCGCTCACCAATCTAACCCCCTGCCACTGGGTAGTGGTCTGTATCTATATATGTATAGACATATATATATGGTGCCGGGTTATGAAAATTCCCAGGATAGTGTCTGGGGGCACGTTAATACCACTGGGCAAGATACCTCCCTTAGTCTTTGTTAAGACAGGTATCTAGGAGATGGAAAACTCTGATGTTAAACCTGAGGTCTTTTCTTGCTTAATCTGTGGCGATTTTTCCGCACCGACTTGGGTTTATGAAAAGGTCCAAAAAGTGTGGATAGTATTTACACAGGCTTTCACCACTATAAACAAATCTTTTGTGTGGGTTTCTTGACAACTTAAGTTTATACCAAAGTCCTGCACACAAAAAAAAAGAAAAAAAAAAAAGAAAAAAAAAAAGTCCACAGGCGATAGGGTAAGGCGACGGGAACAGGTAAAGGATATTACTGGAAGTTCTTAGCTCGATCTCTACACTTTGGCGACCGGTGGGTGATGGCCGTTCTGCCCAACTGCAGCTGTCTGGGTATCCAACATGCAGTCCCAATAACAGAAGAAGTAAAAACTTTCATTTTGGATCTTGGAATGTCCGTACTCTACTTGACAATGATACTCAGCCAGAACGTAGGACGGCTCTTGTCGCACTTGAGCTTAAAAGGTTTGACATCGATATTGCCGCCCTTAGTGAAACTCGCCTGGCTGGAAATTCACAATTGACAGAAGAAAAGGGTGGTTATACCTTTTTCTGGAGTGGCAAAGGCCCAGAGGAGCCTCGACATTCTGGAGTAGGATTTGCTATCAAGTCCAATCTTGCAGAGTCATTGCCGACCCTTCCAAAGGGGTTTTCGGATCGCTTGATGACATTAACCCTTAATCTTGAATGTGATTCCCGTGCTATTTTAATTAGTTGTTATGCTCCGACGTTGAACAGACCAGAGCAGGAGAAAAATGATTTTTACCAGCAACTAAGAGAAATTATCACTAATGTTCGACACAAGGACAAACTTATTCTTTTGGGTGATTTTAATGCACGTGTGGGTGTGGATAGTACATCATGGCGTGGTGTTCTGGGTCATCATGGCATTGGTCGTATGAATGGGAATGGTCTTCGTTTGTTGTCTCTTTGTGGAGAGCTTAATCTGTGCATTACCAACACTGTATTCCAGCAGAAAAAATCCCACAAGACTACATGGATGCACCCTCGTTCTAGGGATTGGCATTTGATTGACTACATCATCACCAAGAGACGTGACCTTGGGGACTTTCGTATCACTCGTTCGTTCCATACAAGTTGCTATCTTTCAGATCATGCCTTGCTTCGAAGTAAAACGTCTTTTCGTTTACAGCACAGACGAGTGAAACGCTCCTCTGTCCCTAAACAGATAAACATTCTACCATTAAAGAATACCGTTCAGCGGGCAGCACTGTCGGCCCGTCTCGATCGCTCATTGGATTCTGTTGAGATAACCGATGATATCGAATCTTCCTGGAAATCCTTGCGGGACGTAATTCACACATCTGCATTGGAGGTTTTGGGGTTACCGGTCCGTAAACATCAGGACTGGTTCGATGACCAGAATGTTGAGGCCCAGGAGTTGATCAATGAAATGCATAAGGCTCATAAAACCTGGATTGATGATAAGAACTCAACACTAAAGAGGAAATTATACAAGGAATGCAAGAGTAAAGTCCAGAAAGCATTACGGCAGATGAAAGAGGCATGGTGGTCCTCACATGCCAAATTGATGCAAGAAGCATTTGACAGAAAAGACTTGAAGGTTTTTTATGAAGGTATTAAGAAAGTTTTTGGACCACACGAATCTGGCGTTTCTCCCGTATCTGCAAATGATGGCACACTGATAAATGATAGAGCGGATATATTGAATCGCTGGAAGGAGCACTTCAAAGCGGTCCTAAACAATACTTCCACAACTGATGAAGAAATACTTTCGTCTATCACTGAACGACCTGAGATTCCTGAACTCTCCTTCCTTCCAGCAATACATGAAGTTTTCGTTGCTATTAGGCAAATGTCGTCAGGCAAAAGGTCAGGGAAAGACACCTTACCTCCTGAGGTGTTTAAGTACGGTGGCCAGACACTAGTGAAGAAGCTGCACAGTCTCTTTGTGAAGATCTGGCAAGGTGGAAATGTCCCTCAGGATTTCAAAGATGCATTAATTCAACACTTGTATAAGAATAAAGGCAATAGAAACATCTGTGACAACCATCGAGGCATCTCACTTTTGTCAATTGCAGGGAAGGTCTTGGCAAGGCTTATTCTCAACAGAATAATTAAACACCTTGTTGATGATATCTATCCCGAATCTCAGTGCGGTTTCCGTGCTGGTCGGGGTACTGTTGATATGATCTTTTCCCTAAGCCAGGTTGCCGAGAAAGTTCGGGAAAAGAACGAGGAGTTGTATATGGTTTTCATTGACCTTACAAAGGCCTTTGACACAGTAAACCGCGAAGCCCTCTGGAAAGTGTTGGACAAGCTGGGAATACCCGACAACATGCTGAATGTAATTATTTCTTTCCATGATGGAATGAAGGCATCGGTTGTTTCAAATGGAGAGTCTTCAGAACCTTTCAATGTGACAAATGGTACCAAACAGGGTTGCGTAATGGCACCTGTGCTATTTGCTTTGTTCTTTTCAGTTATGCTGAGATATGCTTTCGCTGATATAGATACTGGGGTGAAGTTTAAATTTAGAACAAGTGGTGGTCTCTTCAACCAGCAACGTTTCAAAGCTAAGACCCTTCTTCGACAAACTGTCATCAGGGATCTTTTGTTTGCAGATGACGCTGCACTTTGTGCAACATCTCGGGAGGAAGCGCAACTGCTTGTGGACAGGTTTTCGGCTGCTTGCAAGGCTTTTGGTCTGACAATCAGCATCAAGAAAACAGAAGTGATTCACCAACCTCGCCTCATGCCTAAACAAGTTCAGGGTGTGAAGCAACGGCCACCAGTAAAGCAACGACCACCAGTACACTGTTTTCCAGATACTCCAATCCAAGTGGATGGTAAAGATCTGAAATATGTGAAAAACTTCACTTATCTTGGGAGTAAGATAAATTGGAGTGCCTCCCTTGATGACGAAATCTTTAACCGAATTGCGAAAGCAACCACTGCCTTTGGAAAACTGCGTCATCGGTTATGGAAGGACAGGGGGATAAGTTTGAGAACAAAAGTACTTGTGTATAGAGCAGTTGTGCTAACATCACTGCTTTATGGATCGGAATCATGGACAGTTTATCGCAGCCACATTCAGAAGCTTGATGTCTTTCACAAAAATTGCCTTAGAACGATTTGTGGTGTCACCCTAAGAAATCGGATGTCTAATGCGGACCTATTTACATGCTGCGGTATTGGCGGAATTGAAAGCTTTTTGATGCAATCACAACTGCGTTGGGCAGGACATGTCTTACGTATGGAAGATAATAGAATACCAAAGCAACTGATGTACGGCGAGCTCAACAGTGGAAGGCGAAATGTGGGTCGACCGCTGCTTCGCTTTAAGGACAAGCTGAAAATGAATTTGACATCTATCAATATTGCTTATCGTGATTTTGAACAGCTTGCTTCTCGACGGAAGGAATGGCGATCTGACTGCCAGAGGGGCATCAGGCGGTTCTCTGTAACTGCCATTGATCAACAGCGCGAAAGACGCGAAAGAACAAAAACATCTACAAGTATTCCAGCCGATTTTTCTCAAGATCTTCCTTCTTGCATCCATTGTGGGCTGGTTTGCAAATCTCTCGCAGGACTCAAATGCCATTTACGATTGAGTAAATGTAAGCATGCTACATCCATCGTAGACTAAACAAATTTTGAGTTGTCAAGACCTCATACGTCGAAATCGACGGGAGAGTCCATGATATATACATATTAGTATTTCATGTATCCACATAACATTTTATAAGGAGATATAATTTTTTATGTATCAATTTTCAGTATTTACTTCAACAGTGCTCGATACGTAACTAGAGCTAGGTAGTAAGTCATGAAAATATATTTATGGAAATTAAGCTACACAGAGGCTCCCACGTGGCATTCCTGGGGGAAATCTTCAGGCTAAAATGCATGGTGTTATTTTTTCCGGGTGTATTTATATACACGGCTAGCTAGTTAACCAATCATAACCTATTAAATTGTAGAAGTGAGATAGCAAACAGCTGCTTACACAGAAATAAATTTACCTTAGGATAACGATAAATAATTAAATCAATAAACAAATAAACAAATAAGTAAAAAAACAAAACTAAACAAAAACTTAACAATTAAAAAATTAAAACCGTAAATAGAAATACAAGGAACGACGCGTTAAAATAAATTCACCCATTATATTGACACAACAAAGAAAATAGAATATAGGCCAATTTATAGAAAACAGAACAATAGAACAGGATATAGGAAGTAACACTCACAAGACCTTTGTTCGCGGGAATCCCACCGATTGGCGTAGAGAAAAACAAATAATCTTATTGGTTAATTAGCTACCCGTATATAAACCACCCGGCAAAAATAACTCCATGCATTTTAACCCGTAGATTCCCTGGGGATAAAACGCGGGAGCCTCTGTGTGGCTTAATTGTCATAAATATATTTTCATAGCTTACTATATATATATATATATATATATATATATATATATATATATATATATATATATATATATATATATATATCAGCGAGAGCGTAGAAATACATGGTATACTATCCATGTACGATATTACCCCACTCGGTAGGCTGGACCCGTAGATTTAGTAAGATCATTAATCTAGGAGACGGAAACTCTGATATAAAACCTGCGCTCTGCATTGTATTCCAGTTATCTTGCATTGGAGTGTCACTAAAACCAGACTTTGTAGAAGGAGAGCGTGCTGTTCAGTTCGTACATGCGCACATCATGATATCTTTATGTACAGATATCCCTACATGAGATCCAATAGTAGGAGCCAACTAAACAAGTGCCTAACAGTGCATGAACCAATGTACAAATGGAAACCAGTAGCCTTGTATGTCATATCTGTTGCAATATTTGCAAAAATACGTCGGATCTGCTGCGTCTGCGTGCCAACAACCGGACATTGTAATCTTATAATGGATGGCTTTCTTTTCTACAGAAGTGAAAATTACCACATATACATATATACAAACATACATACATATAGTTATACCCTCAAATTATATAAAATGAGCTTGCTATGAAAGTCAATCTTTAACGCGTTTATACCAGTAGCTAAATATTCCGTAGAAACATAACAATATATATATATATATATATATATATATATATATATATATATATATATATATATGAAGAGACAAAATGGTGCCACACTGCAAAATGAATAATGAATTGTATGGGCAACACCTTATATAAGATGAAATAGAAAAGAAAACAAAATAATTTTATATAAATAATTTTATATATATATATATATATATATATATATATATATATATATATATATATATATATATATATATATATATATTACTATTTCATGTATCCACATAACATTTTATAAGGAGATATAATTTTTTATGCATTAATTTTCAGTATTTACTGCAACAGTGCTCGATAGTAAGTGGAGCTATGTAGTAAGCTATGAAAATATATTTATGGCAATTAATATATATGTATATAAACACACCTGGCAAAATAACTCCACGCATATTAGCCTGAAGATTTACCCCGGTGATGAAACACAGGAGCCTCTGTTAAGCTTAACTGCCATGAATATATTTTCATAGCTTACTATATATATAATACAAATATATATATATATATATATATATATATATATATATATATATATATATATATATATATATATTTATGATATAAATATATATAATATACATATATATATAGAATATAAATATATATATATATATATAATATAAATATATATATATATATATATATGCATATATATAATGTAAATATATATATAATATAAATATAATTTATTTAGATACTGTATATTACATATTTTAGCAATGTACCGCGGTTTCATCCAAAAAGAGCAGATAATATAAATATATATATATATAATATAAATATATATATATAATATAAATATATATATGTATATATATAATATAAATATATATATATATATATATATATATATATAATATAAATATATATAATATAAATATATATATATAATATAAATATATATAATATAAATATATATATATATATAATATAAATATATATAATATAAATATATATATATATATATATATATATATACAGGGTGATTCATAAGTCACTTAGCTATTTATTTTTGAAATTCTAAAGTTAAAAAATACGGTAATACAAAACAGAAAGTTTATTCAACACATTCATGTAAGGGAGTTTTAAATTACAGCAAATTTTCAAAATTTTCACCTTCGTTCTGCATGCATAGCTCCTTTTTTTTTTGCAAAGAATTTACGACTCTTTGTAGCATATTTGATTGGTTACGAAATAAATATATATATATATAGAAACAAATATATAAACGAACAAATTAAAAATAACAAATAGCAGTAATTAGAGAGTAAGATAACAATTATCAAAAGTTCATAGTATGTTTGTGCTTCATATGGTAATCATTTTAAATAGCTAAGTGAAGTGACTTATGAATCACCCTGTATATATATTTGTGTGTGTCTGTCTGCGTCTGTGTAGAGAGCGTGAGAGAGAGGAAATTATGATAAAACAAATGTAAATTATATACTTACGTTTATTATATTGTAATATTACAACAGACTTTATGAACTATTTTTTGTTGTAATATTTGAATATAATAGACTTGTTTAGTGTTGACATTTGTTTCATACTTATTTTTTCTTCTAAAATAACACTCTATCCCAAATATTGTACATACTTTTATCGCATTAGGAACGTGATTTGAAAAATGATTTAAATCGTCAAAATACACACACACTCACTCTCCACATACGCATAATAATGTGATGGGTTGTTGTCCGGTGAGTGTGAAACTCATTCATGATCCGACATACTACTAATACGATGGACGCCAAACTCTACCCCCCGCAACCATTTAGACGAGCCATTTGAAGTGAGGGGCCTTGGCCTCGTCATATAGAAACCACTGTTTCATACCTCATAACACCTTTCCGTCTGCCCAAGGCTGCTTCAAACTCATCACCGACTACTAGGTTACGCCATTTATTGATCATGCTTTACTATTCGTTTTCATTTTAAAAACAGTAAGGGCAAATGATCACATGTTTTATATTACAACCCATTTATTGCAGTTGATGGAGTTCAGTGGCCTTTGCAGACAATCTTCTGATGGGGTTGCGACTACACACATTTCAAATGACTCAAATATCTGCGGGGACACTTTCGTAATTGTCCTATCAGTAACAATTCGTAATCCTTAATGGCTTTCATAATATTAAACCTTAATCCTTACATATTTTTATATGTGGGGTTATCTCTGAGATAATGCTTATCCAAAAATCCAAAGACTATTCCTCAACTGAAGACGACTATCACAGCAAACATCAGAGCAGTTCTACGAGAGTCGTCCGTCAGAGTTTTGAGCAATTATAAAGCGGTATTTATCATCGAACAGCGACTTGGTGGACAAGTCAGGCATCGGCTTAAGTTTATTTGTAGAAAATATGGTTGTATTGCAGAAGAGATTGTGAATTTTATTAATGTTTCCATGTGTGAATTTTGGAACGATTCACCCTGGATGTTATTCTATTAGAAAAATATATAATAGTGTTGTAGATTCATTTATAAAAGGGAAACTATCTACTTGGTGGAAAGGTTAGGCATTAACTGTAGTTTATTTGTACACAATATGGTTGTATTGTAGAAAGGATAAAGATTTTTATTCACAATTCCATGGGTAGATTTTAAGGTAGGGTCTGGTAGAATGAATCATTTTAGATAACCATTTTTTTTAAATTATTAACATAAGAAAATCAGAGGTTTTTTTTTTTCATCATTGGAAATTATCTATTTTATAACAAATAATAAAATATTTTTTTATGATTGGAATTGTTTTTTGTTTTAATATCTATTTTAGATACTTTATGTCGAAAATATTTTAAGTAGTTTATTTACTATTTTTATAATTTAAATGTTTAAAAATTCCGCCAAAATCTAAGCGGTCGAAAATTATGAGGGGAATTTTTTATAAGCACCGCTTGTCAATTTCTGATTTCAAAACAGGAAGCTGTCATCAAGTAAATTGTTTCTCTTTTAACGACAATTTTGAACGTAATATACGCCTGTATTTTCTTCACAATTTCATGGGTAGAATTTGGGGTATCCACCTTGTATAGTATCTATTTGAAAAATCTAATCATGTGGTAGATTTATTGGTAAGGGATAAGCAGTCTACTTGATAACGGTTTCCGGTTTTGAAATCGGAAATAGACAAGCGGTGTTGATAACAAAACTGTCACACATTCTATTTTAGACTGGATTTTGTTTATTGAGGATGTACAATTAATAATTTACTTTCACCATTTTTAAAAATTATAAATAAGAAATGAAAACTAGTTTTAATAATTTTAATAATTGGAATGTTTTTTTTGTGTTCGAATATATTTTTAAATAGTTTATTTACGCTTTTTAAATATTTTAATTATTTTAATCACACCAAAATCTAAACGGTCGAAAATAATGAAGGACTGTCTTTTGATAAATACGGTTTGTCAATTTCCGATTTCATAACCGGAAACCGTCATCGAAAAGACTGTTTCTCTATTACCGATTTATTTTTTGTAAACGTTTTTACCAATATATTATCAATTAA
>OY744544.1:57108324-57135824 GCA_963556195.1 Sepiola atlantica | reverse complement strand
ATCAATATACTAATATAAAAAATAATCAATATACTAACGTCAAGTAATAATCAAAATACTAACATCAAACATTAATCAATATACTTACATGAAATATTAATCAAAATACTAACATCAAATAGTATTCAACATATTAACATCACACAGTAATAAATATACTAACATCAAATAGTATTTAATATACAAACGTGAAATAGTAACTAATATAATAACATCCAATAATAATGAATATACTTACATGAAATAGTAGTAAATGTGCTATCATAAAAGAGCAATCAATATATTAACATCTAATAGTAATTAATATACTCACATCTAATAGTAATCAAGATACTAACATCAAATAGTAATCAATATACTAACATCTAATAGTAATCAATATACTTACATGAAATAGTAATCAATATGCTAACATCCAATATTAATCAATACACTAACATCTAATAGTAATCAATATACTAACATCTAATAGTAATCAATATACTAACATCTTATAGTAATCAATATACTAACATCTAATAGTAATCAATATGCTAACATCTTATAGTAATCAATATACTAACATCTAATAGTAATCAATATACTAACATCTAATAGTAATCAATATACTAACATCTAATAGTAATCAATATACTAACATCTAATAGTAATCAACATACTAACATCTAATAGTAATCAATATACTAACATCTAATAGTAATCAATATACTAACATCTAATAGTAATCAATATACTAACATCTAATAGTAATCAATATGCTAACATCTAATAGTAATCAATATACTAACATCTAATAGTAATCAATATACTAACATCTAATAGTAAACAATATACTAACATCTAATAGTAATCAATATGCTAACATCTAATAGTAATCCATATACTAACATTAAATAGTAATCAATATGCTTACATCTAATAGTAATCAATATGCTAACATCTAATAGTAATCAATATACTAACATTAAATAGTAATCAATATACTAACATCTAATAGTAATCAATATACTAACATTAAATAGTAATCAATATACTAACATCTAATAGTAAACAATATATTAACATCTAATAGTAATCAATATACTAACATCAAATAGTAATGAATATACTAACATGAAATAGTAATCAATATACTAACATCAAATAGTAATGAATATACTAACATGAAATAGTAATCAATATACTAACATCTAATAGTAATCAATATACTAACGTCTAATAGTAACTAATATACTAACATCTAATAGTAATCAATATACAAACATCTAATAGTAATCAATATACTGACATCAAATCATGATCTCCGTTTAGTCTTAAGGGACAATGGATACCCCTTGTAAGCGTATCTGCGTATGCAATTCTGAAGCAAAGGTTGCGCAATTACTAACAACACTTCTCCTGAGTTGGCATTGCTTGATTTCACTGGAAATAAGAAATCCAGGACAACTGGTAACAATGCCCAGATAAGCGGAGAGCACATACAGCACCTGGTATTCAAAAATGGTCACCAATTTTAGTACTGACAAAGCTCAGCATCGCTTAGCTTCGGTAATCTAACGGGAACCGGTGTATCAATGTGATTAGGCTGTATTAAAAACATTATCAATCTAATAGCATCAAATTGTAACCAATATACTGCAATACGAGGGAGTCATGCTATACTTATCTAATACAAGTATACACACTAAACGGACATATGTATATACATATATAATATATCCATTCACATCCGATGTGAAGAAGAGAAAATATACTCTATCAGAAACAAAAACAATTGCGATTATGCATCATCAATAGAAACAAATCACATCAATATAGAAGGGATCGGAAGAAAGTGATAGGAAATTGACACCTACCAAATATGGAATTACTTTCATGATATTTACAAAAATATTAAATTACTGTAAATTCAATAAATAGTTTCTATTGTTATTTAGAATTTGTACAAAGAACCCATTTCAATAGAAATAAGAAAGAGAAGGAAAGAAAGAGTAAAAGAAAAGGCAGAATCAAGAAATCTGTGTTACGTTCGATGAACTATCTAAAAAAATGGCTATGATTTGTTTTGCAAATGGCCGTTGCCAAATATCTACATTCGTTCCAAGTGAAGTAAAAAAAAAACCGCAGAACAACGATGAAGATGCAGCAAGTTTCTGTTTATTCTATTTATTTTGGTAATATGGAATAATGGATGTCCTTCAACTCGCAACGTAAGAACTTTTTTAAAAAGGAAATCAGTTTTCTTTTTGCATATTGTTTCCTTATTTTTTCATTTACGTTTCCCCTATTTTCCCCTTACATCTCTCCTTATCTCCTTATCTCTTTCTCTCTCCTTCCTTCTCTCTCTCTCTTTCTCTGTCACTCTCACTTCATTTCTCTCCCTTTTCTTTGTCTTTTCTATATGTATTTGTGTACTCATTGCACCCGCCCAAATCATTCAAAAAGTTGTTCGTTCATTTTAGCTCCAAAAATTACGTCCTTTCATCCACGTGAAATGTCGGTCTGTTTGTCACGCCAAATTTTTTGTTCGTCTCTCACGCTTAATATTGTCTGTATCTGTCAAGCTTAAGATCCTTTGTCAATCTGTTTTTCAAAGTTGTCTTTGTGTCTGTCACACTTGAGCTTTTAATGTTTTCATGTTTTTCAAGCTTAAGCTCCAATATATATATATATATATATATATATATATATATATATATATATATATATATATATATATATATATAGTAAATTAATATAAATAAATTTATAATATTATTTATATCCATTTCATGAATGCAACATAAACAAAATCTGTTGATGTACGCACGTTTCTAAGTCGAAATAACTTTTTAATTATTCCAATATGGCTTTTTCAGCACCGGTTAATACTTGTTCGTATATACTCTACTTAAATCTATCTCGTATAGAGACGTTGAGCTTGGCCAGTGGAAATATCTAAATTTCATGTGTTGATATAGAGTTATTTCTGATGGAGAAAAATACTGTTCAAGCATAGCAATAAATTAATAAGTGTTATTCGGACTCGGATTCGTCGGAAACAACGGTTAAAAGGTGGTATGATTACTTTAAACGCGGTCGAGCAAACACACATGATGCTGAATGCGCTTGTCGCCCAATTTTGGTAGTTGTAAAACATAAAGGTCAACAAACTCGTTTTGGTCAATCGTAAATTGAAGTTGCGTGAGCTAGCAGAAGATTTTGGTCAATCGTAAGTCGTAGTGACGTGAGCTAGCAGATTTTGGTCAATCTTAAATCGAAGTTGCGTGAACTAGCAGAAGATTTTTGTCAATCGTAAATTGAAGTTGCGTAAGAAAGCAGAAGATTTTGGTCAATCGTAAATTGAAGTTGTGTGAGCCAGCAGAGATTTGGTCAATCGTAAATCGAAGTTGTGTGAGCTAGCAGAAGATTTTGGTCAGTCGTAAATCGATTTTACGTGAGCTAGCAGAAGATGTTGATCAATCGTAAACTGAAGTTGAGTGAGCTAGCAAAAGATTTTTGTCAATCGTAAACTGAAGTTGAGTGAGCTAGCAAAAGATTTTTGTCAATCGTAAACTGAAGTTGAGTGAGCTAGCAGAAGATTTTGGTCAGTCGTAAATCGAAGTTATGTGAGCTAGCAGAAGATGTTAGTCAAACGTAAACTGAAGTTGAGTGAGCTAGCAGAAGATTTTGGTCAATCGTAAATTAAGTTGAGTGAAATAGCAGAAGATTTTTGTCAATTATAAAGTTAAGTTGCGTGAGCTAGTAAAAGAGTTTGGTCAATCGTAAATTGAAGTTGCATGAGATAGCAGAATATTTGAAGATATCAAAAAGCAATGTATTTGCCATTTTGCATAAACATTTTTCAATAAAATAGATGTTGAAAGTAGTTGCCGTGTTTGCTCTCAATCGATCAAAAAGAATAATACGTCGACGATTTGGAGCGTTCTTTTTAACTGTTTAAACACATCAAAAAGGAAGTTTTGTGTCAATATGTTGCAATGCATAAAACATAGATCAACCAGTTGACTCCAGCATCAAATCGGCAGCCAGCTGAGTGGAAAAAAGCAGGTGAAAGCCGTCCAAACGACCAAAGATGCAAACATGAGCAGGAAAAGATTTGGGCCGCCATATTTTGGAATACGCAAGGATTTTTGTTCATTGATTACCTTGTGAAAGAAAGAGCCATTGGTAGTGAATATCATATAGCATTATTGGGTAGTTTAAAGGACAAAATCGCCAATAAACGGCCACAACTAAAGAAGAAAAAGTTTTCTTTCACCAAGATAATGCACCGTGTCACAAGACGATAGCAATGATGACAAATATACATAAATTGTACTTAGAATTGCTTCCAAACCCATCCTATTTTACTGGCTATTTGCAGACCCCAAAAGAAAGATCTAAGGTAAGAGACTCGGTTTTAATGACAAAGTGATGACGGAAACTGAGGCGTATTTTGAAGTCAAAGACAAATCGTTCTACAAAAAAGGCATCGAATTATGAGAGAACCGTTTGAATCAATATATCACCTAAGAAGGTTGATGAATAAAGCCGAATTTTACTTAAAAGTAATTGTTTTATTAGTTAGGTCCGGGAATTATTGCGTGATATCCACTCCAGGACGGGCGAAATAAATTCCTCAAACATAACAGTTTTGCACTAATTATATGCTCATTTACGACGATTAAAATCAAGATATGATGATACTAGAACTTATGTCTAGAATCCTTATTCTAATTTTGATCAAAATCCATTACATCGTTTCAACTCTAGAAAGTTCTCAAACTTAAGGTTTTAGCTGAAGATGTTTCAGAAAAATTGTAATTCAGAGAATCTTGCTTTATTATTGCATCAAATGCAAAGAAAATCTGAAACATTTTAATTTTTAGTGGGGGTTCATTCTATCATATTATGCCCTCCAAAACCTTTTAAATACTGCAAAGAAACTAAAATTTGGTAAATATTTATTAATTGATGTCTAATAACTAATGTAAAAATTTCACAAAAATCGGAGGTATCTGAATTTTCACGAAGAACTTCCACCCCCTTTTTATAAAACAAAATTAAACTAAATATATCCTACATTTGAACTTAAGCCTAGCAGCTGTGTTCCAAAATTCATAATGATTGGTTTAGGAGTAAATCCTTTAATAATAAAATATAAATATTCTTAACTTGATTTGAATAAATAAATGTGAAAGTTGGGCCTATTTCTCACCGTAACGCTAAAGTCAATATGCCCTCTTTCAAGTTAATTTAAATGTACACAATAGCCGCATCATCTTTTTTATATACTGCTTAATCATATGCAATATCAACTGCTAGATTAACTAACTTTATTAATTAACTATTATTTGCTATTATTTTTTAAAATTTAATTATTGTTTTGATTTTAATATTACACATGCTTCTGTTTTGAAATCGTGTTTAATTTCCTAGACAAATATCCTCATTTGTGTTTAAATGTTGCTTTCTTTAGAGCGACCGAGTTGAGTTTCAAGAAATTGCGATCTATTTTAAAATAGGAAGAAAATCGGTAAATTGATTTTTCTTTCTTTTTCTTTTTTACAGTCGTATTTAAAAGATATCGAAATTAGCAACATATTTATTATTATCTATGAATTAAGGAGAAAGAATTGTTTTTGTGTTTACAACAAAATTATGCATGAAATTTTAAATTAGTGTTTTAAGTATTTTAAGTAGCGAACTTTGCGAAGCGATAGCGAGCCGGCGAAACCAGCTAGAGTATATATATATATATATATATATATATATATATATATATATATATATATATATATATATATATACATGTTTAACTTTGAAATAAAAAAAAACTATACACACGTTCTGGCTGTCAGAATTACAAATTATTTCGATCTAGATAGGTTTCGTCAGATGGGTAAACAGCCACATTCAGTTCCCAGATCTGGCTGTTTATACATCTGACGAGACCTATCTAGCTCGAAAAAATTATAATGCTGACTGCCCGAATGCGTGTTTAATTAAAAAATATTCCTGCTCTGTTAAAAAGTACATTGGGCTCTCTTACTCGGATCCGCAGCGGAATCACTCAACTCTATACATATATATATATATATATATATATATATATATATATATATATATATATATTTCATAAAGTTAAGTTATAGCAGACAACATGATCTAACGAAAGAGAAAATGGTCTTATATAGTCATGCACTGACAGACTGTCACATATACCCACACATCCTTACACTGATGCGTATGTACATACATATTCACATATTCACATTCTCTCACCAATGTTTTCCCGGTTATAATGTTCTTATCTTTTCATTTAGGTTTGACTCCTACCTCTACCATTTTGTCTCTTCTGATGTATCCCACACATTTATTAGCTTGGTTAGAGATATACATCCACTAACCTATATATATATATATGATGTATTTTTATGTAATTATTTTTATTAGTGATTGCATTGTTCGTTGTTTTTTTGCTTACTATTATTTCGATTGTCTCACTTCCTAAGTGATTAAGATGCAGAAAATTGCATTACTAGTCGCCCTTAACTTTAAAGGACGTATTTTTCGTTAATATATTAATTTTATACGTACATAAAAGTAATTCATGGACACGTGTTTCTGGCTCACAGCCGACATCAACATGGCTAACTTAGGCAAGGTTCGATTTTTGTCTAAGTTCGCCATGCTGATGACGACTGTGAGTCAGAAACACGTGCTCATAGATTACTTTTATGTACGTACAAAATTAATATATATATATGTATATATATATATATATATATATATGCATATATAACTATACACACACACACATATATATATATATATATATATACCCAAACATAGGCCTATATATATATGTATACACATATATACACCCATGCCACTTTAAGAAATTAAAGTCGAGCACTCTCGGGGCTATTAAAAATAGATTGTCAATCAGCTTTAACGCTAAGTTCCAAATACGTTCGTCGAACCCTCTCGATTAGTCTTCTGTCTGCTGCCCGTTTCTAGGCACAAATAGATCTTAATGTCCCTTAATCACGTTACAGTTTCCGGTGGCTCTGAAGGAAGGGCGACTGCTTGCAGATTCTAGGCTAACTCTGTGAACTGGGTTGGCGCCTTCGGACCGTCTTAAACTTTTACTTTCCTACACTGATGAGAACAATAAGTTTGATACAGTAGCGTCTGTAAGTTATAAATAATTTAATATTTATTTATAAATATTATAAGCCCTTTTACGAAATTAAAGTCGAACACTCTCGGGGATGTTAGAAAATAGACTGCCAAACAGCTTAAAAGCAAAGTTAGGAATCTGTTCGTCGAACCCTCTCACTTAATTTGTGTCTGCTGCCCGCTTCTAGGCACATATAGATCTTAATTTTCCTTAACCGCGTTACAGTTTCCGGTGGCTGCGAGAATAGGGCGACTGCTGGCAGATTCTGGACTGATGAGAACAATAAGCTTGAAACACTAGCGTATGTAAGTTATAAATAATTATATATATCTATCATAAACACTTCTTAAAAACGGCTATTAAGATATGATTTCTGATAAATAAATTCTAGTTCACAATACAATAAAATGAGTGGATCCGGTGAAAATGCAGATCCCACGATAAGGTTTCAGCCTCTTACAAGTGAAATATATGTATCCAAATAATCTGGCTTATGTAGTGTCAATATGTATATGCTTATGGAGGGAATATATCTGATGCCCAAGTAGGAATTCCTGAACAAACAATAAAAAAACGAATTATAACTTATATATAGATTGTTATGAAATACACCGCTAATAAAATGCTCAATTATATTATCATGTTTTATGATTTATGTATAAACTTTTTCATATATAGATTTAATATTATCATTTCTGATGACGTAAAAAAAAATCCTACCGTTTAGAGTGAAGGATTTCTTTCGCAATAGATTTTAGCCAGCGGGGTTTGTCTAACGTGTTACTTGCTTTATCGCTCCTCCTCACCATTTGAAATGGTTTCGTCCGGACGCTAGATATAGGCATGACTTTTACTCGCTAATTTTTGTGCGACTGTAAGATTATATTCTATTTATTTACAAATAAATATATAAATCAATGGTCTTTAATGAAAAGTGGCGAATACTTAGATAATTGTAAATAATATTGTATGAATGCTGTGAGATTGCTCGCACGAACAGTGAAATTAAAAACGCTCTTTCCAGATTTACCCAAGAGTAAAAAAAAAATCGTTCTGATATACTGCTTCGGAATATTCGATATACCCCGTAAGGTGATCTAATTTAAATCAGGTTATTATAAGCAAAAGGAAATATCATCACCAGTAGTAATAATATTTAACTTGTGGCTGACAATAGAAAGAGAGAAAGAGAAATATAGATAGAGAGAAAGATCGAAAGAGAGAGAGATAAAAGGGCGATAGAGAGTGGTATATAGAGAACTAAAGAGATTTTGTCGTTTCACTTTTTAATATTTAACTGGCTGTACAAACTCAGCTTTTCTAGATTCAAATACTCAAGCCTGAGCTTAATGGGTGAACCCTCGGGTCACGCCTTTTCTAGTACGATACATACATATTATTCACTTCAATTATCCCTACTAAATATTTTGCACAATGGTTAGAGTGGTCGCTAAGAGGCCTATAGACCAAGGTTCAATCCTCGGTCGAGTCATACGAAATACTTAAAAACTGGTACTTGATGCCACCCTCCACTTTTGTTAAACACTATGCATAATAAGGGTGGGTCAAGGGTAAGTGGGGTAATCTCAGGAAAGGAGTGGCGCCCTCTCCTTTATTTCGGTGTAGTGGTATATAAAGAAAAAATCTTCGGTTCACACTCGCATGTGGTTGACTACATTAATTTACTAACTATTCAATTTGAGATATTAAGATTCGGACAGAACTTATGAGATGAAAAGTTTATGTTAACCAGAACTGGAAGTAAGTTAACGGGTATTAATAGCTACCCCATGACTGCAGTTAAAGACTATTGTTAAACTAATTTCTTTCAATTCTCGAGGGAAAAATAAATTCACACCGACCGGCGGTTGATTCTTTAGAACATAATCGTCTTCGACGTTGAAACAACGGCCATTATCGGCCGAGTTAAATATATTTTATCACATGCAAATGTGTGCGCATTTGCATTTTAGACAGACAAGAGAAAGGGAAATATTTCGGATCCGTTTTCTTCCTCCTGCGTTTTGCGATTGGTTTTCTTTGATTAAAAGAAAGAAAAAAAACAGAAGTCTCTTTTTTATTACTGAAACAAATATATAAGAGACAAAGAAACGTCGGGTAAAATGACGAGAAAGAAAAATAAGAGACAACCTTTTGTCTTTTAAATCGGCAGCACAGTCGAGCCGCGACATTTATTCTGCAATGACCGATCGGTTTTCATGCAAGATTTTATTTTTTTTATTTCTTCTTTGATTTAATTAACAAGTTATGTCGACGCGGGTGGTCCTAGCAGAGGTGAATAAAGATAGTTAAAAAAAAGGTGAGATAATCAAAGATGGGAGACGGGAAACGATTGCCACAAGGTATATGTCAGTAATTGGACCAGAGAATAAAGACCCCATCTAAAAGCTTTAGGAAGTGTGAAGTCATCCTTAGTTGACAATACTCCTAGATTGACTGACTCACTATATATTATTACTCACACAAAATACATACTCCAATATTCTTTAGTTTTGGGATTGAGTTATATTAAAAAAAGCATTGGCGCAAGGTGCTGCATATGTCATTAAACTGTGTCCGCGAGTGATGACACAATTTGGGAGTTTTATGAAGTGTAAAGTCACCTTTTGTTATCAGTGTTCCTAGATTCCTTATAACCCGGAATGGTAGCACCCGTCAGGAACAAATCTATGGGTTCAATAGAATACGTCCTGTGCAAAACACGAACACGAAAGTGACCCGTAATGAAGTTGGTAATTACGTTAACTGACTATCTGGGTATACCAACTTCGAATCCAGTCAGTTCCATAGAAGTACTTTCACTGATGTTGGTTGGATACTTTCACGTGGTCCTACCTAGAAATAATTAGTAACTAAAGATAGTTTTAAGAATACGTGAGATAAACAGAAGTAAAAGACAGACAACCATTAACGCAAGGTGTTGGATATGTTATTACATTTTTATCCGACGGGTAAAGCCTAATCTGGGAGGTTTCGGAAGTGTGAAGTGATAATACTCATAGATTCACCTTGACCAACTATATAATATTAAGCACAAAAAATACGTGGAAAAAATTATTTTAGGGTTGAGTTATGTTTTAAATGTAAAACTATTGTTGCAAGGTCTCGTATGTTATTGTATGTGTATCCGGAGCTTTCAGAACTGCGAAGCCAGGCTTAGTTATTAGTGTGCCTAGACCACATGTAACTGGAATAGTAGCACCTGTCAGGAACTACTCTATGGATTAAATATGAAGTGTATTATGTATTCAGCGAAGCTGGGAGGTGACCGTAGTGAAGTGTATAACAACGCGGACTGACCACCTGGGTATGCCAATTTCGAACCGAGTCGGTTCCATAGTACCACATTGACTTGTGGACGTTGGAACCTTCATGTGGTCCTACATAGAAAAGGTAAATAAACGCATTATATTTCAGATGTTTTTTTTAGATTATTATTGATAATTTTTTTTTCTTAATTCGGACTACTGTTCTCATCTTGGATGTTATTCTCAGAACAGTTCAGTCGATGTAACATCCGACTATTTTATTTTAGGCGCGTCTTTTCGAACTCTGGTATATTTATATAAAACTCAGAACTGCAGGACCCGTGGCGCAACGGATAAAAAGTGCTAATCAGTTCTAAATGTACGCCCTCTGAAAGTTGAGAGTTCAATCCTCAGTACGGGCGATACTGTGATTAAAATTACGAATTACTTAAATACATGGCTGAGGAAACGAGAGAAAGCTACCCCCGTGGATTAAATAAAAGGTTCCGTTGGTAATTCCGTACAGACTCCAGAGTTCAACCAGACGCACCTGAAGACGGTCAGAGATTACATCGGCCGAAACGTTGTGAGAGTAACATGCAAAATTAGAACAGTACTTCGAATAATTTAAATATTAGTAATATAACTAAAGGCATTTCCCCCAAAATGTGAGATAGCAAAGATGAGTGAGAGATTACGATTGGCGCAAATTCCTGTGTATTCCCTGAAATAGCATCCTATCGGTTTGGAAAGTGTAAACTCATCCTCCGTTGGAAGTTCTCCTTGATCTCCTCTAACATTGAATGCTCGCCTCTGTCTGCAAGTATTTCATTCGTTACATAGAGTGTGTCTTGCCTATCATACGAATAGGAGGTGACAGCAGTAACGTAGATAAAAGCACGAACTTACGACCTAAGTATAGCGAGTTCGAATCCACTCGGTTCCATAGTACTACATATTTACCAAACACTCTTGATAATATAATTTAAATATATATATCTGCTTACGGAGGTCTTTTTCCAAAACCCTTGTAGGCGTTTGTGACAAATTTCTATTCTATAAACGTCCGTCGATATTATTAATCACATTTGTTCAAACTGAAGCATATTGTCTGACTCCTCTGGTTAATGTAGTTTCAAACTATATCTTGTTATGAGGGTTTATCTTTATAACCCTTGTAGTTTCATTGTATGGACATCCGATGCAATCGAATATCACACAGTGTCATTGTACCATCTTCGGACAGAACAGATACTACACTTTGATCCTGTCCGAAAGGCTAATAAAGTGTACGTTTTTTGCATTGCATCTACAGTGTTTGAGCGATCCGAACTTTAAAAGAAAAAAGACGCAGGATTATAACGTACTTAGAGACATAAATTAGCGTATTATTGTATAGATTTTGGTCAATTAAAGAATACATAAAAAAAACTAGCAGAATTTATATAATTGTGAAATAACTACATACAATACGTAGTTACAGCTAAATAAATTGTTTTAGACTATTAACATAATTCTTAACGCTATTAATAATGTTTACCCATACATTTATTTACATTTTTATTGCTTCTGATCGAATTCATGTTTTCAAACATGACGTAAATCATAACTCAATGACGTCATACTGAAGCTATAATTATTTTTTTGAAGTAACGTTTTAGGCTCTATTTATATAAAAATCCCCAAAAGAGCAGTTTGTAAAACTTCAAACTAAAGATTTGAAGGTTCCGTTTTCGATTACCAATCATGGCAATCATGGCGTCCACTCTATTTGTTGGGAATTTATTATTTACTGTTAATGCCAAATTCTCAATTTCTAAAACGTATTTTCTTTATATGAATGTTGAGTGTGAACGCAGATCATACATTATTATTGTTATGAATGAAATAAAATGAAACGCAGACCCGACACCATTATTCCCGACATTTGGGTAAAAAATAGTCACGCTTTCTTTCAAGATTAAAAATACTCTCATTCTCAACTTTTTTTAACGATATTTTTCTCGGGAAGTTTCTTATATACAGGGTGGGCCAAAATAAGGGTCCTATATTTAAATTTGAATAACTTGAATTTGAATAACTTCCACAAAATAAAAGTTAAACTCACCAAACTTTATGTGTGTGTAGACTGACCCTTCCGAGATGTTTTGAAATAAACAAAACAAATTTTAGCCGAAAAACACTTCTTAAAACTTACAAAAACTAAAGTATTGTTTTTTACACTGTTTTGAGTTTTTTAAGCAAAAATAATGTTTTCTAAATGAGGGTACGTTCCTTAGGGCTAATACGGCTCATGTTTGCTTCGGAAAGGGGTCCTTTACTTATTCTAAAAAAAATTTTTTTTTAAATCAATAAATAAAAAAGTTATGAATTTTAAAAAATAGGACCCTTATTTTTGCCCACCCTGTACTTTTCATTTACATTTCTTATTATCTTATATTCAATATTAAATTGTTGTTAACGCAAATATCTAGTTGAAACAAACCATATTTTTTAAAAATGTAACTCTCAATACGTAGTTACAGCCACATACATTGTTTTGGACTATTAAGATTATTTGCAACTATTTGTTATAACGTTCTATATTGATAGAATGACAGATTGAAAGTCTCGAGATTACGGTTTCGATTCTCGGTCCAGGTATCCGTTTTAATTGTGGGGAATTTATTTTTAGTGTTAATGCAATATTTTCCATTTCTTAAAGAAGTAAAGATATAAATTCCGCAATGTATCTATTACGTTTACAAAACTTCTGACTGACAGACGGACATACACAGATAATATGTCATTTATATTATGAGGGATAGCATATATATATTCCCTCCGCTAGGATGGAAGACTTATATGATTGTGAAAGAACTACAGACGATACGTAGTTAAAGTTAAATAAATTATTTTAGACTTTTAAAATAATTTACGACGCTATTGATAATGTTTTCACATTCATTTAAAACTTTTTTTTATCGCTTATGTTTAGATTAATGTTTTGAAACATGGCGTAAATCACAAATCTATAACATCATGCCAAAACGATAATTATTTTGTTATGGTAATGTTTTAAGCTCTATTTATAAGAAAGTCCAAGTAGCTCAGTTGGTAGATCTACAGACTGAAGACTTTATGGTTTCGGTTTCGATTTAAAATCATGGCTTCCTCTTATTCGCTAGAAAAGTTATAATTTACTGTTAATGCGAAATTCTCAATTTCTAGCAGTATGTAAGTAAAGTTAACGTACTTTTTTTTTTATAAATGCCTAGTGTGAATGCAAACCCCACAATGTTATTGTGGAGTCACCACTCATCAAGGCCCGATGGTCACTCGAGGATGATGGTTAATGAGTGTCATGCGAACGGTTAGACACCATTGTGATGGTTAGTAGTGATGGTTAAAATTGGGAAGAATTTGATTACTTCAGAGGACGGCTAAAAAAAGAATTTGTTTAAATTGGACTTGAAAACGACCATGCTATAGTCATCTGGGAAACAGCCTCGCGATATTGTGTTCCACATCGGGTAGCTCTAGGAAAGAAGTTTCGTTTTGCTTTAAGCACAGAGATATAGAAGGTGGAATTATTTACACTAGTTGTAGCTAGTTTTTGTTGCGAATATTTTACAGAGGATCACCATAGGTCGAAGCTCAGTCGAGCACCTGTAATCAAAAAACGATAGCGTAGAGAAGGACTAGCAACGTCTCTTCTGTGAGAAAGATGTAGTAGGGAGAAGAGAAAGACACTCTAATAAGTTTTGAAGATGTGGCAACACTACTCAATCTTAGGACGTATTTGACTTTTATACGGGTAGAGGATTGCACCGAGAGTGAGATACCTTCTGGGGTGGAAGAATGATCCAATTATTTTCTCAGCGATCTTGGTAACGGATTTGATGTAAATCTTCGATTGCAGATCTGGAGTCAATGTCAGTCCCAGAAGCTTGTCAAAACAGGAGGCATCCTCAATACGAGATCCATTCATTTCAATTTGGGGCAAAGTGAGGATACGCGCATCAGTGGTAAAGGAGACGAGCATGGTTTGGGACTCATTAAAAGTTACCAGCCACTTCTTGCCCCATTGTACCAGGTGCTCAAGATCGGAAGAGAGAATATCTTGGTCATTGCTGCTCTTCGAAGTGTTGCCATAGATGGTTATGATGTCTGCATAAATGTCGACGGATGATCTTAGAATGTGGTGTGGGAGATCATTAAAAGAAGATCAGGAAGAGGGTTTGACCCAGAATGGATCCTTGAGGCATGCCAGCTTTGATACTATGAGCTTCGAACCTCTGCCTATCAACGACTACTTTTATGGACCTATCAGAAAGAAAGGATTTGATGGTTGAGAGGACATTTCCAGATATTTCATAGCTAGAAATCTTGTGACGGTGACCTTTATGCAAAATTCTATCAAAGACCTTTGATATGTCAAGAGCTATTGCTCAAGAAACGAAACCTCCGTCCATAAATTTATTAATCCTGTATGATATTAGAGTCAGAATATCAGATGGTGATCTCGCAGGGCGAAAACCATATTGCTTGTCACTGAGTAGATTGCTTTTGCTGAGGTGATTGACAACTTCTTGATGTAAAGCGCGAACGCAGACATCAGGATATTATTGTTATAAATACAATCAAAGAAAACATATTTTCTTCTTTATAAATTTCATCGCAACCGCATACCTCAATATTATTGCTATGAATAAATTAAAAGTAAAACGTATTTCCTTTGTATAAATGTCAAGCACTAACGCGGACCCCACAATATTATTATCATAGAATAAAATAGATAAAACCTATTTCCTTTTTATAGATGTGAAACGAAAGAGTGTTTGTGTGTCTCTCTGTTCGTCAGAGTTTTTGTACACGTAAAATATACATATCGATATCGAAATATCTTAACTTTTTTTAGAAATTGAACATATTGCATTAATAGTAAATAAAATATTCCCAACCAATTAAGAAGATGACATGATCGGGAATCGAAACCGAAACATTGAGATTTTTAGTCTGACGTTCTACCGGTGAGCTAAACAGTTTAAAAATCGCTTGAAATTATCCTAATAGTCTAAAACAATTCATTTTGCTTTAACTCCGTATTGGTGTTATCTTTTCTTCTTAATATGTCTTGCTTTAACTCCGTATTGGTGTTACCTTTTCTTCTTAATATGTCTTGCTTTAAATCCGTATTGGTGTTACCTTTCCTTCTTAATATGTCTTGCTTAAACTACGTATTGGTGTTACCTTTTCTTCTTAATATGTCTTGCTTTAACTCCGTATTGGTGTTACCTTTTCTTCTTAATATGTCTTGCTTTAACTACGTATTGGTGTTACTTTTTCTTCTTAATATGTCTCGCTTTAACTACGTATTGGTGTTACCTTTTCTTCTTAATATGTCTTGCTTTAACTCCGTATTGGTGTTACCTTTTCTTCTTAATATGTCTTGCTTTAACTCCGTATTGGTGTTACCTTTTCTTCTTAATATGTCTTGCTTTAACTCCGTATTGGTGTTACCTTTTCTTCTTAATATGTCTTGCTTTTACTACGTATTGGTGTTACCTTTTCTTCTAAATATGTCTCGCTTTAACTACGTATTGGTGTTACCTTTTCTTCTTAATATGTCTTGCTTTAACTACGTATTGGTGTTACCTTTTTTTCTTAATATGTCTTGCTTTAACTCCGTATTGGTGTTACCTTTTCTTCTTAATATGTCTTGCTTTAACTTCGTATTGGTGTTACCTTTTCTTCTTAATATGTCTCGCTTTAACTCCGTATTGGTGTTACCTTTTCTTCTTAATATGTCTTGCTTTAACTCCGTATTGGTGTTACCTTTTCTTCTTAATATGTCTTGCTTTAACTCCGTATTGGTGTTACCTTTTCTTCTTAATATGTCTTGCTTTAACTACGTATTGGTGTTACTTTTTCTTCTTAATATGTCTTGCTTTAACTCCGTATTGGTGTTACCTTTTCTTCTTAATATGTCTTGCTTTAAATCCGTATTGGTGTTACCTTTCCTTCTTAATATGTCTTGCTTAAACTACGTATTGGTGTTACCTTTTCTTCTTAATATGTCTTGCTTTAACTCCGTATTGGTGTTACCTTTTCTTCTTAATATGTCTTGCTTTAACTACGTATTGGTGTTACTTTTTCTTCTTAATATGTCTCGCTTTAACTACGTATTGGTGTTACCTTTTCTTCTTAATATGTCTTGCTTTAACTCCGTATTGGTGTTACCTTTTCTTCTTAATATGTCTTGCTTTAACTCCGTATTGGTGTTACCTTTTCTTCTTAATATGTCTTGCTTTAACTCCGTATTGGTGTTACCTTTTCTTCTTAATATGTCTTGCTTTTACTACGTATTGGTGTTACCTTTTCTTCTAAATATGTCTCGCTTTAACTACGTATTGGTGTTACCTTTTCTTCTTAATATGTCTTGCTTTAACTACGTATTGGTGTTACCTTTTTTTCTTAATATGTCTTGCTTTAACTCCGTATTGGTGTTACCTTTTCTTCTTAATATGTCTTGCTTTAACTTCGTATTGGTGTTACCTTTTCTTCTTAATATGTCTCGCTTTAACTCCGTATTGGTGTTACCTTTTCTTCTTAATATGTCTTGCTTTAACTCCGTATTGGTGTTACCTTTTCTTCTTAATATGTCTTGCTTTAACTCCGTATTGGTGTTACCTTTTCTTCTTAATATGTCTTGCTTTAACTACGTATTGGTGTTACTTTTTCTTCTTAATATGTCTTGCTTTAACTCCGTATTGGTGTTACCTTTTCTTCTTAATATGTCTTGCTTTAACTCCGTATTGGTGTTACCTTTTCTTCTTAATATGTCTTGCTTTAACTCCGTATTGGTGTTACCTTTTCTTCTTAATATGTCTTGCGTTAACTCCGTATTGGTGTTACCTTTTCTTCTTAATATGTCTTGCTTTAACTCCGTATTGGTGTTACCTTTTCTTCTTAATATGTCTTGCTTTAACTCCGTATTGGTGTTACCTTTTCTTCTTAATATGTCTTGCTTTAACTACGTATTGGTGTTACCTTTTCTTCTTAATATGTCTCGCTTTAACTACGTATTGGTGTTACCTTTTCTTCTTAATATGTCTTGCTTTAATTACGTATTGGTGTTACCTTTTCTTCTTAATATGTATTGCTTTAACTCCGTATTGGTGTTACCTTTTTTTCTTAATATGTCTTGCTTTAACTTCGTATTGGTGTTACCTTTTCTTCTCAATATGTCCTGCTTTAACTCCGAATTGGTGTTACCTTTTCTTCTTAATATGTCTTGCTTTAAATGCGTATTGGTGTTACCTTTTCTTCTTAATATGTCTTGCTTTAACTCCGTATTGGTGTTACCTTTTCTTCTTAATATGTCTTGCTTTAACTCCGTATTGGTGTTACCTTTTCTTCTTAATATGTCTTGCTTTAACTCCGTATTGGTGTTACCTTTTCTTCTTAATATGTCTTGCTTTAACACCGTATTGGTGTTACCTTTTCTTCTTAATATGTCTTGCTTTAACTCCGTATTGGTGTTACCTTTTCTTCTTAATATGTCTTGCTTTAACTCCGTATTGGTGTTACCTTTTCTTCTCAATATGTCTTGCTTTAACTCCGATTTGGTGTTTCCTTTTCTTCTTAATATGTCTTGCTTTAACTCCGTATTGGTGTTACCTTTTCTTCTTAATATGTCTCGCTTTAACTACGTATTGGTGTTACCTTTTCTTCTTAATATGTCTTGCTTTAACTTCGTATTGGTGTTACCTTTTCTTCTTAATATGTCTTGCTTTAACTCCGTATTGGTGTTACCTTTTCTTCTTAATATGTCTCGCTTTAACTCCGTATTGGTGTTACCTTTTCTTCTTAATATGTCTCGCTTTAACTACGTATTGGTGTTACCTTTTCTTCTTAATATTTCTTGCTTTAACTCCGTATTGGTGTTACCTTTTCTTCTTAATATGTCTTGCTTTAACTCCGTATTGGTGTTACCTTTTCTTCTTAATATGTCTTGCTTTAACTCCGTATTGGTGTTACCTTTTGTTCTTAATATGTCTTGCTTTAACTACGTATTGGTGTTACCTTTTCTTCTTAATATGTCTCGCTTTAACTACGTATTGGTGTTACCTTTTCTTCTTAATATGTCTTGCTTTAACTACGTATTGGTGTTACCTTTTCTTCTTAATATGTCTTGCTTTAACTCCGTATTGGTGTTACCATTTCTTCTTAATATGTCTTGCTTTAACTTCGTATTGGTGTTACCTTTTCTTCTTAATATGTCTCGCTTTAACTCCGTATTGGTGTTACCTTTTCTTCTTAATATGTCTTGCTTTAACTCCGTATTGGTGTTACCTTTTCTTCTTAATATGTCTTGCTTTAACTCCGTATTGGTGTAACCTTTTCTTCTTAATATGTCTTGCTTTAACTACGTATTGGTGTTACTTTTTCTTCTTAATATGTCTTGCTTTAACTCCGTATTAGTGTTACCTTTTCTTCTTAATATGTCTTGCTATAACTCCGTATTGGTGTTACCTTTTCTTCTTAATATGTCTTGCTTTAACTCCGTATTGGTGTTACCTTTTCTTCTTAATATGTCTTGCTTTAACTCCGTATTGGTGTTACCTTTTCTTCTTAATATGTCTTGCTTTAACTCCGTATTGGTGTTACCTTTTCTTCTTAATATGTCTTGCTTTAACTCCGTATTGGTGTTACCTTTTCTTCTTAATATGTCTTGCTTTAACTCCGTATTGGTGTTACCTTTTCTTCTTAATATGTCTAGCTTCAACTCCGTATTGGTGTTACCTTTTCTTCTTAATATGTCTTGCTTTAACTACGTATTGGTGTTACCTTTTCTTCTTAATATGTCTCGCTTTAACTACGTATTGGTGTTACCTTTTCTTCTTAATATGTCTTGCTTTAACTACGTATTGGTGTTACCTTTTCTTCTTAATATGTCTTGCTTTAACTCCGTATTGGTGTTACCTTTTCTTCTTAATATGTCTTGCTTTAACTCCGTATTGGTGTTACCTTTTCTTCTTAATATGTCTTGCTTTAACTCCGTATTGGTGTTACCTTTTCTTCTTAATATGTCTTGCTTTAACTCCGTATTGGTGTTACCTTTTCTTCTTAATATGTCTTGCTTTAACTCCGTATTGGTGTTACCTTTTCTTCTTAATATGTCTAGCTTCAACTCCGTATTGGTGTTACCTTTTCTTCTTAATATGTCTTGCTTTAACTACGTATTGGTGTTACCTTTTCTTCTTAATATGTCTCGCTTTAACTACGTATTGGTGTTACCTTTTCTTCTTAATATGTCTTGCTTTAACTACGTATTGGTGTTACCTTTTCTTCTTAATATGTCTTGCTTTAACTCCGTATTGGTGTTACCTTTTCTTCTTAATATGTCTTGCTTTAACTCCGTATTGGTGTTACCTTTTCTTCTTAATATGTCTTGCTTTAACTCCGTATTGGTGTGACCTTTTCTTCTTAATATGTCTTGCTTTAACTCCGTATTGGTGTTACCTTTTCTTCTTAATATGTCTAGCTTCAACTCCGTATTGGTGTTACCTTTTCTTCTTAATATGTCTTGCTTTAACTCCGTTTTGGTCTTACCTTTTCTTCTTAATATGTCTTGCTTTAACTCCGTATTGGTGTTACCTTTATTTCTTAATATGTCTTGCTTTAACTACGTATTGGTGTTACCTTTTCTTCTTAATATGTCTTGCTTTAACTACGTATTGGTGTTACCTTTTCTTCTTAATATGTCTCGCTGTAACTACGTATTGGTGTTACCTTTTCTTCTTAATATGTCTTGCATTAACTACGTATTGGCGTTACCTTTTCTTCTTAATATGTCTTGCTTTAACTACGTATTGGTGTTACCTTTTCTTCTTAATATGTCTTGCTTTAACTACGTATTGGTGTTACCTTTTCTTCTTAATATGTCTCGCTGTAACTACGTATTGGTGTTACCTTTTCTTCTTAATATGTCTTGCATTAACTACGTATTGGCGTTACCTTTTCTTCTTAATATGTCTTGCTTTAACTACGTATTGGTGTTACCTTTTCTTCTTAATATGTCTTGCTTTAACTACGTATTGGTGTTACCTTTTCTTCTTAATATGTCTCGCTGTAACTACGTATTGGTGTTACCTTTTCTTCTTAATATGTCTCGCTGTAACTCCGTATTGGTGTTACCTTTATTTCTTAATATGTCTTGCTTTAACTACGTATTGGTGTTACCTTTTCTTCTTAATATGTCTCGCTGTAACTCCGTATTGGTGTTACCTTTATTTCTTAATATGTCTTGCTTTAACTACGTATTGGTGTTACCTTTTCTTCTTAATATGTCTCGCTGTAACTCCGTATTGGTGTTACCTTTATTTCTTAATATGTCTTGCTTTAACTCCGTATTGGTGTTACCTTTTCTTCTTAATATGTCTCGCTTTAACTACGTATTGGTGTTACCTTTATTTCTTAATATGTCTTGCTTTAACTCCGTATTGGTGTTACCTTTTCTTCTTAATATGTCTCGCTGTAACTCCGTATTGGTGTTACCTTTTCTTCTTAATATGTCTTGCTTTAACTCCGTATTGGTGTTACCTTTTCTTCTTAATATGTCTTGCTTTAACTCCGTATTGGTGTTACCTTTTCTTCTTAATATGTCTCGCTGTAACTACGTATTGGTGTTACCTTTTCTTTTTAATATGTCTTGCTTTAACTCCGTATTGGTGTTACCTTTTCTTCTTAATATGTCTTGCTTTAACTACGTATTGGTGTTACCTTTATTTCTTAATATGTCTCGCTTTAACTACGTATTGGTGTTACCTTTTCTTCTTAATATGTCTTGCTTTAACTACGTATTGGTGTTACCTTTTCTTCTTAATATGTCTCGCTTTAACTACGTATTGGTGTTACCTTTTCTTCTTAATATGTCTTGCTTTAACTACGTATTGGTGTTACCTTTTCTTCTTAATATGTCTCGCTGTAACTACGTATTGGTGTTACCTTTTCTTCTTAATATGTCTTGCTTTAACTACGTATTCGTGTTACCTTTTCTTCTTAATATGTCTTGCTTTAACTCCGTATTGGTGTTACCTTTTCTTCTTAATATGTCTTGCTTTAACTACGTATTGGTGTTACCTTTTCTTCTTAATATGTCTTGCTTTAACTCCGTATTGGTGTTACCTTTTCTTCTTAATATGTCTTGCTTTAACTCCGTATTGGTGTTACCTTTTCTTCTTAATATGTCTTGCTTTAACTCCGTATTGGTGTTACCTTTTCTTCTTAATATGCCTTCCTTTAACTACGTATTGGTGTTACCTTTTCTTCTTAATATGTCTCGCTTTAACTACGTATTGGTGTTACCTTTTCTTCTTAATATGTCTTGCATTAACTACGTATTGGCGTTAACACCAATCTAATAGTTAATACAAAGTAAAAAAAAATGTAACGAAAATTATATAAGAAAACTTCATGGGAAAAAAAAACATGTTTTTTCGTTACAAAATTTGAGAACAAGAGTATTTTTAATACTACAAAGATAAAGATAAATAAAAATTAATGCCTACACTGTTTAACAAATAACATTAGTTTTTTAATTGGTTTCCATATTTAAATAGTTCTATTAGTTTCTGTTTGTCTGTTTCTATGTCTGACTTTTCGTCTACGTTGTTTAACTAATAACATTAGTTTTTCAATTGGTTTCCATATTTGAATAGTTCTATTAGTTTCTGTTTGTCTGTCTCTATGTCTGACTGTTTCTTCTACGTTGTTTAACAAATAACATTAGTTTTTTAATTGGTTTCCATATTTAAATAGTTCTATTAGTTTCCGTTTGGCTGTCTCTATGTCTGACTTTTTCGTCTACGTTGTTTTACAAATAACATTAGTTTTTTTTATTGGTTTCCATATTTAAATAGTTCTATAAGATTCTGTGTGTCTTTCTCTATGTCTGACTTTTTCGTCTACGTTGTTTAACTAATAACATTAGTTTTTCAATTGGTTTCCATATTTGAATAGTTCTATTAGTTTCTGTTTGTCTGTCTCTATGTCTGACTGTTTCTTCTACGTTGTTTAACAAATAACATTAGTTTTTTAATTGGTTTCCATATTTAAATAGTTCTATTAGTTTCCGTTTGGCTGTCTCTATGTCTGACTTTTTCGTCTACGTTGTTTTACAAATAACATTAGTTTTTTTTATTGGTTTCCATATTTAAATAGTTCTATAAGATTCTGTGTGTCTTTCTCTATGTCTGACTTTTTCGTCTACGTTGTTTAACTAATAACATTAGTTTTTTAATTGGTTTCCATATTTAAATAGTTCTGTTAGTTTCCGTTTGTCTGTCTCTATGTCTGACGTTTTCTTCCACGTTGTTTAACAAATAACATTAGTTTTTTTTAATTGGTTTCCATATTTGAATAGTTCTATTAGTTTCTGTTTGTCTGTCTATATTTCTGGCTTTTTCTTCTTTTGTAAAAATAATTTTCATTGTCAGATAAATATTCTTTACAACGAACTATGACGAATATGTTTCTTCTTTATATATTTACCATTGACAGTTGCCCACATTTTTATGCAGTCCTTTGCAATAGTATTGCACTCTGCACAATCTTCCAAGTTACACCAGTTTGCCAGCAGGCAGTGTTGCATTGCATGGTCCTCCTTTCCTCATTCACAGATGGTTAGGTAAGTTTTGTAGCCCCATCTACTCATAGCAACTTTTGATCGCTCTATTCCTGTTCCCAGGTAGTTTAGTGTTTTCAACTGGAGTCAGAGTGCCTCTGAACCGTGGAGGAATTCCTCAGAAGCAGATATTCCTATGTCGTTATGAGGGGGGCAATCTTCTAGCCGTCTGGTCTACAGCTGTAGTCTGGTCTCTCCCTGAGATGTTGTTAGGGGTTCGACATGGCCGAGGAAGCTTTTCCTTGACTTCAGTCGTTGGGCCGTTGGTTTGCGTCCATAAAGAATATAGCGTTCATCACTGATAGCTTTTGTGATCTCTACTCGGCTAACAACTTACCGTCTCACATTTGAAGAGGCAATGCCAATGAGAAGATGCAGGTTGTTCAGGTTTGTGGGATTCAAGAAGTCAGTGATCAAGCGACAGGTTTTGTTTAATGCAGAGTTTAGGTTTTCTACATGTGTTGATCTCTCCAAAACGAGACAAGCATACTCCACAGAGGAATATCACAATGCTAAGGCAGTACATCTAAGTGTGTGTGCTGTGGCTCCCCACTTGGAGTTGATCAGTTTCGGTAAGATGTTGTTTTGGGTTCTGACTTTCATTTTTGTCTTATTTATATGTTCCCTGAATGAGAGAGTGCGGTCCCGGGTTAAGCCAAGGTAGACAAGGTTAGTTCAATTCTCAAGTTGTATTGCATACCATGTGATGTTTAGGGGTCAGTTGGCCTCTTGGTTCCGGAGCTGAATTTTTGCAAGGTTTGCATGCAAGGTGGTTAATCTCGTAGTAGAGGAGTAACTCATCTGAGGTTTGTTTCTACTGACTCAAAAATACTCTTTTGAGATGCTACGCAAAGGTCGTCAGCATAGATGAACCGCTCAGTGTTCTGGCTCATTGGTTAGTTATTAGTGTAGATGTTGTACAATAATGGAGCCAGCCCACTACCTTGAGGTAATCCATTCTTTTGTCGGCGCCAGTGAGTTTTTTGTTGTTGTTTAGGGTAACATAAAACCGCCTGTCTTTTAAGATGGCTCCGATTAGGTATGTGAGTGCTAGATCTTTTGTCCTCTCCAAGATCTTTTTCGGGCGGAGGCGGTGGTTTACAGTGTCATATGCAGCAGACAGATCAACAAATACGGCCCCCGTTACCAGTCCTTTCTGAAACCCATCTTCGATGTGCTAAGAGAGATTCAAGAGTTGGCTAGTTGTGGATTTTCCAGGCTGGAATCCTGCTTGTTGGTGGATGATGGCTGGTTCAGCAACTGAGTTCAGTCTGCTGAGGTTTAGGCGCTCGAACAGCTTAAACAAATCGCATAGCAGGGAGATCGGGCGGAAACTTTTTGCATGCACTGGATTTTTGCCAGGTTTGAGAAGAACGATGATTTTGGGTTTTCTCCAAATCTTTGGGGTCCTTCTTGTTAACATGCAGTAGCTCATCAACTCACGGATTCATTTTCGTGTCAAAGGTCCCAAGTGCTTGATCCCCATCTGTGAAAATATAATCTAGACCGATGGCTTTACAAGCCTTAAGGGAACTAATGCTGATATCGAGCTCTTTAACTAAGAACGTTTTAGTCATTCCAGTGCTCTGGGAATATTGAAGTTGGTCTGTTTGGTCTTTGCTGTTTGGTAGTGACTTCCTATTGAGTAACAACTGATGTGCAACTTGGTTGGCAGTGATGGTGCACTGTTGTTGCTGGTTTTCCGGATTAGGCTCCATGCTCTTTACTGTTCTTCGTCATATCAGTTTTCTCCAACAGATTTTGCCATTTTCGTTGTCGGCTTTCTGATAGAGAGTTCATGAGTCTCTCGCCTACTTCGATGGTACTTTCAGCAAAGGGGTCAAAGGGGTATTTTTTTTAAATAATAAATATTCTCTGTCTTCTTACCGTAATAATTACCATCTATATATTCTTTAAATCCATAAAACGAATATCGCTTTTTGAAATGTATTTATTTATGAGTGTCTCGTTTTAGTCGTCAAGACGACATAACTTAATAATAATAATAATAATAATAATAATAATAATAATAATAATAATAATAATAATAATAATAATAATATCCCTTTTGAAATAATCAATTAGGAAAAAAATTACCTTTTCTCCTTCTGTAAAAATAATTGTCATTTTTAGCTAAATATTAGGTGCTTCTGCATTATTGGGGACATATGAAATGAAATTGTCTTATTTATTTAGAACAGTCAGTTGAAAGGGGAGATAATTCAACTGTTTTTTTTGTATGAAGAAAATTCAGAAAATTAGTAAGAAAATAAATTTAAAAAGAGTACTTATGCATTTTACAGACCGATCTGAAATAATTACGTTATAATTTAGACAGCCATTCTTTACATAAGAATGTGGAATTGATTACCTATTCTGTTTATTAAACTTTACGGTGAAAGTACAGAATAGTTAATCAACCTCTCACCTCCCTATATTAAGAACGGGTTTCTAAATTATAACGGTATTATTGGAGCCTGGTCTGTAAACTGCATAAGTACCATTTCAACATTTATTTTCTTACTAATTCTCCGGATTTTCCTTATGGGTTATGGTTACAAAAACAGTTTCAATTATCTCCCCTTTTCCAACTGACTCTTCTAAAATGAAAATGAAATGAAAATTTCCTTTGTCTCCAATTATACAGAAACACTAAATATTATTTAAATAAAAACAACGAATATGTCTCTTTATTTATTTATTTATTTAAAATCGAACAACTCAATAAATATTCTGTCTTCTTACAGTAAAAATAGTCGTCAGCTAAATATTTTTCAAATCAATAAAACGAATGTTCTGTTTTGAAATGCATTTATTTAAAATTAAAAGTGTACTGTTTGGATTGATGAGACGACATAATTTGATTGAGACAACAAGATCTCACACGTCTTTTCTCGATTATAACGTGATGAAAAATTCATTAGTTTTATTCATTGTGTATTAACGTTCTTTTTTTTTACAATAATATCGTGGGGTCTGCATTCACCCCGGATAGCCATTAACAGCATAGAGGGCGGTTATTTTATGGAAATCGCTTTTGACAAGTCATCAAACCACTTGATGTAAGAACCTAAAAAATACTAGTTTAAAGTAAAAAAGAGCCAACGGTAAGTGTTAGGTGGATAGATTCCGACCCAGAAAACAGCAATTATTTCCCCTTTGTCAGAAAGATCATAATTGAATGCGAGAACTAAAGTACAAAATAAGAGAAGCGAGAGTTACGAGGCTACCGAAAGTATACCCACGGTCCACTTTCTATTGTCCTTAAAATCATGTTTAAAAATATTTTTCAGATAAATATTTTTAAATACATAAAACAAACGTCTTAACGTTTTAAATTATTTATTTGTTTTAGTAATCTAAATATTTTTTAAATAAATAGTATCTTATTGTACAAATAATTCGCTGCTAAATATGAAGAGCGGCGACATTATTCTATTTATAACGTCATATTCGATTTTGGAACAATTATTTTTTAAATGGGTAAAATCTTTATTTTTGTAAAAGCAGCGACATCACATATGTTTAAATTACATTTGATGACCAGAAAATCTCATTTTTTAGAATGGGTGTGGAAGGAAAGGTTGATGCGTGTTATTTATTATACAGATTAGCGAGACCCCTGAATTTCCCCAGATGCTTTCTTAATGTATCTTTATTATTTACTGTTAACTATATAAATAATACCCTAAGGCAATTTCATGTTCATACGTACGTTAGAACCCTCGACTCCCTTTTTAAAAAATGTGATCGCCCGATCGCTGAAGATGTTACAGATTCCTACAAGGGTTTCCAGTCTATGGACATCCAGCGCGAACGCAGACCCCACGATATTATTTTACTACCCCTTTGGGCAGAAAAGATACTGAAGGCTAAAAATGTGTATTTTACTTCGAGTTTTATGTTCGACACAACAGTGGCATCAGATGAAAAAAATAAATAAAAACTTGTTTAACATTTCGTCTTTGGCGATTTTGCGATCCCATATTTAAAAAAAAAAGAATGTTCAGGGTGATAACGTAGGTACGAACATGAAATTACCTTAGTGTATTATTATATCGATTGCTCTCCACGTATTGGCAAGGTTGGCTTTGGTTGTCGATGACAGCATTTGTTTTCCAATGTTTTTTAATGTTTGCGCCGTTATTTTAACGATAGGGATAAGATAACCCGGCCAAAGCCATTACCGGATCACCCACGACCCGTCTCCGTGCGATTTCCGATGCGTTGCGTTTTGTCTAGACATGAGGAAATAATAAACCCCCGCCGGCATTACTGATATGCTGATTAGGGAAATTCTAGTGGTAAATTAACAGGCAAATAATTCACTGGTCCCGAGATTTATGCACCAATTTTGAAACGTGTTTATGTCTTGGTCGGAGTGAGGAGGTCG
>OY744544.1:57075824-57103324 GCA_963556195.1 Sepiola atlantica | reverse complement strand
TTCATGTTTCGGAAAGGTCTTCAGATGTGGAAATTAACTTTAACTATACTGAATAAATAATGTCAAATCACGGGTTGGCCTTTAGCCATACATAGCACACGTCATCCACCTTACCTAGGCAAGTAGTGAAGACAATGGTTAGTGGGTGTTGGATATGGAATATATGCAGGATAGGACACAAACTATATCTGGATATATTGAAAGTGTGTGCTTTTCAGATGATCTGTTTCACATAGAAAATGGCAAGGACCAACTTACCCCGAACTAGTATCATACGACAGTTACTTGAAGAAGTAGCGACCACTAGTACTGAAATCACCATAGAAATAGGGGTTGTTTGTTTCGTAGTGTTTAACGACCGTTCTTACCATCATAAGGTCATCCGGGGTCAAACAGTTTTTTTTTGGTTAAGAATCAGACATATTTTACAATGTTTCATTTTGGGGAATGTGTTTTTAGAGTATGGAATTTGAATATTCATAATATGTGATTGATTTTGTTTGATTTTTTTCATTTTGCCATGTTTATTTCTAATTTTAAGTTGTTTAATATATCATTTGAGCCATTCCCTTAAAAAGAGTTTTTAAAATTGTTTGCTGGATAACATTATAATTGACATTTCTACGCAGGTTAATTTGTATTTCCTTGTCAGATGTTTTTTTTAATTCTTGATTAAAATAAAATTCTGTTTGAACGAATTAGTTTCTTTGATAAATTCTATTATTTGAGAAAAAATCTATATTTACAAATATAGTTTTTTTACATGTTACTTTGTCATATTTGCTGCGTATATGCGTGTCTTTTTTGTATTTTATTAAGGTATGTTTTATTGTTAGTCATTTATTGTTACGGTTACACAGAAGTTCATCTTTTCCTCCAAGCAGATGTATGTGGGTAAGTCTTGTATGACTGATAGGTATACGTGTTAATATAGTATACCTATACTTTCTTTAGAGGATCGCCCTGGCTCACTCTATTTTTAAGTAGGTCAAATACAAGGAGACTTTATTCTAACACCTGAAAACTAAAATATTTATTTTAATTGTTTTTCTGTTATATATATATATATATATATATATACAGGGTGGGCAAAAATAAGGGTCCTATTTTTAAAAATTCATAACTTTTTTATTTATTGATTTAAAAAATTTTTTTTTTTACAATAAGTAAAGGACCCCTTCCGAAGCAAGCATGAGCCGTATTAGCCCTAAGGAACGTACCCTCATTTAGAAAACATTATTTTTGCTTAAAAAACTCAAAACAGTGTAAAAAACAATACTTTAGTTTTTGTAAGTTTTAAGAAGTGTTTTTCGGCTAAAATTTGTTTTGTTTATTTCAAAAAATCTCGGAAGGGTCAGTCTACACACACATAAAGTTTGGTGAGTTTAACTTTTATTTTGTGGAAGTTATTCAAATTCAAGTTATTCAAATTTAAAGATAGGACCCTTATTTTGGCCCACCCTGTATATATATATATATATATATATATATATATATATATATATATATATATATATATATTAATGACAATATATGTATTAGCATATACTATCAGTTCCTTCAACTTTGCAGTCTCCTTAAAAGATTCAACTCGATGATTGCCAATTAGTGACAACAGAGCAAATATAAGTAGTTCATATTATATTCCAATACCCATGGTTTTATTTTATTATTCTAATTTTGTCACATTTCCAAAAAACATAACATTTCCGTGAGATATATTTTTTACGGTCTCTTTTCTTTGTTTTTTTGTTTGCTTTCACCCAAAAATGAAACTATTGTATAGTGTAGGTTTTTTCAAGACACTTTAATCCAACACCTTTTTACTCTTTGTGAATTTTTCTGATGATTTTGTAGTGTTGCAGAGACGATATTGACATACAAATGTTGTTTGGCACTAGACAAAGTAAACGGACCGTAAAAGATATATCTCACAGAAATGTTATGTTTTTTGGAAATGTGAAAAAATTTAAATAGTAAAATAAAACCATGTTTATTGGAATATAATACGAACTACTTATATATATATATATATATATATATATATATATATATATATATATATATATATATACGTGTGTCTGTGTATGTCTGTGTATGTCTGTATGTATGTATGTCTGTCTGTACAAGCGGCTTTGCATTTTCAATTCAACTACTACGCAATGTCCAATTCTTTGTTGTAGAATTTTCTTTTCTTTTCTTTCATTCAGGAAAATGCCCAACTGCAAAACTATGGCCGAAGCACTTCATCAACAATACCCCACCGACTTTAGCCCCCCCCCCCATTTGCATCTGCCACCCAGCCAACATTTCTACCCTTCTTTTCCGCTGTTTGTCCATCTCCGTGTAGAATCGCCAGCTGCGACAAGATTTATACAAAATCGGCTAATCCGCTCCGACTCCCATACCCTCTCTCTTCTTCCCCTGGGAAGCATCATTTGTCCTTCTCGGAAGGGCCGAAGCTATAGGCCGATCAATTACCCACAATGCCTTTCACCTCCCAGCTTCCGAACAACCGGCCAATGATAGATAAGCTAACTCTATGGAAGGCTCCGTTGGAAAAGACCGGCGTTTCATAATCCGACGAAAAATTCTTCAAACTTTAGCCCCTTCGAAAAATGTCGGCTCCCGACTTTAGCATGCATAGATTCCGCTTCTGAAAATTCTAACAAATGACATATTAAAATTTGTAACTTTTTAAACCTATTTTGTGATGCTATATTTGCATAATATAAGTAGTCAAACAAACTCCGATATAGAATGATGAAATATTTAATTACTTACGCCAAGGAGGTTATGTTTTCAGTTGAGTTTGTTTGTTTGTTCGTTTGATTGTTTGTTTGTTTGATTGCTTACAGCCTAGTGTCCATATCGTTCGACCAATCGTCACCAAAGTTAGGGGAAATATCTGTGATGGTCTTACTTCTGACTGTTTTGATTTGGAAATACCTAGGTCAGATGTGAAAGTAAATGTCACGTAAAAGGTGAGAGTCACATTTTTTGCGGTAATTTCGATTCTAGTAATCGTAGCGACTTGCTACTTGTTCAATATTGTAGCGATTGAAGTCACGCATCTTACATGCAAGGTCGGAATTTTGTCGGAATTTCAGCTTCCAATGTTTTCAAATTTGATGCATGTATCTGATGCTCTTTGACAACAATAACCACTATGGAAAATCTAAGCCCGATCGAATAAATAGTTTTTGAGTTATCTACGTTTCCATAAGTTCGGGAATACTTCGTACAATATGGAGAAGTAAACCCGGATAAGGCTTTGACCCATTCTTACGTTGTCAGGCGGAAATATTCAGTCTTGCGACTGATTTATGCACATGTTACGAAATGCAATTGAGATATATTTCATAAATAAAATGTTTACAAGATATTTATTCGTTTTTTATGTATAAGTCAATACAAGTTCGAATCCAGTCGGTTCCACAGTACCACTGTCACTTAGGGATGTTAGCAAACTTCTCGTTGTCCTTCCCGTAAGTACCTGATGTCTTTCCAGAAAGATTTCTAACTAGAAAAAACATCGGGGAAACTAATGCCAACACCAGAATCATCTGATTCACACGAAAGAAGAAGAAGAAGAAGAAGAATAGACGTTCTGCATAGAGTTACTAAGCAGTTTAATTGTACTGAATCGTCCTAAAATAGGTTGAGAATCTGCGTCAGTTTGCTTTTACTGCACAGACTGTGATCGCCCGCTCGTGTGCTGCTCTGAAGTCGTTGCTCAATTCCAACATAGGAATGTCAATTGTGTGGTCTCACTCAGTGCTGCAACAGAAGAATTCATCCCCAAATAAAATTACAAATCCAGTTTAAAACAAGTAACAAAGGTTATTTTTTGAAGGTTACAATGACACTCGTTTTTTTCTACTGAACAACAGACTTGAAAATGAGAATTCTTAGCCCGACCAAATGAAAACACAAGTCAAACACTCCATTGAGTAAGAGTCCTAGAGCTCATCTCTCTCTCCTTCTTTCTCCCTCTCTCTCTCTCTTAGAGATACATACGCCTCCACTTAACATAAGACTCTCAGACAACCAACTAACTTCCCATCTACTCATCTGCTGGAATATATAGAAGTATCACTGGAACCAAAGAAAAACATTTTTTTAAAGTGTCCAGCCTTCTCTATGATCATAAAAAGGCTATTGCATTAAGGTTCCGTATTTGCCCGGTTATTAAATTTAGAAAACCTTAGCGGGGCATAACAACAGCAGGGAACTTTACATAAAGAAATATTACTTTTTCAAGTGAAGAAATGAGAATTCTGAGTGGTCAAGCCTCAAGCCACACATATTTCGCATTTCTTGGCTGCTCCCTTTCGCTTGTTTAAATATTTCTCACTCGCAGGAAGCTTTTTATTTGCATTGCAACTATGCAACCCACTAAACATACCGTTTTGCATGTGTTTACAAGGTGGCATCCGACTTTAATATTCGGTATAGCACAATAACTATACCTGTAATGAACACAATATTTACACGAATCTATAGAAATTAGAGATGTGATACAAGATCCCGGCTTAATATAATATGTTTTTCCCTCCCACATCACATTTTCTTCCTTTTTTTCAAGAGATGTCTCCTTTTCTTTATCGTTCATTTTCTTTATTTCGATGTACTTTTCTCCTAGTCTTTTTTGTATGAACATTTGCAACAATCCTGAGAATCGTCGTCTTGAGAATGGACATATCGATTATTATTTCAGAAAGCGGATTTCCTCTTGAAAAGTCAACATCTGACGTGCTGATTGTAATATCACACAGTCGTGATAAACAGTGACTTGTTAGTAAATAAAACACATTTATAACATGCGTTAAAATCGTCTTCTTGAAAATGGATATATCGATTATTATTTCAGCAAGCAGTTTTTTTTGTGATTAATGATTTTTATCGTTGGCAGAAATACATCCATTACATCCCCAAGGGAAGTAATCAGTGTAGTCCTGTAAACACATTATTTAAGCTGAACATCAATTTACTACTTATTTTGATGAATGTAAAAACTTTTATGTACATTTCTTATGTATTATTTTGATCATATTAAAATGCATGCTTTACACAAATGTTACTGTTTTTTTTACAGGGTGAATCTGTAAATTCAAACATATCTTTTTATCAATAGATTTTAGACAACAAAATCGCATGTTTATTTTTCCAGTCTAACAAAGATAAAAAATAAACAGAAACATTTCGTCATTTAATCTGGATTAATTCTTTTTCGTCATATTACACCGGAATAAATTGTTTAGTAAGAAATAAAATTGGTACTGGCACAGCTTTTGAACCAGACAAAACCGACCTTTTGTTCAGCATCTTTCGCCCGTTTACGGAAACAATCGAATAATGCCGAAGAGAACAGTCAATCAGAAGGCTTGAGAAGCAGACGACAACCTTACTTGTAAATTGATTAAAACTTAAGCAAAACAACGTAATAAAAAAGTGTCGTACGAGCATAGATCTTCTCAACAACTGTCTGCTCAAATTTATGTGAACACAAAAATTTCGAACCAACCGTTTCGTCTCTATATTATTGCACGATTGCACGACTTTTGAATCGGACGGGAACTTCATTTTTTTCAACTCTAACTCTAAACTAACCCTAACCTTACCATAACCTAACCCTAACCTAATCGGTTTTGTTCGGTTCAAAAGCTGTACCAGTGCAAAAAAAAAAAAAACTGTAAAAATTGTTGTTTCATTGATTAAATTCGTTACGAGCTTGTAGTTCATTCATACACAAACATAATTTAGAATAAAAACAATAACATTACGTTTTAACTTTCGCCTGTAAAAATTATTTCATTGATTTTCTTCGTCAAATAATAAATAAATTGCCATAAAAATAAACACAGGTTAAATGTTTTTCTTTCATTATTTTTTCTGTTAAAAATCAGTCTCGTTTTGTTTGGTTCAAAAGCTGTACCAGTTAAATTAGACCTTGTATGGAATACTAATGACATATTTTGGCTGGGCAATAAATGATTTAGTACGAGACATAATTTTCTCTTGACTGGCTGTAAACAATACGAGAGTGTATTTCACTAACAATTAAAACACATCCAAGCTGAGGATTCGAAACCCGAATCACTGGCATGCGAGGCGAATACTCTGCCACCTGAGCAATCGCACCATATGCGAAAATGTCTATTACCTAACACAACTCTAACAGTCGGTTACTCGCTGCGGTTTGCATGTAGTGTGGTGGGTCGGGTTGCAGGTACTCACCTCGCATGCAAGTGACTCGGGGTTCGAATCCTTAGTTTGGATGTGTCCCACTGATGAGCCAAAAGGAGGGCGAAACTCGAGTCTAGAGCTTCTATTCGTTGGCTTTAATGGTTTGTGTAGGCCGCAGTGTTGTTTTGATTTCGGAAATAATTATATATATATCTATAGATATATATGGTAACCCCCATGAAATAGTAAATAAAATTTACAATCCTGTCGATACTTCTGACATTCTCTTCACTTGAAACTGTGATGCCCTCTTCAGTTCAGTAATAGTGTTGTGATTGTATTACTTGACATCATCATTGAGATAATCCCACAAATAAGAAGTTTAGAGATTAAGTTTCGGTTTCGGTTAGTGAGAAGCGCATTCATGACCATACTTCCTACTGACGAGATAATCACCAAAGTGGCCCCGTCGCATCCGAATGAGTCAGTTAAAGGAATATTGTTGTAACCCCACCAGAACATTGTCTACAAACGCCATTGTATACTGCATGGGTTGCAATATCAAAACATGGGACCATTTGTCCCTAATGGTTAAACGACGAGAATGAACGTTCACACACGATTAATACTGAGCGGCTCCCAGTGGGCGTTAAGATGTTTTTGGCAGCTTAGAGGAGTGTGTAAGAGTTATTGGCAGTTTTGCCTGTCCTGTCCAGGTGTGTTTGTAACGTAGATATTCACTATTAGATGATATCATCGAAGAGCGATACAGTGTGTCTGAAGCTGAACCGATACCAGGACTTCGATTAATAATACTAGTGTTCCATCTTTTAATGCTCAATTCAGTTTACTAAACTATTTTAGACTAATGCACTATGTTTCATTGACACATGCAGGAAGAAGTGTTGTATATTTTCTGCTGTCACAAGACCAGTCATTACAACCTTCTTTAAAGGTGGTGAATTGAACTATCTGTTTTGTGGATATGTTAGATAGTGAGGTGGTCAGAGAAAGAACGCCCCAGAAGGGGGAGAACTCCCGTAAGGTAGTAGGAGTAGAAGCGAAATCGGAAATGATGTCACTTCCGTTCAAACCTGTTTCGGGCTTCTGTTACTGACTTTCGACCAAGGCCGTTGTATAAAAGCCCGATCCGTGCCAATAGGCGGGGGTCGGGGAGGCAGCAGTGGCGCAGATGGTCTGAATAAATTTCCCCGGTAATTCTTTTCTTCTCTCTCTCTCTCTCTCTCTCTTTCTCTCTCTCTCTCTCCTGTGCAGAAAGACACTAAATGTCTGTCTATGTGTTAAATAAAATCATCTAAAAACCCATCCACGGCGTTCGGTGCATTTTTTCATGAAGGCCGTGGTGATGACGGCAACGGTTTCCTCGTGGTTTGTCAACAGCCAGGTGTACCCGGTTATGATGGTGGAAGCACACGCTAACAAGGTACGTATATGAACACGTATATATAAATTGATTGTTAACTGTAAGGCGTTGAGCCTCCCCTTAAGGGGGAAGTATGCAACACTTAAACAATCCCCTTAAGCGTTATCTCTTTCTTTGTGTGTAGAGTTGTAGCTGTTCTGGTTTCATGAATTACTTCCTCGTTTTGGGGCCATGTAGCATATGTTATGTATACTTGAAAATATGCTACTAGAGAAGTCATATCATTGATAATAATAATAATAATAATAATGAGAAGAAGAAGAAGAACTGAGGCACCTTGACCCGAAGACGAGAAAAGTATGACCATGCACAACGCACTACACCCAAATGAGGATACAGAGAGACTCTACGCTAAAAGAAACGAATGAGAGAAGATGACTGGTAAGTATAGAAGACTGTGTGGAAGACACACAAAAAAGCTGGAGAAATACATGACCCAGACCACAGAAAGGCTGATCACCGCAGCAAGATACCCTGTCCCAATGAACAACTCGGGAAGCACCAAAACCAGAAACAAAAAGACAAGAAAAGAAAAGTACATGGACGTTTCATAAGAGTGATCAGAGAAGTTAACAACCAACATTTTGTGGAATGGCTTAGAAATAGACAACTGAACAGAGAAACGGAATCTCTACTGACAGCTGCACAGAACAATGCAATTAGGACTAACTACATCAAAGTTAAAATAGATAACACCCAGGAAAACAGTAAATGTAGATTGTGTGGACAAAAAGACGAAACAGTAAATCACATAATAAGTGAATGTAGCAAACTAACCCCAAAAGAATACAAGAACAGACACGATTTCCTGATAAACGCAGTACACTGGGAACTATGCAAATAGCTGCATTTCCTACACGCGGAAAAATGGTACAAATATAAACCAGAGACAGTACTGGAAAATAGGATATCTCAACATCCTATAGGACATAGAGGTGCAAACGGATACACTCATAGTAGCAAATATACCGGATATCATAATAGGTAACAAGAAAGAAAACATCTGCCCTTCCAGCAAATTACAGAGTCACAATTAAAGAGTAGAAACACGAAGCCAATACACGGAACTTGCCAGAGAACTCAAAGGGATATTGAGTATGAAGAAAGTCAATATAATACCAATAATCGTAGGAAAATTCCCCCAAAACTGGAAAAAGAGACTGTAAGAAATTAGAATCAAATGGATCACTGAGACCATACAACGGTCGGCAATGTTCAAAACGGCTTCAATCTTAAGGAAACTTCTCAGATGCGAAAACCAACCCGCATAAACTACAAAGGGTAAACAGTCACATGGATGTTACAACAACAAGAAAACAATACCACAGGAAGAACATCACTACACGAACCAAGGAACAGAAACTGCAAGAAATCCCATACTCTCCCCCCCCCAAAAAAAAGTGTTGGCACCAGCCTCAGCTGATACCAGATAAAATAGTCGTGAAGGGTCAAAGCGGATGGGAAAACCGAGGAAGGAAGCGCAAAGCAGACCTCCACTAGATGAGTTACGAGAGTACTGACACCTTGTGAAAGCTTATTGCCACCCAAACTCCAAAGGAGACCAATGGTCGTTGCCAGCGAGAAATCAATGCTAGGCGACTGTTGCGATACCGCAATATCATTTGTAGTAGTTTTATAAAATAGACAGAGAGTACTGGAAATCTGGGGAAGCTTGTTGTCACTCAGACTCAAGGGAACAGTACCTGTTGTTGTCGGTGATCAATCACTGACGATGACTTGTGTGATAACTCATAGTGAGTAAAATATAATTATAAATTCATCCATGCGAGGATACTGGACGTGATAATAGTGAACAAGAAGGAATAAACCTGTCAAATCACAGATTTCGCCGTCCCAGCAGAACGAATCGGGAACATGAGCAAAATCACTATAATACCAATAATCGTAGGAACACTAGGACCAATCCAAAAAAACAAACTGGAAAAAGATGAGAAATAAATTTTAATCATAGGGATACTAAAACTATACAACTCACTACAATAATTAAAACAATTAAACTCATTTGAAAAGTCTTCAAATGCCGACACCAACCCATCTAGACAACGAACGCTAACCAGCCAATGGTAAGCTTTTAACAGAAATAAAACAAACATATTGAAAGAACACCACACGGATCCAAGGGACTGAAACTGCTACAAATCCAATAAACTGACTCCCCCACCTCAAAATAAAACACACATACATATACTGGAACCAGCCTAGGCTAGCATAACAGAAAATGGTAATGAGGGGTCAAGAACGACTGAATGACCGACGAGGAAAAATACCATCCAGACCTTCACTTGAATAGTGTGAAGTTCCTTAACACTTTAGGGAGGCTTGTAACCACTCAAATTCCAGATATGACCAACGGTCGGCGCCTGCGAGAAATCAATGGTAATCGGCTGCTGAGATAACGCAGAATGATTTTCAACTGTTATCGAACGAGGCAAAGAGTGCTGGGCAACTGGGGAGATTTGTTGTTACTCGGACTCCAGTGAACACCACTGAATCACTGATCATGACTTGTGTGGAAGCTCCTAGTGAGTAAATCATAATAATAATAATAATAACAAAAATAATGATAATAATAAGAGCGAGAAATCAATGGTAAACGACTGTTGTGATAATGCAAGTTTATTTGCGGTGGCTATCGAAAAGAGATGGAGAATACTGGAAATCTGGAGAGACTTGTTGTCACTCAGACTCCAGGGAATACCACCGGTTGTCGGTGAGCAATCACTGACGATCACTTCTGTGATAACTCCTACTGAGCAGAAATAATACTAATAATAATAATAATAATAATAATAATAATAATAATACTAATAATAATAATAATAATAATAATAATAATAATAATAATAATAATAATAATAATAACCGCACGAGAGAGGCGCAAGCATAGGCTGACGCCACGAAAATTATGGACAGAGGGTCGAGGAGGGAAAGCGCAAACCAGACCTCCACTGGAAGAGCGCGGACAGCTCTGGGACCTTGGAAAGGCTTGTTGCCACTCGGGCCCCAGAGGGGACCAATGGCCCTTATCAGCGGGAAATCGTTGGTAGGTGGCTGTTGCGATTACCGCAAGGTCATCAGCGGTGATGAACGAAAAGAGGTGGAGCATACTGGAAGTCTGAGGAGACTTGTTGTCACTCAGACTCCAGGGAATACCACAGGTTGTCGGCAGTGGGCGATCACTGACGATGACAAGTATGATAACTCCTAGTGAGTAAATAATAATAGTTCGGAATTTTTCAGATTAGAATTGATAATTTGTATTTTTTCGGACTACTGTTCTGATCTTGGATGCTATTCTCATAACGTTTCAGCCGGTGTAACGTTTGACCTTCTTAAGGTGCATCTTGCCGAACGCGGGCATCTTTCTGTCGAACTCGAGAATCTGTACGTTTATCAAATAAAGGGTTCCGTTCAAAATTCAGTACACATTGCTGAGTTCGACATAAAGATTCCCGAGTTCGACAAGATTGCTCCTGAAGAAGGTCGAAAGTTACATCAGCTGAAACATTGTGAGAATAACATCCAAGATGAGAACACTACTACTACTACTACTACTACTACTACTACTACTACTACTACTACTACTTCTACTACTACTACTACTACTACTAATAATAATAATAATAAAACGCTTATTTGTTCTAGAGCTATTGGTCAGAATAGAACGAAATTTGGCTTGAAGAGCCCTTGGAATTCTTCATGTAATTAAATAAAAAATACTTACTGTGGTACATAAATAAAGGCTTAACTACTTTCTGCATGCATTTATAAGCATTTTATTCAGGTTTCTCTTTCTTTTACATGTGAGTTTTCATCTTTTTGTGAAATGCCATATTAGTAACATTTTCATGCGTTGCTAGCTAAAGGATATCCGCCAAAAAACGTCGTCTCCGGTAAATACACATTGTCGGTGTCAGTCGTCTGAAAATGATAAATGTTTCAGCGATGACTTATTGGACTGCGTAGATCCAACATTGCCTCGCTCGGTTAAACACGGGGAGCCAACGGGCCTATATTTGCTTGTGCAAGATTTCGGATTATTCCACTTGAAGGAAATCAACTGTTACATGAAGTGTGATATGAACAGACTCCTCAAATATGTGTTTTAAATCTGTTATATATATACGTACATACATACATACATACATACATACATACATACATACATACATACATACATACATACATACATATATATACATATATATATATATATATATATATATATATATATATATATATATATATATGTATATATATATAGTAAGCCATGAAAATATATTCATGGCAATTAAGCTACACAGAGGCTCCCGCGTTTAATCCCCGGGGGAAATCTATAGGCCAGTACGTGTATAAATTTAGATGCACCGTGAAGATTATGTCTGAATGTAAAATTTGAAATCCTATACTTTAAAGACCCCCGAAACCTATTAAACTGTAGAAGTAAGATAGCAAACACCTGCCCAAACAGAAATAAATCTACCTTAGGTTAACAATACATAAATAAATAAATAAACAAACAAATTAGTAAAAAAAAATAAACAAAAATAACCCTAACAATTTAAAAATTAAAACCTAAAATAGAAACACAAGGAACCACGTCTTAAAATTAATTCACCCATTATATTGACACAAAAAAGAAACATGATATAGGCCAATCTATAAAAAAACAGAACAATAGAACAGGATATAGTAAGTAACACTAACCAGACCTTTGTTCGTGGGAAGCCCAATGATTGGCTGAGAGAACAACAAATAATCTGATTGGTTAACTAGCTAATCGTGTATATAAAAACACATTTTAGCCTGAGGATTTCCCCTGGGATGAAACGCGGAAGCCTATGTGTATCTTAATTGCCATAAATATATTTTCATAGCTTACTAACTAGCTCTACTTACGTATCGAGTACTGTTGAAGTAAATACTGAAAATTGATACAAAAATATTATATCTCCTTATAAAATGTTATGTGGATACATGAAATAGTAATATATATATATATATATATATATATATATATATATATATATATATATATATATATATATATATATATATATATATATGTATATATATCTATATATATATATATATAAAAGGAGATTGTAGTTTGCTTGAAGCATTGCTGGTAAATTTCATTATTAAAAGACAACAATTAAAGACCGAAAGGGTTCAGTCTTTAATGGATGTCTTTTGATAATGGGAGTTTTTCGAAAATTTAAGATTACATTGTGTCTGAACTTTTTATTTACCTGACAGTATTTACTGTCTTGGTATTTATTCAGTTTTTACGTGAAATATTTATAAATCGTTTTGAGATTCCACTCTCGTTTTCTCTCCTCGTTTGTTTCTGTTCACCTTCTCCACCTTTCGACACCTACTTCGCATTGCTACAATCTCGGATTACAGACCTACACTTATATATATATATATATATATATATATATATATATATATATATATAGATAGATATATATATATATATAGATAGATAGATAGATAGATAGATAGATAGATAGATATTCATATATAGTATGTGTGATCCGTGAAGTATGGAGTGTTTTCGGATGAGATTTTGAGTAAGAGAGTTCAATGCCATACAGATTAAGTATACATTACAAAGAATGCGACAGCAAGATTCTCGCGATCTTGAAGAAGTCCGGATGTTACATCGCCATAAAGCTTTTTAGAATAACACTTAGTTGTCCGAATAATCCAAATAATACATAGTGTTTATTTATTGAGAAGAAAACCATAAATGAGAAACAATGACATTAGCGTAAAGAGAATGAAATTGCATGAAATACGAATGTACCCACAAATTTGTGAACGCAAAAACAGACAACGAATTTATATCCTTTTTTACAACATCTATATTTCAATAGAATAGCTACTCTTTCTTAAAGAGACTTGAAATATGCACAGATAGAGTCGTTAGTCCAGCCACCGCTTAGCCTCCGGGGAAAGACGCTGAAACGGTGCGACGAAGGTGAAAGGTTTACTTGGCCATTCCACACCACCTATGATGAGATGATAACCAATCTATTTTTATATATCACGCACTTCTTGTACTAAATTTAGCATGAACGACTTTGGGAGGGTTAGGGTCAACGTCTATATATTACTTCTACTGCTACTACTACTATTAATACTAGTAATGATAATATTAAAAGTGATAATAAATATAATTTCGGTAGTATATGTACTAAAATTGGGTGAATACAGATAAGAGTACCATGGCCCCTGTGCAAGGATGACATTAAAATTCGAGAAAAATTTCCTAAATGTTAAATAATAATAATAATAATAATAATAATAATAATAATAATAATAATAATAATAATAATAATAATAATAATAATAAATTTAAAAATAAAATTATTTTATTTATTTATTTATTTATTTATTTTTTAATGGTGCCGGCCTAGGCTGCCACAAGACAAAATATTTATAAAGGGTCGAGGAGGATGAGAAGATCGAGGAGGGACAGCACACACCAGACCTCCACTGGAAAAGTGCAGAAGATGCTGGGACATTGGGGAGGCTTATAGCCACCCAAATCCCAGAGAAGACCAATTGTCCTTACCAGCGAGAAATCAATGGTTAGAGGCTGTTGCGATACCGCATCGTTATCGTAAAGAGGTGAAGAATACTGGAAATCTGGGGAGGCTTGTTGTCACTCAGACTCCAAGAAATATCACTGGTTGTTGTCGGTGAGCAATCACTGACGATGATCTGTGTGAGAACTCCTAGTGAGTACAAATAATAATAATAATAATAATAATAATAATAATAATAATAATAATAATAATAATAATAATAATATATACGATAAATCACGTTGACACACCGGTTCTCATTAAATTACTGAATTTAAGCTATGTTGAGCATGGTCACTTCCAAATGGGTGATCATTTGGGCATATGAGGCGCTGTATGTTATAACCCCTGACCGGGATATACATGCGACTGTGAACCGCGTGTGAATTTGATATTTCTTAGAAACTTCCTGTTTCGGTGGAAGCCGGATGCCCGTTAAGGGCGAATAATACAATATATAATAGTAAGACTACTACTACTACTACTACTACTACTACTACAACTACTACTACTACTACTACTACTACTACTACTACTACAACCACTACTACTACTACTACTACTAATAATAATAATAATACTGCCAATACTATCACTACTACTAAGAATAAGAATAATAAAAGAAGAAGACCATCCGACCAAAGCTTTATTACAAAAACGTAACAAAACTTTAAGTTGTTTGTGTATGTCAATCCTCCCCTCAATTCCAATCTCTTATTGTTTTCCTATGTTTCTGAACTATTCACAGTGCTCCGTCAAATATTGGCATTACAGTAGTTTTTTATGTGTTCCATATTTCTTTCAGGTAACTTGAAGATGATATTAAAGAAAATGACTACGTCTTTAACTCAAAACAGACTTTTTAAAACTTAACCATTGTAATAATAATAGTTATAATTCATTAGTGATGTTACTAGGTTTACCAAAAAAACAACAGTAAAGGTGGAATGGTTTAAAACTAAGGTTTATTAACTTTTGTACAGAAAAAAAACTAAATATAAATAAAGAAATAAGAAAACAAATAAATAGTTCTTAGTTTAGCCGTGAATTTCTTACTACTACTACTACTACTACTACTACTACTACTAGTAGTACAGTGACTACTACTGCTACTACATGGTTTAGTTGTCTGTGGCGTGTATAAACCATTATGCACCGGTTGTCGTCGTCGGAAAACCAGGTCCTTGATTGTCGGTGAATACAATCACTCGAACGCCGATGTTTAGATTTTATAAGAGGTGTATTAATACAACCAACTTACGGGGAATTCACAAACAGGGTTGAGGGTTTCTAAACTTTAATAAGTTCGAAAAAAAGTTATAGGGATAGACAGACAGATGCATAGACAGATAGATAGCTTACCTCGTTACACTTAGCCACGTTATACGGGAGGCGACCACATTTCACGTCTGTCGTTTTGTGTTATCAGCCAAAGAGCGGAACATCTCAATTCTTCCGGAAGTCACGTAATTTCCCGAACTTCAATAAACTAAAGGTAAAATTATTACCTTCCATCTGTCAATCATCTCTATATTCAATTAAAGGCGTTCGTTTTGTTACAGTACTTTTATGTAGGATAGCGTGGTCGGATTTATTGGATCCACACGAATTGTCCGTTATCCTTGTTGTCGACAGAAACGGCTGTTCGTCCGTATCGTTCACACGTAGTAGATGTCTCATGGGATAGTGACGTCAAGTCGTAAATATAATCGTAGGTGTAATTTAGCAGTCATATATATAGTGTTGCGTTCTCATTTATTCTTTTGTTGACTGAAATAATAGAAGTAATTAAAAAGAACAGCAAATAACTCGATTAATTTCTCTGAGCTTTGGTTTAATTCTTACAATAATTTTGAACAAGTGCATACAAAATAAACTTCATCTGCCCCTTTTTAATCCCTATATAGTGAATGAAGTCTTGAAATCACACCGATCACTTAGACGCCTAGTTTGTAAGAGGCACAATATTTTCTACCACGTATTTCCTTCTGTAACGTTATATCCTGCCACGTGGTCATTATTCTAAAACTTTAAACGTGTAATTTAATTTTCCATTTTCTTACTTAATGTACCTTTATTGAAAATACCGTTTCTTTACATTATTTTTATTCACTCAAAGTCCAATATCAATTCATTTATCCCTTTATTCGTCAGACAAGTCCTAATTTTACAGGGGACATATTCACCCTCACCACATCTAGTAAAGGTTGCTTCTGGATGGATAATCCCCACGGGAGGATCTCACATTACAAATGCTTATTTTTTTAACTTCAGATCTTACATAATTAATTATACTAAAGATAAAACCACATTCATATTATTATGGCTTTAAGGGGACAAAAAAACAACAACAAGGAAGTAGTTATCAGAAAGTACAGAAGTTCTATGCTGTCAGAGACTGCGTCATAGCGAGTGTCTCTGTTACCACTGTGTCGAGAAGAGTCCATGAGGTGACAGCATTGGGTAGATCAACATAACACATATAGCGCATCAGGTGACACCAGGGGTAATGGTACTTAATGTTTAAAACCTAAAAGCATAGTACTCCAAGCAATATGTAAGATAAAAGTGTATCGATCGTAGAATGGGTATCGCAGCTAGAGCTCACAATTTCCATAAACATTGAAATATAATCTGTATATCTATAAGTAGTACGACGACGATGGTTAATTTTTCAATATTAACCAATTTTTCAATATTAACCAATTTTTCAATATTAACCAATTTTTCAATATTAACTAATTTTTCAATATTAACCAATTTTTCAACATTAACCAATTTTTCAATATTAACCAATTTTTCAATATTAACCAATTTTTCAATATTAACCAATTTTTCAATATTAACTAATTTTTCAATATTAACCAATTTTTCAACATTAACCAATTTTTCAATATTAACCAATTTTTCAATATTAACCAATTTTTCAACATTAACCAATTTTTCAATATTAACCAATTTTTCAATATTAACCAATTTTTCAATATTAACTAATTTTTTAATATTAACCAATTTTTCAACATTAACCAATTTTTCAATATTAACCAATTTTTCAATATTAACCAATTTTTCAATATTAACTAATTTTTCAATATTAACCAATTTTTCAACATTAACCAATTTTTCAATATTAACCAATTTTTCAATATTAACTAATTTTTCAATATTAACCAATTTTTCAATATTAACCAATTTTTTCAATATTAACCAATTTTTTAATATTAACCAATTTTTCAATATTAACCAATTTTTCAATATTAACCAATTATCTGGAGGACGATTTATGACATGCGCCGTTAAAGTTTTGATTTTTTTTTTTTTTTATTAATGGCACATCAGGCCAGGAGGCGACTTGAGGTTAAGAGTTAAAGAGATTGTCAGTAAAAGAGAATTGGTAAGAATAAGTGAAATGGGCCTAATTTGATTATCCAAGAGAACGGCTCAACAAGTATTTGTTAACTGTAGAGTTAAAAACGACTACGAAGCAGTCCCGTGTTTTTTTAGTTCCATAGATAGAGTGTTCTAGGAAATAAACTTGGTTCATCGAAGTTCTTCTTGGTACACAGGGAGACAAAGGAAAATTCTTTGCTGCGGTTGTAGCTAGACGAGTTCTTGCTGTGTTTTTTCTACATGGGGGGGGGGGTCATGGATTTTAGCTCAGTCAATAAATTGCAATATTGAAGTAGCAGTTTTTTTTTCGTATTTGTTCTGTCGTGTTAGGCGTTGATTAAGAGTGGCGGCCGTAAATAATGACAGCACGAAATCATTTAGGGTTTACAACTTGTGAGAGTGAATTTTTCTTTACAGTACATATTTTTTACTAACGAGTCACAACTTATCAAGGATCAAAGGCCACTCGAGGATGAGCGTTAATGAGTTTGCCAGGTGGACCGTTAGACAACACCGTTAAGATTGACAACGATGGTTGAAAGTGGACAGAATTTGATTATTTAAGAGGACGGTTAAACAAAAAATTGTTTACATTGGACTTGAAAACTACAATGCTGTAGTCAGCTGTGAAGCATCCCCGCGGTATTGTTTTCTACAAACAGGTAGTTTGCGCATGGAAGCCCCATTTAGTTTTAGAAACACAAAGTGAGAACGGTGGAATTACACTGGTTACAACTAGACGAGTTTTTGTCGATGATGTTTTACAGGGGAAACCAAAGCTTAGAGCTCAGTCGAGCAACTACCATGAAAATAACGATAGAGCAGTCAAAAACAAACACCATCTCTTCTGTAATGAAAGCGACTGTAGGGAAGAGAAGAGCACATAACCCCAACACATCCCTCATAGAGGGAGGGGACAACTATCTAAAAACCGAAACCTCTTCTCTTGTGGATCAGTAAAAGACAAATGATTATCTTATCAGTTCATTCGTTACGTGTCACTACTGACTTCCTGTCTCACGCCGCAATATTCTGCCACATAGTTTTAACTATAAATCTTTTACTTAAATGGAATGTTGTGCTACTCAAACATTATATGTAAAATACCGTTTTTAAATTATTTTCACACATCTGAATCTACATATTTCTACTTATATGTATTTTAATATTTTCATATCACGATTATGCTTAATACGAATTCATACCTTCATCCCATTTGTTTGTAAGCATTATTTTCCTACGTTGTTCACGGAATTATTTTCTTCCTTCAAACATCTACATTTAAAGGTCTAATCCCTGATAAAAGGAACCTGTAATAAGGACAAAATGGAGTCGGTACTTTTTCCCCGAGGGTGGGGAAGTACGCTACAGTGGTGAGACGAAGGTCAAAGGTTTCACTTGTCCATTACACATCACCCATGCTCGTACGGAAAGCTGATCTATTTTTATATATATATATCGCGTTCTTAATCTCTGGAATATTCCTCGGAGAAGGAAATATGGCCGACTGTCCTTGTCTCCACTCTTAATATTTTTGCAAGGATCAAAGGTCCTTCTCTGAAGGGCTGTTAACGCATGCGCGCACGACGTAATTTGGGAGAGAGACAATGGAGTTTACGCGCTTCTTGCTAGCATTTTTTCATTAGTGTGTTCGGGAGAAAGAGAGAGAGATAAAGAGAGAGAGAGAGAGGTGGAGAGGGAGAGAGGGAGAGAGTGGGAGAGGGGGAGGAGAGACAGATAGATATAACACGAGGGAGTATGAGAGAGAACTGGTATATACACTCCCCGGAATTTATACAGCATTGTGTGTAAGAGAAAGAATGAGAGAAACAGAAACACATAAATATACATACAGAGAGATAGAGGAGAAAGGGAGGAGGCAGATAGGGAAAGAGGGAAAGAAGTGGGACAAAGAGATAGAGAGAACTGCTGTACAAATTCCTCTGAATGTAGACAGTAGTGTGTGTGTGTGTGTGTGTGTAAGAGAGAGCGAGATAGTGAAAGAGAGTAATATACATACGAAGATATATATATATATATAGAGAGAGAGAGAGAGAGAGAGAGAGAGAAAGAGAGAGAGAGAGAGAGAGAGAAAAGAGGGAGAGAGAGGCAGACAGACAATCATATTGAAGCAGACACTTACAGACACTTGCAAAGAAAGGGGCGGACCAACAAAGATGAACACACTTATGTATAAACTTCCCAGTATTCATACAGTAGTATGTGTGTATCAAAGAAAGAGAGAGAGAGAGAGAGAGAGGGGGGGAGAACAAGAGAGTAAAAAATACGTACAGGGAGACAGAGACATACTTAGAAAGGGACTGAGGGAAAGCGAGAGAGTAAAACAAACACGCCCCGTCATTCTTACATTAATGTATGCATACGTGTGTGTGTGTGTTTGAGAGAGAGATAGATAGATAGATAGATAGATAGATAGATAGATAGATAGATAGATAGAGAGAGAGAGAAAGAGAGAGAGAGAGAGAATGGGAAATGTATACACCCTGACAGAGATAGACATAGAGAGAAAGAAGGTCCTTGGCGCAGTGGATATAGTCCTAAGTATAATTCAGTTCTAAGTGACAGTCATCTGAAGGTTGAAGGTTCAATCCTCAGTGCGGGCGATACGAAGAATTGTGAATTACTGAAGACTTCTTCCCAGTCATGGAAGAGAGATCGAGAGCATGCTACACCCGTGGATTAAATAAAGGGTTTCGTTCGAAATTCCGTCCAGATTCCCGAGTTCGATAAAGTACACCCGAAGAAGGTCGGAGATTACATCGGCCGAAACGTTATGATAAAAACACCCAAGATGAGAACAGTAGTCCGAATATACCAAATTCTACGAAAGGAAGATACATACAGACAGAGATAAACAATGAGATAAAATGGAACGTACTGATGTATAAACTCACCAGGTTTGATAAAGTACTGTTTTTGGTTCATTTCAATTATGTGTAAGGTCTCAAAAATCAAGGGTCCTCTTTCCTGGGGCTAACACTTGATCTCTATATGAGATATATAGACATTCAACTATCAAATTAAAGATCTCCTTTATTTCTCAAACGTTGAGTTAGTAAAGAAGGAAAATACTTAATTTTCCTGTCACCAAATGACCAGTTAACTATGTTATATTTCTTGTGGTCTCTTGCGCTTACCGGATTCCAGGACAAGAATTCATCTAGTCTGGTGGATTATCCAGCTAAGTGCTGTTACTTGAGATAATCAAAAATGTATGCACGTGTGTGCGTTTGAGAGAGAAAGAGAGAGAGGGGGAGAGGGAGAGAGGCAAGGGGAACAAGAAACGTAAATATATACACCCTAACAAAGCTCTGCTTATATATATATATATATATATATATATATATATATATATATATATATATATATATATATATAGTACTATTTCATGTATCCACATAAAACTTTATAAGGAGATATAATTTTTTATATATCAATTTTCAGTATTTACTTCAACAGTGCTCGATACGTAAGTAGAGCTAGGTAGTAAGCTACGAAAATATATTTATGGCAATTAAGCTATACACAGGCTCCCGCGTTTAATCCCCAGGAAATATCTTCAGGCTAAAATGCATGGAGTTATTTTTGCTGGGTGATTTTCATACACGTCTAGCTAGTTAAGCAATCAGATTCTTTGTTGTTCTCTCAGTACATCGGTCGGCTTCCCGCGAACAAAGTCCGGTTAGTGTTAATTTCTATATCCTGTTCTATTGTTTTGTTTTCTATAGATTGGCCTATATCCTGTTTTATTGTTGTGTCAATATAATGGGTGAATTTATTTTAACACATGTTTTCTTGTATTTCTATTTTAGGTTTAAATTTTGAAATTGTAAGGTTTTTGTTTATTTTATTTTTTTAATTATTTGTTTATATATATATATATATATATATATATATATATATATATATATATATATATACACATTAAATATGAAATATAACTTGTGTCTGCGTATCTTGCCTTTGATCCGTTCTAAATACTTGATATATATATATATATATATATATATATATATGATAGTTTTATTTACACAGACATGTACAAAATCTGCGACACTGGCATGTCGATGTTATCGATCAACAGTTACTATAAACTGAGATCTCATCAGGCAGAGTTAGAATCCGATCTTAATCTCAGATCATATTTGGAGAGAACCAAATATGATCTGAGGTTAAGATCGGATTCTAACTCTGCCTGATGAGATCTCAGTTTATAGTAACTGTTGATCGATAACATCGACATGCCAGTGTCGCAGATTTTGTACATGTCTGTGTAAATAAAACTATCATATATAAAGCTCTATTTTGATATTGAGCACTTTTTATAAACCCGGTTAAAATTCTCTGGATTACCACCCTGTGGATATTTTTCACCTGGATTATTACCATTATTATATATATATATATAATTATTAATGACAATATATGTATTAGCATATACTATCAGTGCCCTATTACTTTTTAGTCTCCTTAAAAACTTTTCACTCTTTGTGAATTTTTCTCATGATTTTGTAATGTTGAAGAGACGATATTGACATAAAAATGTTGTTTGGCACAAGACAAATGAAACGGACCGCAAAAAATATATCTCAGAGAAATTTTATGTTTTTTGGAAATTTGAAAAAATAAAAGTAAAAATAACAAAATAAAAATATGGTTATTGGAATATAATATGAATCTGACTGAAAATGTTCATTGATCCGAACGAAACCGGTAAATCTCTCGTTCCTATTTTTTAGTTGTCTTTCATTTTGTCTTTTTCATACATACTGTCTATACGGCATTTTATTTTAAGTTATATCGTGTATCACACCGTCATATATATATATATATATATATATATATATATATATATATATATATATATATATATATATATATATATATGTGTGTGTGTAAAGGGGTAAGTCTACCACATTTGTAAAAAGTTTTTTTCAACATTTATTTGTAAATCTATGGATTTACATATCTGATGAGAGCGGACCACCGCTTGAAACGCGCTATATAAAATGATAAAATAACGAAATACTAAATAGATGTTGAAAAAAACCTTTTACAAATGTTGGTAGCCTTACTCCTTTACATATATACTTTTCTCTCGTTGGAACTGCACGAATACTGCACTACCTTCTTTTCTCTCTCCCTCTCTCTCTTTTTATATATATATATATATATATATATATATATATATATATATATATATATATATATACGCACACAAACACACACACATACACACATACACACACACATATATATATATATATATATATATATATATATATATATATGTATATATATATGTGTATGTGTGTGTAATGGACTTGAAATACTGTCGGTATAAGCCGAGAGGATCTAGTGTAATTTCGGAGCTTTCCTTCTAAAGTATGTTCCACACAATGGCTTGAACCTCGTCTACCCTACTATTTAACTTATATTTTTCCCAGACTAATACTAAAGATGATTCAGTAGCTCCGACGATACACAGCACGTTGATTCCACAGAAAAGGTCTTAACCACTAGACAATTACCGCTTGAACTCGTTTTCTCAATTTCCTAGCTTTTTCACTAACCATTACGTCACACTCACTAGTCTCTGTAATTTCTGATTTGAAATAAACATCGAATGCCCTTGGAGCGAGATGTAAGTAATGGAAGCTTTTGCGTGCGATTTTTGTAAAGATAACACACACAGCACGGCGCAAACCGTTGTCAGTTAAACGCGAGTTCAGTTCGATATCGATTGGGGAAGGTCGGGAAATTGTGCAGGCGGGAAAATTCTGGAAACCGCCAATGAAATGTCAAAGCGAATCAAACGGGGGCGATGTTCAAAGATTTCACTGTTTTACCGCGAGTAAAGGTGTTATATAGGTTAAGGCAAGTTACTGCATGTTTTTTCTCTCCTCTTTTTACATGTACAATTCGCTCGGTTTGTAACAATTACACATTCACGCACACACGCAAACACATACACACACGCGTGCATATATAGCCAAAGGTGGGATATGGTAGAAACGCATCTGTTGTTAGAACTGAAATATGAAGATATATCAACTACCTTATGTATAGAGCACTCTGGTAGTGCAAATGATGGTTTTCACTTAGCGTAATGCCATATTCTTTCATAGAATGAGTTCTCTAGGTTACCAATATCGTAAATTAAATACATGTGTAACAAAATGTTATCGAAGTAGTTGTAAGACTGACCGAAGACCGTAATAGGTTGCGAAATTTTGTTTTAAAGCATGTAGCGAAGCACTCTGGAGTATACAAATCAATAAAGTCAAGTATCAAGGTTCTTGGCATGTTAACTAGTAACAAAGTCTAGTATCTGTTCTGATGCTTAACTTGGTCTATTTTCTCCTCAGTCGATGAGGGAGAAGTTTTTCTAGATTTTTTAGATAGATTAAAAATTACTTTTTATTTTTGTTCCAATCCAAAGTGCCCCTTTTTATGCAGCTGGATCCCCCACATTAAAAGCTGACCTTGTGCCTTACTTTGCCTTTGTGGGGAGGAAAATGAATAGGACCAAGGTTAAATACTAAAGTTGACTAATCTTAAAACCTTATTGCAGTTTCTAGGGAATAAACATTAAATGCCCCAGAAGAGACGTCTAACCAATCTGATGAGACGTGAAATGACGAAACAGCAGCCTATGGATGACAATATTGTATCTATAGTAGTAGGACCCGTGGAAAACCCACTGTTGTATCCTTCATCTGTTGTATATTGTCGCCGTCGGTATGCGGGCTATGTAAAATGCACCAGGGAGCTGAACGCCTCTGCTTTGCATAGTTCCATGTCACCTTTGAGAAAGGTGTAGCACCTGTTAGCCTACCTATGATATTCCAGAGGGTCACCATACAGGCGTGGTCGCCTCTCAAGCGGCTAATGAGGGAATGACCACCCTCTACCTACACAGGTCAAAACCTTCAGCAGCGGGAAGACGGTTTCTCAGGCAGACAGAAATTAAACAAATCAATGGCTGAGAAATGAGCTGGCACGTGGATGACTTTAGCATAATTGGACCATACTGGGTGGCAGCAAACAGTCCAGTGAGCGGACACTGCGAAAAATCTCTCTACGGCAGACCAGTCTGTATGTAAGGTTGCAAAGGCGGATGAAGGGTTGCAATTAGTCAGGGGGGTCGTCTCGATTTTCGTGCCACTGAACATAAACCTGCATGGCCAAGATGATGGGTGTGTTGTTTGTGCATCAACCTATCCATGTTAAACAAACGATCTGAAGAACGCTGTGGGGGCAGGATTGTGATATCTGGAAGTCTTTGGTATTCAACCGGCAAATCTAGCGGTGGATGATTGGTTCAGTCGCTACGCCCTTGCACCCAAAGCAAGAGAGTAATTCAGCAGTGACATCCGTGACTGAGCAGACCTTTTCAAGGATCCACTTAGCTCACCCTGAATGCGGAGGGGCTAGAAAAGGTGCCCTAAAAATAGTTTGTTCCACCTTAACCTGCCTAAAAAACGTTTTCCATTGAGGTTCACCTTAACTGCGGTCGAACCAATGAAGTAAACTTAAAAATAGCATCATTAAATGTATGTACCCTACTGGACTTAAATCCTTCAAGACCCGACGAAAGAACCGTACTTGTTGCACAAGAACTCTAGAGACTCGACATCGATATTGCAGCACTTTCAGAATCCCGCCTGCATGAAGAATGTGGTACCTACACACTTTTCTGGAAGGGTTAGAGCCTGACAATCCACAATTACATGGATTTAACTTCGCTATAAAGAACACGTTGATGTTAAACCTCAGTGAATTATTAGTCGGCATGAACGAACGCCTTATTACCCTTAGAGTTGACACTTTGGAAAACTCTTATGCCACAGAAATCAACGCATATACCCCACACTCGATGCCGATCAACAAACCAAGGAGGCATTCTACAATGACTTTGACAAACTGCTTTCCGTCATTCCTATTGAAGATCAATTCATTCTACTTTGTGATTTTAATGCAAGAGTTGGTAGGGATTCTCAAATTTGGAAAGGAACCATTGGCAAAGAGGGTGTGGGTAAAATAAACTCGAATGAACCACTTTTACTTTCAAAATGTGCTGAATACAATCTCATTGTCACTAAAATACTTTTTAGACAAAGCGATAAATGGAAGACCATGTGGCACCCTCCCGCGATCAAAGCATTCGCATCTTATAGACTATATTATTGTTCGCGCACGTGATAGGAGAGATGTTCTAATTACAAAAGCTGCTCCACTCACCGAGGACTGCCGGACAGACCATCGTTTAGTTCTCTTAATAATGAGAATCAAGCTCCAGCTTAGGAAGAATAATGCAACGACCTGTGTACACGTTAATTAACAACATCCCCTCTTATTAAGTGGTCAAGACTGCCGTTCTTGCTTTGAAAAATAATAAGGCTGCTGGTATAAAACACAAACCTGCAGAAACCTATAAATGTTAGATGGATAGATTCTGACCCAGAAACCACAATTGACGAAATAACGCGACTTCTGGAAGTAGATATTTTTGTTTCTCCCTGACAACACCCCAAGCAAATGAGACGTGTAAAAGGCGTCGTCTCCGATAAGGGGTTTAGGGGAGTGTTAGGGTTAGGGTTAGGGTTTGCACAATTCAGTAAGATATAACAAGACAAGCTATCTATCTGTCTATCCATCTATCTGTCTATCTCTCTCTTTTTCTCTCGCGCGCACGCAAGTAATGCTGTATTTTTACTTACCAATTAATATATAAACCATTATACATGTGTGTCGTCCTCGGAAACTAAGTTTTGCCTGCCTGTTGATACAAAACCATTCAGACGCCGATGTTTATTTATAAAAATGCTTATCTAAAAATGAGAAGAACAGTCACAGAAAACCAGAGGGACGTGTGGGAGAGAGAGAGAGAGAGAGAGAGAGAGAGAGAGAGAGAGAAAGCGAGAGAGAGAGAGCGAGAGAGAGAGAGAGAGAGCAAGATAACATATAGATAGACGGATAGTTCGCCTTGCTATATTTACTTACATTGTGCACTCCTTTCTCCCCCACCTCAAATGTTTTTCTTGCATTAAGTATTGTCAGACCAAGGATAGAAAATTGGTTTCGGTAACTTCCGTTTAGGGTTCACCTCTGGCCTGTAAGGTGTCACTAAAACTTTTCCATTCAAACGACGGTCGTTGTTATGTAACAGTAACCCGTCTCTCTTGCTTTCGCTGTGACTGTTTTTTGTCCTGATTAATAAAGCTTCTTAATAACTTAACATCCGCGTCCGAGTTATTGTATCACGTGATTATTCTGCTTCTTGCTGACAACACTTTAAGCAAAAAAGACGCGTAAAAGTCGCCGTCCCCGATAAGTGGCATCGCCGCAGACGATGTCCATACGTGCAACGATACAAACTATCTATCCATCTGTCTGTCTTTCTTTTTTGAACCTCGCGCACGGTAGTAAACCATCATTTAAAAGCAGCAGTTTCTTTCTTTCTCTCTCTCTTTCTCTCTCTTTCTCTCTCTCTCTCCCACTCTGTTTTTTTCATTGACAAATCTTTTTTTTGGTTAATAAGTTTTCTTTCAAAACTAAACATCAGCGTCCGAGTAATTGTATCAATGGACGATCAAGAGTCCGGATTCCCGACGACAACAAAGGGTGTCTAATTGTTTATACAGGCCACGGGCAACTGAAACTGGGGGTAATATTAAGGTAATAGCTGCACCCGATAAACCCTGTGTATAATATTGGGCGAGTTGAGCCGCTAGTATAAGATTTGGTTAGTTGAAAATAACAGAGAATGAACTTTAGCTGAGGTCAACTTATTGAACGCGAAGATTAGCTCGTCCTACTGTGGCCAATTGTGG
>OY744544.1:57023324-57070824 GCA_963556195.1 Sepiola atlantica | reverse complement strand
ATGTCATAACTCTACTACCTGTCAACTCCCTTTCATAAAAACGAATCCCCTACACATTTAGCAACTATATACTTAATTATAAAATAACCCGCGGGAACTTTCTTCCAAGGGAATCGGGGATAGAACCATTCATATACACAAGGCGGTAATAAATAAATAGTTTCAAGGTGGACTGGAGCGTCATTGATAAATTGGCTTTCTCGGCAAGGAAAGCATTCGAATATAAATACCTTATTTAATATATACGTATATTCATATATATGTATAATCGTAAAATACATTTTCTAAATCCATAAAGGCTGGTCTCCAGTGATGCACTGTCTTCTCAGCTAATTTCGGGTTCCGCATCATATCGGCTCAACAGCAACTCCGACTTTATTCCGGACGCATCTGGTCTCTTCATTAAAATAAACGCTGAACTGGAACAGTTGTAAACAACTATAATACCATTGTGTATATTCTTTCTTTGGAACTTGATTTGAAAGATATTCTGAATCGCCAAAATATAAATATACATATTAAGCTCTTTTCAATTTAATATTGAGTTGCTGATATTTACAAATTGTTGACTGATCCTTATAGTTACCTCATCGGAATTTTTTTATGTGACCTAAATTAAGGGTACACATCTTATATATATATATATATATATATATATATATATATATATATAATAAAATTGAAATAAAAGCCAAATTAGCAATACAAGATTTTTTTTTTTCTTACATTAATTCTATCGATTACGGAATAAAATTCCTTCTTCAGGGGTGACCAGTATTGAGTCATTTTTTTTTTCATTCAAAAACAAGAATAAAGAAACTTATTTCTTTGTTAATTTGATAAACGTTTTTGATGGTACGACGTCATCGCCGTGCTGTTATGAAATGGCGGGTAGGATTCAAAACCGGTGTCGAACGAGGGATGCGTTGGCTCGCTGTCGAGTAATGTGTGTGTTTTTCGTTCAAGTTTTAAAGTATTGCATGGAAAGTTAATAAAATTGAAATAAAAGCCAAATTAGCAATACAAGATTAATTTTTTTTTTTCTTACATTAATCCTATCGATTACGGAATAAAATTCCTTCTTCAGGGGTGACCAGTATTGAGTCATTTTTTTTCTCATCAAAAAACAAGAATAAAGAAACTTATTTCTTTGTTAATTTTATAAACGTCTTTGATGGTACGACGTCATCGCCTTGCTGTTATGAAATCGCGGGTAGGATTCAAAACCGGTGTCGAACGAGGGATGCGTTGGCTCGCTGTCGAGTAATGTGTGTGTTTTTCGTTCAAGTTTTAAAGTATTGCATGGAAAGTTAATAAAATTGAAATAAAAGCCAAATTAGCAATACAAGATTAATTTTTTTTTTCTTACATTAATCCTATCGATTACGGAATAAACTTCCTTCTTCAGGGGTGACCAGTATTGAGACATTTTTTTTTCCCGTCAAAAAAAAAAAAATTAATTAATCTTGTATTGCTAATTTGGCTTTTATTTCAATTTTATTAACTTTCCATGCAATACTTTAAAACTTGAACGAAACACACACATATATATATATATATATATATATATATATATATATATATATATATATATATATATATATGAGCTCAATGTCTGTGTGTATGTGCGTGTGATGTTTGTGTGTTTCCTATAGAAGAAAAGGGTAAATAATCTACATAAAATCTAAAATGTATTTTATGTAAAATTTACCTGGGAAATCAATGGAAGTACTCCCCAAATTATGAGTGCACCCTTACAAGGTTATGAGTGCATATCCCCTTTTAAACTTTAAACATATCCTATTTTAATAAAATTTAAATATGTATAACATTTTCTGGGGAAAACAATATATTTGGTCTCGAATCTCTAAGTGTTCTCCTAACCTATGTTATCTATGAGGGCTTAACCTCCTATAAAAATTCAAATATATCTTATTTTGATGAAGTTCATATCATATGTATAAAGTTGCCCGTGGAAGACAATGGAAATGTTCCCGAATCTTTACCTTGCTTTTTATGCGCCGAATATCTATGTGTCCCCACTTCTAAGTAATCCATGGGGAAGAGAAGTCCATTAAAATTGAAATACGTATATTCGATTTGAATGAAATGTTAACTTAATTCTTATGTATAAGACACTATTCCAGAGAGTTTTTTTTAACATTTTATCTTTTTCCGACAGTACTAGGGGGTAAAACAGAGGGAGGTAAAATAAAAACAAAGAAAGTGATAAGCTGTTATGAGCATAGTGATAAAGTACATAGTAGTGATCATCATTGCATCCCGAACAACATCGGACCTTCCTGCTAGTATATATATATATATATATATATATATATATATATATATATATATATAGAATAAAATATGAAACTAAAATTTTTAGTACATAGAACCTATAGTGAAGTGGTTTAAGCTCAATATACGAGATAGAGCAATTATGAAGATAGATGAAAGAAGAATGATAAACACGTACGAATGTCCAGATTTATTTCAACTTCGGTTGTTCAATGCAAGGTATATTCGGTAATAGAATTATGTTTAGTATTCTTTCCTTAAGACTAGGCTTTTTTGAAAAGCCTTGGCTTAAGGAAAGAATAATAAACATAATATATATATATATATATATATATATATATAGATTTAGATTTTTCACTTATAAAATAGATCATTCAGTGAAGACCGGGGTTGTTCCAATAAAAAACAAGCTCGATGATACTCGATTACAGAGTACAGAGCATTTTAATTTGAATAAATAGTATTTGTGAGAAAAAATATCTTTAATGGTGATCATTGGTGTCTTGAAAGGAATGCTTTGGTAAGCCTTCAAAAAATCACATATATATATATATATATATATATATATATATATATATATATATATATATATATATATATATATATACTGACGATTTAAATATATTTTTAAAATAAAGTTCCCAATCAGGTATTATTGCTGTTTATTCATATACATTACGTTCACATACATAACCATATGAGAAATACGTCTGTCTATTTAGTTACTACTCAAAACATGACACCCCATCAAGTATTGTACCCATATACCCGTATTTAATGTATCCCTGGCACCCCAAAATGTTCAACCTTTTATAGCAATCCGACTTTTATTACCCACGGGCTTCAGCTCAACCCTAGTACGAATCATTATATATCACAATTCAAAAATAATATATATATAAAAATAAAAAATGTAAAAAAAGTAAAAAAATAATAAAAAACATAAAAAAGTTAAAAAAAAAATTAAAAAAATAATAATAATAATAATAATAATAATAAGTATTAATAAAAAAAAATAACTCCCCGTCCATGTTTCTGTTCGAAGGTCTTTATATGGAAAATGGCGGCCATTCTCCAACTGAAAATTTTATTTCATTTCTTTTTTGTTTGCATTCAAAGAGGCTTTACGTTTCGAGTAATGGACTACTCTGCCAAAAATTGTTTTCCTAAAGCCGCACCGAGTCCTAACATCGCCCCGCCTCCATAGGCGATAGACCCGCTTCGCCCTTCCTCCCCTGCGAATGCCGCTCTAACTGACAGCGGAAGGTTTCTAGCAGCGTCCAAAAAGAAAGCATATGTCAATTTTTACCTGACTGTTGGCCAAACACCCACACTTTTCCTGCACCGCCTTCGCCTACCGAAACCTCCACATCTCAGATGCCGTGCGTGTTGCTTGGTGATGAGCTTCTAAAAATTGATGTTTCACGCTCTTCAGGTTTAACTTTTGAGCCATTCTTTCAGGGTTGCATTTTTTTGTTCAGGTTACGAACAAAAAAGAAAAACATACGTTTACTAAAACTTAAGTCTTTTCTTTTTCGATGCATCCTCGTATATATAGTAGAGGCTTTGTCCGTTGGTCATATCGCTTTGGTTTGAAATAGCATTTCTTATCAGTTGTTATACAAGCTAGGTCTCCCCTCGCCAATCCATCCGACAACATAGGGACGACAACTTTATCGGGATGAGTTATGGTGAACCTTGCAGTGTTAGATATCCGGCGGGTTAGGGTTAGTATAACAAGTATATCAAAAAAGTTAGTTGATAATAACAGGAAATGAAAGGTCAACTGGGGTCAATTTGATGAACCCGAGGTGAGGGTTACTAGTATCAGTCTTTTCTATAAGAAATATCATGGCATGTGTTCTCCAGAATTATCTGATTTATTTCCTGCTTCCTTTGTTCCAGCTCGTTTGACTCGTAAGTCTAGTGGTCTTCATCAATTCGCTGTCCTGAAACCTCGTTATAATACAGCTTCATATTCCAGTAGCTTCTTTTCAAAAACTGTAGGCTTCTCAAACTCTCTTCCTGCTGACTGTTTTCCTTCTACGTCTAGTCTTTGTCTTTTCTAAACTAAGGTCAATAGGTATTTCCTCTATTTGCGATGATAATCTTTCGTTTTGTTTTTAGTTACTTGCATCAGGTGGCTTCACGTCTTGTCTGGAGTGGCTTAAATAAAAACAATAGAAACAAGTATGATGTCACATGTCGCAAAGAGAGGGTGTGAGAGAGAAGAGATATTCCGTTCAGGGGCACGCAGCAGCGTGGACGTGTAAAATGATAAGGGCTGACAAAATATAATTAATTAGTTATTTTGATACATCTCTTTATTTTTCTCTCTCTCTCTCTCTTTCTTTCTCTCTCTCTCTACCTTCCCACAGTGATACATTATTTAGGACAAAGATCAAGTCGAATAAATGTCTGCTTGTCTTGAGTTTATGTTTTCCTAAGTATGAGAGAACTTGTTTGCAGGCGACGTTCCCTCGGTCGCGAATGATTACAAAAAGAGCGTCCAAGGTAGGAATATAATTTGTAGAGTTTAATGTGTTTATAATAATTACGGTAACTTGGTTGCCACGTGTATGATACTAGGTGGACACACCACAGAAGGTTATATATGCTTATTTTCTACATTGTAGAATAATTACGTAACACTTAGGATAGAAAATGTTCTATTACTGGCTTGTTCACCAAGTCTCAGTCGTGAATGCCCAACAGTCTTTGTTCTGTATAATTTGGATTATTCGAACTACTGTTCTCATCTAAGATGCTATTCTCACAATATAATCGCTAAATCGTTGTGAGAATGGCGTGCCCCTAACTCTCTCTTCCTCTTTCTCTTTAAATATATATATATATATATATATATATATATATATTTACTAACTGGTTTCCAGTGGCCTGGCGGGTAAGATCTCCGACCGTTGAGAATTAGTTCCTAGACTGAAGATTGCGTTAGCATGAAACATCGATGTCTCTAAGTATATTTTAAATATTTTAATATTTATATAAAAAAAATATATTATTGTTTATCAGCCCCCTCCCACGGAGGCTGGGCACTTTTCGAGGAGCTTTAATAACAAGCAGTACAAATAGCTATATGCATGGTCCGACGTTTCGTAGATCACTCTTATCTACTTGGTGAGTAGTAGTAATTCTGCTATTTACAGTTAAAATTCCTCTCTGTTTACTAACTGGTTTCCAGTGGCCTGCGGGTAAGATCTCCGACTACGAATCAGTGGCGATTTGTGTTCGGGGTTCGCGCCCGCCGACCGTTGAGAATTAGTTCCTAGACTGAAGATTGCGTTAGCATGAAACATCGATGTCTCTAGGTATAATTTAATATTTATATAAAAAAAAATATTATTGTATATATATATATATATATATATATATATATATATATATATATATATAAATATAAATATAAATGAACAACCCAGCTATTTAGTGGACACGTATGTTTGCTTAAGTAATATCATTATATCATTACGGAAGACAGTTTTATAAGATTGTAGTTGAAAGACCCAACGTTGCTCGGGATTGAATGATTATCACTACTTTTTTCTTTGCTATTAACACAATATTATTTTCTTTGTTTACTGCCCTCTTTTTTCTTTTCACCCCCTAATATAGTCGGAAGTTGCTTCAATTCTGCAAAACTCTCTGAGTTAATGTCTGATACATAGTGTTTAAATTTCATAAAAATAGCATATTCATTATTAACTTTTATTGTGTTTATTTAGCGATGGGTGAGTTAGAGAGAGTGGCGCGTAGATACTCGGCATATAGAGGGTAACGCAGAGAGTCTGAACGACGTTTACTGTTTTTCGCTTAGAATTGTATTCATATGACATAGATTTCTTTCAAAATGGGATATATTTTAAGTTTTAAATGTAGTTCGCATCATCTCCTTCTTCCTTATGTTAGCAGGGCATTTAGAGATTCGAAATCACTTCCATTGTCCTGTTATACATATGATTTAAATTTTATAAAAATAAGATATATTTGAAGTTTTAAAGCGGTTATGACTTCATAGCAACCTTAGGGGTGCACATAGGTATTCGATCACAGTTCCATTTCCTTCTGAAGTAAATTTTACATAAGAAAACACTTTTAGATTTCATGTTGATTTTCCTACGTTCATTTAACACACACAAAGATCACATAAACACACAAACAGACATCGAGTTTTATATATATAGAATATATACAATGCTATTTACATAGAAAATTCACGGTAAAAAATGAGGTCTGAACAGGATTTGAGCCCATATATTTATATATAAAACTTAATGTTTGTTTGTGTGTCTTTAGAAATCGATATGTTAACATTTAAATAAGCTTAAATACTTTGTATCATTTGGATTATTCGGACTTCTGTTCTCATATGGGATGTTATTCTCACACATTTTCGGTCGATGCTACCTCCGACCTTTTTCATGTACGGCTTTTCTATGTGGACCTGTGGCGCAACGGATAAAAGTGCGAAGTGACAATATGCTGGATGTTCAATGTTCAATGCTTAGTAAGGCCAATATTTAGAATACAATTACGAATTACTTACGACTTTTACTCGGTCATGGCTGACAGAACAAGAGTAATCTACCCCTGATGATTAAATAAAGGGTTCCATTCGAAATTCTGTACATATTACAGAGTTCTGCATGAAGATTCCAGCGTTTGACATGCGGCACCTAAATGCGATGGGAGGTTACGTCGACCAAAAGGTTGTAAGAACAACATCTATGATGAAAAAAGTGGTCTGAATAATCCAAATACTACAAATGATCAATTCTTATCTAATATTTCAAAACACTCTTTCTTTTTTTGTTGTCGTTTTTTTTAATGGAAATCGCCCCAGACAAGTCACGAAGCCAATTGATGTAAGGAGCTAACAAAATATTATTTGAAGGTCAAAAACTAGCCAACGATAACTGTTAGATAGATAGATTCCAGAAAACAGCAATGCTTCCCCCTTTGTCAGAAACATCGCTCATGGAATGTGAGGACTAAAGAACAAAATAAGGTAAGCGAGAGTTACGAGGCTGCGAAAAATAAACACACGGTTCACATTCTACTTTCTTTATCGCTGTTCGGTGATTATACGGTGTCAGTGGGTGGTTTGAAAATATTTTAATTGATCTAATTAGCTAAAATCTGCAATTATTTAACTAAGGTAACCATCTTTCTCTCTCTCACTCCCTTTCTCTCACTTTAACATTTTGTAAGACTCATTCTTATGACGTAAGCGTTCTATTTCACTCGTGTCTTTCTTAATAATATGAGTTCATGAAAAAATCAGTTAATTCCTAAGTTGTGCTTTCTTTCATTCTCTTCCTTATAATTTTCAAACATTTGTTAAAAAAAAAAATGTTTACTTATAAATTAATTTTACTGCCAATCCCGTTAAATAGTTACTAAAACAATAAAGTGGTCGACCATAGTTGAGGACGGTCCGAAGGCTCCGTTTTCCTTAGCTACTACACCGAGATGTAGGGGATGTGAGAGAGACTTCGTTACATTATAACACTATGACTGGTTGCAACAGAGAGAGCTGCTATAACCAAACCAGAAACAGTCTCTAACAACACATTACTTCGGTACTTTCTGTAAATATACACTTTTTATCTACCTCCTTGTTGTCTTATTTTATGTCGACCCTTTTAACTTTGTCAATTCATCATTTTTAATCTTATACAATTGCTTACTCATCTTTCCAATACATTAACAGCTAGAACTCGTCTTCCTACCAAACCTGCAAAAAATCTCTTCTTTCTTCCCTCGTCTTTTAGCGTCAAATTGAATACTTCCGAGAGCTTTTTATCTGTGGAGCACATCGATACGGCTTTCTACTTTGAGGGATACAACATGGTCATCTTAAAATCCAATATCAACAAAAACTTGTCATAAGGCGTCCTTATAAGTAATCAAATTTTGTTCATTATATTCATCATTTCCCAACCTATAATAATATTATTCACCATCAACTGCCAATCTATCCCTCTCATGGACCATTATCCTCATGTGACATTGATCCTGTGTTCAGTGGTAAGTCATTATTAAAATAAATAGACCCGATAGAAATCGAACCCTGCTTTCGGAACCCACAGACTCACCTGTAACCACTACAATAATTTCATTATTATGCCGTTTGAAGTAAGAAGTAAGGGTTATTGAATCGTTGAGAAGACTCGTATTCTAATAAATACTACCTGTCAGCTTTTGTTTGATGTTAAGAAAGCAATAATAATAATAATAATGATAAAAAAGCGGAGGAAGTTGTAAAAAAGAAGAAGAAGAAGAAGAAGAAAAAGAAGTAGAAAAGTGAAAGAAGAAGAAGTAGAAAAGGAAGAAGTGGATATTTTAAAAAAGAGGAAGAAAAAGAAGAAAAATGTGGAAGTAAAAATTAAAAAAAACTAGCCTGTGGAAGAAGAGCGTAGAAGAATAAAAAGAAGTAGAAGAAAGGGGAAGACATAAAAAAAGAGGAAGATGAAGTAGAAGAAGTAGAAGAAGAAGTAAAAGAAAAAGAAGAGGTAACAGTAGAAGAACACGAACAACAAGATAAAGAAGTAGAAGTAGAAGAAGAACAAGAAAAAAGAAAAGAAGAAAAAGAAGAAGACGAATAAGTAAGAAGAAAAAGAGGAAGATGTAGAAAAACGTGGAAAAAGAAAAAAGAAAAGTAAAAGAAAAACGTGGAAAAATAAGAAAAAAGTAGAAGACAAATATGAAAAAGTAGAAGAAGATGGAAGAAAAAGAATGTGGAAGAAGTAGAAGACGAACGTGGAAAGAGAAGAAGTAGAAGAAAAAGTAGAAGAAGTAGAAGAAGGTGAAAGAAGAAACATTAAAAGAAGAAAACCGTAGAACACGAAGTAGGAGAAACACGTGGAAGAAGAAGAACTAGTACAAGAAAAACGTGAAAGAAGAAAAAGGTGGAAAAAGAAAAATGAAGCATGTGGAAGAAGATGATGATGAAGAAGAAGAAGAAGAAGAAGGAAAAAAAGAAAAACGTGGAAAAAAAATGAAGCATGTGGAAGAAGATGATGATGAAGAAGAAGAAGAAGAAGAATAAAAAAAGAAAAACGTGGAAAAAAAATGAAGCATGTGGAAGAAGATGATGAAGAAGAAGAAGAATGAAAAAAGACGAACGTGGAGGAAAAATATTAATACAATTAATAAAAACGGAAAAACACAAAAGTCACCAAAAATAACTTCAAAGAAGATCTCTCACGAATGAAAATGTTTCTAGCTTTGACCTTCACCGGAGATTTGCGGCAAGTCAGAAAAAAAAAACTTTACAGAATACAAATCCACCAGAATTAAACAACAATTACACAATGATGATTTTGTCTAAATACCTCACCCCACCCCCTAACAAATGGCAGCAGATTGAACAAAAGCAGCTGTCTGCTATTTTCATACCGGAAAGTCAGGGAATCTGGGTCGTCAATTTCCGGTGCTGAGCCCGAGAATATTAAACTTTATATTTAGGACCTGTTTGCCAGTCAAACATCTTTCAAATAATGTATTTTAAGAATGATTTAAGTTCGGGAGGTGTTGCTGATGGCCGCTCTAGCACATTTTGACCGTTACGAGTCTCGTATCTCGGCTTTTTTGACGTAAAACTGTCATCATGTCATCATGTCTATACATCATTCTCAAAATAAAGTATTGTGAGGCCTTCTGTAGCATAAACTGACTGTCAAGATCACGGAGGGCTCGAACTCCAAGAAGAAAACGTGTCACTCTTGAAGCCGTGGTTTCACCTCATATTACAGAGCGGAAGTAAATATTCGTCTCTTGCTCGGCAGAATTCAATAACATTAATTAGGTTTGGTTCAAGGCAACAAGTTTTGTGTTCGAAGTATTGATTAAAATAACAACTGTTGTACGTGTTTATTTTAAAAAAAATAATTCGATGGAATGTGCCGCAGATCTCTGTTGAAATTAATTAATAATGAAGACATCTATAATTCAGCAAATCTTTGCAGCGGTTACCGGCCCGGATTATAAATTCTGCGTGCCGTGTTTGAGTAGTGCAAGAGTTATTGTATAATGTTGACTATTTGCTATTTTTTTCTGTGAAAAGTATGAATTCATACATCTTTATGTAATGGTTAGGTAAACTAGAGCACGTACACTGAAAATAACGATAGAGTACGTTTCGGCTTATTTAATCTAGGATTTTCTTCAGATACGTACTGTCAAACTCGGGAATCTTTATGTCGATGTTGGGAATCGGTACGGAATTTCAGACGGAACCCTTCATTTAATCCACGGGAATAGCTTGCTCTTGTTCTGTCAGGCATGACTTGGTAGATGACTTAAGTAATTCGTAATTGTATCGTTAGTATCGCCTATACTGAGGATTGAACATTCAACCTCTAGAAGACTGTCACTTAGAATTGATTATTACTTTGAACTTTAATCCTCAAACACAAGCCTCTAATAACCACTTCATTTATGTTTATCTAGTCTACATGAACACTACCTCAATCTAATAATACTAAATCCACAGTTGTAATAGTTTATACGTATAGTCTATGCCATATCCTCGCCTTTTTTGCTTATCAAGTTTACGGTAAAATAGAATTGATCCACTTGATCATGGCCATCGTATCTGACATTAGAAATTGTGAACAGGTGTTTACCCCTCCTCCAGAAATCTCCACCTATTGTAGGACGCAGAGTTTTTAGGAAAATTTTTATTTTTATCATTTATAAACAACAGTTTGAATTTATTATTTGTTAATAATTATTTGTTACTGTGTAATATAATGATATTTTGTTAATAATAAGTAATTAACCTATCTAAAAATATTTTCAAAGTAAAAATCATTCCCACTCTAAAAAAAATTGGTTTAGTTATTTCTTAAAAAGTATTTTCAAAGTAAAGAAAAATGTCCAATTATAAAAGACAATTCGATTTGATTATCAAACAAATTGTTAAAAGCTAATTATTTGCCCAAAGAAAAAAAATGGCTTAAAATATAATTGAGGGTCTTTTTTATTAACACAGGTTCGCAATTTTCGATTTCAGATACGACGGACATGAGTAAGTTGATACTTTCTATTTTACCAAGTGTATAACTGCTTTTCCTATTCGCTGTTTATTATTCCACTGGCTTCTTCTTCGCACTCACTCTTTTATTTGGTCTGTGTTACTATCTAACGCATTTACGGACGCCAGTCCCAGCGCCATTTATTTAAATCTATAATTCATAGTTTATGCCTAAAACTTAATCAAACACCATGCAGTTATGAGACTCTAATTTGGAAGAATCTAGACAACATCTCCCACATAGAATGGATCTCACAAGGAAGAACTCGGGGGACCCTGAACCGAGCAAGAGCGAAGGCTGGAAAGACAGCCAGCTACGTGTACATGTGAGGACCAGCAACGACAAGCACATACCCTTGTGTAAATCCTAGACAGACTATGGGACACATCCTAAGTGACTGCAGTGATGGACCAACTTGTATTGACCAATATTTTATGGACTGTAACCTTGATGCCTAATAATGAATGCAGTATTGGTATGACAGGATATGGATATATTTTTATGTCCAGGATTCACTCATAAACTCATTATGCATTTTAGAACAAAGCTTAAGTGCGTAAGGGGTGATAATGCTGTCTATATTAAGTTTTACTTTTATGAAAAGGAGGTGAAAATCCTTCGAGTAAATTAAGATACCCCAGATTTTTGTGAGATTTTAACAGTAGATATTAGACATCAATTCATATATAGATATTAGACATCAATTTATATATATATATTAGACATCAATTCATATATAGATATTAGACATCAATTAATATATAGATATTAGACATCAATTCATATATAGTTATATAACATACATTAATATATAGATATTAGACATCAATTCATATATAGATATTAGACATCAATTCATATATAGATATTAGACATCAATTCATATATAGATATTAGACATCAATTCATATATAGATATTAGACATCAATTAATATATAGATATTAGACATCAATTCATATATAGCTATTAGACATCAATTAATATATAGATATTAGACATCAATTCATATATAGATATTAGACATCAATTAATATATAGATCTTAGACATCAATTCATATATAGATATTTGACATGAATTCATATATAGATATTAGACATCATTTAATATATAGATATTAGACATAAATTCATATATAGATATTAGACATCAATTCATATATAGATATTAGACATCAATTAATATATAGATATTAGACATCAATTCATATATAGATATTAGACATCAATTCATATATAGATATTAGACATCAATTAATATATAGATATTAGACATCAATTCATATATAGATGTTAGACATCAATTCATATATAGATATTAGACATCAATTCATATATAGATATTAGACATCAATTCATATATATATATTAGACATCAATTCATATATAGATATTAGACATCAATTAATATATAGATATTCAACATAAATTCATATATAGATGTTAGACATCAATTCATATATAGATATTAGACATCAATTCATATATATATATTAGACATCAATTAATATATAGATATTAGACATCAATTCATATATAGATATTAGACATCAATTAATATATAGATATTAGACATCAATTCATATATAGATATTAGACATCAATTCATATATAGATATTAGACATCAATTAATATATAGATCTTAGACATCAATTCATATATAGATATTTGACATGAATTCATATATAGATATTAGACATCATTTAATATATAGATATTAGACATAAATTCATATATAGATATTAGACATCAATTCATATATAGATATTAGACATCAATTCATATATAGATATTAGACATCAATTAATATATAGATATTAGACATCAATTCATATATAGATATTAGACATCAATTCATATATAGATATTAGACATCAATTAATATATAGATATTAGACATCAATTCATATATAGATATTAGACATCAATTAATATATAGATATTAGACATCAATGCATATAGAGATATTAGACATCAATTCATATATAGATGTTAGACATCAATTCATATATAGATATTAGACATCAATTCATATATATATTAGACATCAATTCATATATAGATATTAGACATCAATTCATATATAAATATTAGACATCAATTCATATATAGATATTAGACATCAATTCATATATAGATATTAGACATCAATTCATATATAGATATTAGACATCAATTCATATATAGTTATTAGACATCAATTCATATATAGATATTAGACATCAATTCATATACAGATATTAGACATCAATTCATATATAGATATTAGACATCAATTCATATATAGATATTAGACATCAATTCATATATAGATATTAGACATCAATTCATATATAGATATTAGACATCAATTCATATATAGATATTAGACATCAATTCATATATAGATATTAGACATCAATTAATATATAGATATTTAACATCAATTCATATATAGATGTTAGACATCAATTCATATATAGATATTAGACATCAATTCATATATAGATATTAGACATCAATTCATATATATATATTAGACATCAATTCATATATAGATATTAGACATCAATTAATATATAGATATTCAACATCAATTCATATATAGATGTTAGACATCAATTCATATATAGATATTAGACATCCATTCATATATATTCCCAACATTTCAGTTTCTATTGACTAGTAGAGTATTTCCAATTGTTTTAGGAACACTCGTATGGTCACAACCTTTCATTTAAACAGTAAAATCTTTCAGATTTGCATTGAATTTTATCCATGGTCATTCGACACGAATTAAACAAGATTTCCTCAATTTCAATGTCTTGTGTCTGAAACCTTACATTTAAGAACATTATTAAATCAAAGGGATGTGACGAGGGATAAATGGTTAACGACACGGCCTAACGGACTGAGTGTGCCAAGTTCAAATCCAGTTCGTTGCACAGAAACACTTTCACTTATGATGTAGGCAACCTTCAGGTGGTCCCTCTTGTAAGCATCCGATGTTTTTCTTGAAAGAATTCTAATTAGAAAGATATCGAGTAAAAGCATTACCAACAATAGACTCATCTGATACATACGGAATCAATGAATGGATTATTTAATAAAATCAAAATCATGTAATAGATTTTTAGCAAACTCGGAATAAGTATTCTAGACATAAGGATTAATAGCATTATATCTTGATTTTCATCGTCGTAAGGGACATAAAAGTAGCGATAAAAGTTTCTGTTCGGGAAATTAATTTTACCGAGTATTTTTCTAGTACATCATATACAGGGTGTTTGTCACACTTTCTTGGCCACACCCACTTATAAAAGGTAAGCCCCAAGAAAGGGGCCCCGTGATTTCTGAGATCTAACTTAAATAAACTGAAAAATAAATCGTGTATATTCGAGTAGTTCTCTGTGCCAGCTTGCAGCAAAAAATTTTTAATAACATTTTTTTTCATTCTTTTTCTTTTCTTCTTTTGGTTTTTGTCATCAGGTGAACTTGGTTCGATCCTAATTCTCAGGGCAGGTGTTTTAACCCTTCTAAAGGTTATTGTTAATACTGATCTTAACGAATATATCTGGTTAAGCGTTTCTTGCACGGGAGTTAACGGTTGACATTGATATCAATTAATGCTAACTAATGGTTGCAAACGTCGTTTTCTGATGGACACGTCTTCGCTGGAGATTGCTCGCATCAGAACGGATTTCCTTGGAGCGTTTCTTAAAGTGGTTGGATTAGATTTGTGTCTCATAATACACACGTGACTTTCTCGAAGTTCTTGTGTCCGTTTTACGCATTATGTCAACAAATAATGCACTATTTGACGGGTCAGACAAAGAAGAGTGGAAGTGGATATAATAAAGATTATTTTTGTCTTGAATTATATTCTTTGATTTATATATCTTTTATTCATTTATTGATTTCATTATGTATTTATTAATTTATCGTATAAGTTCTGTCCGGGTTTTACTTCTCTGAAATTCAATAGTAAGTGAGGACGTCTAATGGAGTAAAATGATACACCCCCCCATATATATATATATATATATATATATATATATATATATATATATATATATATATATATAGGAAAGAAGGTACTAATAAAACAAATGTAAGTAACTTTACATTTGTTTTTATTACTTTTTTCCTATAATAATGCTCTATCGCTAATATTCAGCATACTTCTATCGCCCCAGGATTTAATATAAAATATCTATTTTATAATACTTTATATATATATATATATATATATATATATATATATATATATATATATATATATATATATAAATTTATATAAATATTTATATAAATATATATATATATATTCATATAAATATTTATATATATATATATATATATAACTTTTTGTTAAGTTTGGAAGAAAGAAATCGAAGTATTCAGTTATTTGAAAATAAAAGCATTTATTTACTTACTAATTGTGTCACAGAAAATCCGATAAAATTAACATAATTCCATTTGTTTCAAGTTTAAATGCTTCGTTAGGTTTGCTTGTAAGGTAAACAAATCGCCACTGACTATGCTCAGTTATATTTGGATCTTATTCTCACGACGTTTCGATCGATATAACCCCCGACTTTCTTCAGGTGAATCTGTCTGTCGAACCGAGAGATTTGTACGGTATTTCCAAATGAGTTCGCTTTTGAATCCACGAAGGATATACTCTCGTTCTGTCAGCCATGACTTGGTAGAAGTCCTAAATCATTTGTGAATGTATTCTTTATATTGTCATTACTGACGATTGTACCATTGACCACCCTTGAGCTGTCACGTAGAAATGATTATACTAAGCACTTTCATCGATTGCGCCATGGGTCCGTTGACATTCTGTTTGACATTCTGTTTGACATTCTGTTTGACATTCTGTTTGACATTCCGTTTGACATTCTGTTTGACATTCTGTTTGACATTCTGTTTGACATTCCGTTTTACATTCTGTTTGACATTCTGTTTGACATTCTGTTTGACATTCTGTTTGACATTCCGTTTGACATTCTGTTTGACATTCTGTTTGACATTCTGTTTGACATTCTGTACAGATTGCAGAGTTTGAGAGAAAGAGTTCAGATTTCGACAAGACGCACTTGAAGAAGGTCGGAGGTTACATCGACCCAAACCGTTCTGCGAATAACACCCAAGATGAGAAAAATTGTCAGACTAATTAAAATAATGCAAAACGTTGTCTCTCATGGGACAATGTATATATTATTAAAAAGTTATGGTCTCTTTTGTGTTTGTTCGTAACACAAATGGAAACATGTAATTCGCTGACAGAACATTATAACAGACATAAATATTACATAAATATTTTAAAAAAACTAAGTCATCTTTTTTTTTGCGAATCCGTAAAAATAGTGATGGTGGCTAGTATCAGTGTTCATTTCAAAACTTCCGAAACATTATTTTTTTTGTGTCGATATGAGCTTTTTCCTTTTCGCGTAGCGGAATTCACCCGGTGTTGCACGGTCGGAAGCTGTTTAGAATAAATTAATTTCAAATATACTCATGTTTACATTTTCTGCTTTGAAAGAAATGTAAAAAAAACTCTTATGATGGTGTTCTTAATGAAGTACTATTAGAATATGATAAAATGGCATAACGACTGAGATTTGCCAGTTCCGGCTAAGAATGTGTTCAGCAGTCAGCGGTGAATTGCAGAACTCAATACCCGCTATATAACGTCCCAGCCAAGGGATTTAATAACTATTCTTATTTTGGTACACAACCCCATGTTCTTATTGGAATTAAATTGTTAAGTGAAAGTACAGTTAACAAAGCCTTCCCACTCCTCTGATTAAGAATGGCTTTTTAAATAATAACGTTATTATTAAGAAAATCATTATTAACATGGAAATGGAGAATTTGATAAAATATTACCTTTGAGTATTTGTAAAAAGTAAAACATTCCGATTATAATAAATATTAAACATAAAAAAGGAGGCAAAATGCCTTCATAAAAACCATGTGTTAGATGCAGATATTTTTTATTAAAGTCAAAATAAAAAAATAAAAACATTTTTTTTCTTCATCTTGACTTTTTATTTTATCTTTATCAGATAAAAAGTCAAGATCAAGAAAAAAAAAGAAAAAAAATGTATTTATTTTTTATTTTGATTATAATAAAAAATATCTGCATCTAACACTTTGAAGGCATTCTGCCTCTTTCTTTATGTTTACAATTCTAAAGATGCTTAAAAATGAACTTTCACAAATTTATAATACACACATTTGTAATAAAAATACAATTAAACATTTCCAATGAAAGAAATCACTTTTCACAATTTCTCACCTAAATTTCTGATGTGTAAAATGCACAGGGACCTGCTTTTCACAATTCACTGCTGACTGCTGGAAATATTCTCAGCCGGAAGTGTCACATCTCGGTAGTAATGCCATTTCACCTCAAATATTTATAATATAATGTCAAGTAATAAAAACTGGTGTTGCGGTGGTGTTACTAAACATCTATGTGTTATTAGAGACAGCTGTAAAACGGCAAGTAACTTTAAGGAAACGAATTCGTTTATTTACATGCTTAACTGAGATATTCTTTGTTTCATTTTTTTGTTTTATGAAACGAAGAAAAATTATTTAAAATGCAATTTCGTTCCTTTATGTGCTAATATATTTATATTATTTTAAAGATCAAACAGATACTTACCCCTAGTGACCCCAGATGGAATCGAAAATAAAATTTCCATTGTATCTTTAGGTTTCTTGAAAGACTTTAACTCTATTGAACGTTATTCTGATGTTCTAACTCTTTCATATCGATTTCTATAACACACATACAAACTTGTATAAACTTTTATACAGACTGTCCATAAAGTCCGTGTGCACTTAAACATATAACTTATTTGTATTTACGATAGAAATAATTTATAAAAAAGATTAGAATAAAGTAACTCTATCTTTATTAAGGTTTTATTGAAATTTTATTTAAGTGTCTACGTGTTATCCATTATTAGCAATACAAAGGATAATACGAAAACATTTTCCAATTTATTTAAGGTATGCTTGAAATCAAATGAGTTATTTTACCTTTCAAATCTTTTAATGAACTTGGTTTGGTTGCATACACAATTGTTTTTATATGCCCCTATAAAAATCTAATTGAGTCAGATATGGCGATGGCGAAGGTGAAGGCCAATAAAAGGGCCAACTTTTTCTGATCCATCTGTTAGAAAATTCCCGATGAAAAAGTATTTTTTACTTATCTAACATTGTTACAAATTTTGTGGGGAAAAATGTTATTCTATAACAATATTTAAGACTAGGTAGATGAAACTGTATAATATGTTTTACATGTTATGTATATCGCAAATACAAATAAAGTCATACATTTTAAAAGTGTATATATAAAAGAACATTTTAGAAATGACCGTTTTTGAAACGCAAGCAAATGATTTCTGTTTTTCATACAATTTAAAATGAAACTACTTTCGATCTGCCAGTATCCATAAGATTGAAGCTATAAGCCATCACTGCGGGAAGTGCGTGGGCAATCGTCATTGACCCTTTTAATCACAAGAGCGTGTCTGCGTGAAGGAAATACGTTTCTCAGTTTAAGCAAAAATTATTGGATTATGGGATATAGAAATAATGCTAACACGCATGCGCGAACAATAACGCATTGGTTTACATGAGCATGTATTATCGTCTTAATACGTTGAGATTATTCTGAACGCAACACATATGAATTGGTTAATGATTTCATCGATATATATATATATATATATGTGTAAATAAGTATAATATATATATATATATATGTGTGTGTGTGTGTGTGTGTGTGTGCGTGTGTGTGCGTGTGTAAATCCTATATACTTGTGACCCAGCGAGGGAAAGGTTAGACACAAGGTCGACATTTGATGTGGGAAAAATCCAGCTTCCCAATAAGAGGCACTCTGGATTATATATATATATATATATATATATATATATATATATATATATATATATATATATATATATATGTTTATTTACCTCCTATCCAGGAGGTTAGGCACAAGACCGGCTTTATCTTACTCCCACAAGGTAAGATGTGACCAAAGGTCGGGTCGAGAAAATGGGACTTGAAAAACCAGCGCCTGAGAAAGTGAGTACTCTGGCCATTAAAAAGTGCCTGGGCACACCCGTCGGCATTCCCCGGTATGGGCGCCCCAGGCAGTAAGCAATAAACTTACTCCTCCCCAAAGAGGGGAGGCAAAGCCTGGGATGGTAGACCTCCTAGAACTGCACAGGACAACCCACAGACCGGCGGAATCAAGTCCCGAAAGACAAGACGACACCGGTCTATAGGGTGCAATATCCAGCGGAACAGATACTACACTTTCCTCCTAGCCAAAAGGCCAGGTAAGTATATATATATATGTTTGTATATATATATATATATATATATATATATATATATATATATATATATATATATATATATATAGAGAGAGAGAGATTATTTTCAAAAGTAGATGTACTAAGAACGGGTGTTCACTCTCCGTAAAAAAGGATAGAAGAAAATTAGATTTTAAAATCGACGCCAACATTTAGTGAGAGATGATATCCCTACAGAAGAAACTCTCTAACCTATCGTTATTTCCATTGTATGTGCTCGACTGAGCTCCATCTCTGGTTTCTCTCCGTAAAACATTCGCAACACAAAACTTTCTTCTTTCGTGTGTCTAGTGTCCGTCGCAATTTATTAATGTGTCACCACATATCAAGACCAAAAGCCACCTGAGAGTATTAATGCATGAGATGGTATGAAAGTCAGTTTAGAAGTGAAGAATATTGCAAGACGATATAAAATGATTAATGTAAATAACTAAGTTTGATGACTCACGAGGATGGTTTATGAAAAGTATTTGTTGAAATTTGATTTGTAGAAGACCATGTATTAGTTTTCAGGTTAACAGTTCTGTTGTAATGTGACCCACAGATGTAATATGTACATTCCGTTTGACGCAGGGTATGGGGTGAAATAAAAGATAGTTGTTTTTTTCCGGTTCAGAAAATTAATTCTTGCTGTGAATGTCTAACAAGGAGAAAGCAGAGATTTTAACTAAACCAACAATGTGACATATCTTTTTTGGAATAACTATCACTATATAGGTCAGGAAGGTTCTGTAGACTGGTTAAAAATATGATCGCTATACTATGATCAGGAGAGAATGATAATGACTGCCCAAGATAAAGGTCGAGGTGGAGATAGGTACGCATATAGCATGTGCATAGGGGCGGCGATAGGTACGTATTTAGCATGCGTTCTGATGCGGCAATAGGTACGTATATAGCATGCGCACCGGGGCGGTGATAGGTACGTATATAGCATGCGCACCGGGGCGGCGATAAATACGTATATAGCATGCGCATCGGGGCGGCGATAGGTACTTATATAGTATATGCACCGGGGCGGCGATAGGTACGTATATAGTATGTGCATCGGGGCGGCGATAAGTACGTATATAGTATGCGCACCGGAGCGGCGATAGGTATGTATATTTTATGCGCACCGGGGCGGCGATAGGTACGTATATAGTATGCGCACCGCGGCGGAGATACATACCTATATAGAAGGCGCAGACAGAGGTGGTACTTTTTATAGAAATATGTCATACTTTTGCCCTGGGCGACGGAAGAGGAATGGTAGGGAAGAAACAGCTTTCACAAAAGGCAAAATGAAAAAGTAGCGGTGAAATGGAGCGACCAGGGAAGAGAAAGGTAGAAAAATCAAGAGACGGTTATAGAGATGGGGAGAAAAATAGAAGTTTGAATATAAAGATGTTACGCACACGATTGTTTTTCTATTTTATGTTTTATGACCCCGAGCAACGCCGGGTAGCCCCGCTAGTAGTAAATACAAATTGCAACGTGTAGTATCTGTTCGGATAATACACTCATCTTTTCTGTCCTCGGTAAGTGAATGAAAAATCTTTCTTCACTGGAGACATTTTTATTATTGTTTCTTATTCAGAGTACCTATATTTGGGAAGCTGGATTTTACCCACATTAAAAAGAGACCTTATGTTTAGCTCTGACCACGTGGGGAAGCGAGTAAATAGGGAGTAAATGTATATGTATTCGCGTGCGTGTGGATAGCTGTATGTGTGTGTCAATATACTAAAGTGTATGCGTGTACATGTGTGTGCATCCGTGTGTGTTTACGTGTACGGTGGTGTACGCTTGTACTATTCCGTGTGCATGTGCGTTCGCGCGCCTGCGCAGGGAGGTGGCGGTTGAAAAGGCAACTGGTGCTACGTAGGCGTGATGTTGAAGCAGATCGCGAGAGAAGCGTTCGCATCTCCGATTCGGATTATATCCGAAGCGAAAGCGGCCCGCGCGCATCTGGCGAAAGAGTGGCGCCGAAATCGATCGTGCCGCCATTCAAACATTCGAAAAGTCAGGAAAACGAACGTCCATTGAAATGGTGAACCGTTCGACATTTAAAGTAACGCTGAATACACACGCATACAAGCATGCATGCACGTAGAGGTCTGCAAGCAAATACGGTGTGTGGTAAAAGATAAAAAGACACACACATAACCCCCCCCTCACACACACACACATATATATATATATATATATATATATATATATATATATATATATATATATATATATATATGGAGAGAGAGTGAGAAAGAAAAGGGAGGACATGTTTTACATGTATTGTTTACATAGAAGGTGCCAGCACGAAACATTGTATCTCTTCTCTCACACTCATTGTTAATATATATATATATATATATATATATATATATATATATATATATATATATATATATATATATATATAGGGTGTTTCAAAAGTCTTGGGAATATAAGGATTTTTAATAACTCAAAAACTATTAGGAGTTGAAAAATGAAATTGGTACCGTTGGAAAGGTTAAAGTTTCAAGTTTTGTGGGGAATCTTCAAAGTTGCTCAATATGAGCACCATTCGTCACACGGCAGACATCTAGTCGATAGTCCATTTCCTGCCAAACGCGTTCCAGCATCTTGACGTCAATGGTTCCCACAACTGCCGTTACTCGAGCCTTTAGTTCGTCAATATCTCTTGGAAGAGGCGGCACATAGACTTGTTGCTTGACAAAGCCCCAAAGGAAAAAGTCACACGGGGTAAGATCTGGAGACCTAGGAGGCCAGGGCATGAGAACCTCATCACCTCGCCCAGATCTCCCAATCCATCTACCAGGCAGCCTTGTGTTAAGAAACTGCCTTACTCTAAGACTCCAGTGTGGTGGTGCACCATCTTGTTGAAAAATGAAGTCATCAGATTCTGCTTGTTCCAACTGAGCCATTAACCAGTCTTCCAGCATGTTGAGATAGGATTCACCAGTGATAGTTGCCTCTTCAAAGAAGAACGGTCCATAGACACCTTTCTTGGAAATTGCACAAAATACGTTCACTTTTGGTGAATCTCGCTCGTGCTCAAGAAGTTCATGAGGATTCTCAGTACCCCATATGCGAGTGTTATGCTTGTTAACTTTGCCATTCAGATGGAAGGTCGCCTCATCGCTAAAAACAAGCCGGTCATCAAAGCCGTTATCTTCCAACTTCTCTTGCATTGCAATGCAAAAGTCACGGCGAAGTGGCTTATCAGTGTCCTTCAACTTTTGGACCAACTTGAGCTTGTAAGGTACCATTTGCAGTCGTTTCCTTAAGACACGCCAGACAGTTGCTGGAGCAAGCTGAAGTTCTCTGCTGGCTCTTCTCACTGATTTACGGGGGCTCCGCTGAAAGGCTGTCCGAACTTGCTCAACTGCATCTTCTGAAGTTAAAGGGCGACCTGTTCGCTTACTTGGGCACAAACACCCATCTTTCACAAATTTAGCATGCCATCTGACAATGGATTTCCTTTCAGGGGCTTCTTTTTTAAATTTCCTGCGAAATGCACGCTGAACACATGTCCACGATTCAGTCTTTGCAAAGTGGAGGACGCAAAATGCCTTGTCTTGTTTAGAGAATGCCATTACTGCACCTGGAAAGATAACACGAAAATCATTAGTATGACCAAAAACTTGATTAAGCAAGCTTTAAAATGGCACCAGTTTCATTTTTCTACCTGGAATAGTTCATGAGATATACGCATTTGTAATGTTCCCAAGACTTTTGAAACACCCTGTATATATATATATATATATATATATATATATATATATATATATATATATATATATATATATATATAGTATGTTTTAAAAGGCTGAGGGCAATGCAGAGTGCCGGGTAGGTTGTACGTTGGAAGAAACAAAAATGATAAATCGAAATGGGACTTACTATTTATTTTTTCTTAAAATCTTACATACCAGCAAGTGTGGTGTTGGCTGTTTGTGTGTTCTCCGGATGATTATTAAAAAATAATTTATTTAATATTTTGGGAAAATCTTCCACTTGTCAAAAATTATAAATATCAAAGGAAAAAATTCGTCTGTGTAGAGAGTTCACCAAAATGGATGCCAGAGAGTAGGACTGGGACAAAGCAGTCCCGCAGAGAATAGAAATTAATACATTTTAAAGTTATGCTTTGTATATAAATGTAGTGTTCAAAAATATGTGTAATATTAGATAAATGATAGGTATTGTATGGTGATTAATTAACTGTTAGTTTTGATAATATAGTTTTTAATTTTTATTTGTTTCTGCGTGTTGATTTTTTTCGTATTTGTTTTGTTTTGTTTTTAATATAAAGTAATTAATTAATCTCTTTTTTATTATAATAAATTTCATTAAATTTTATTGGTTATCATATATTCAAAAGTATTATTAATTGTAGGTTTCATTAAATTATTTTAGTTTATCGAATTAATGTAATTTATTACTTATTATAGGATTTTAAATTTAGTTTAGGCTTAATCGAATCGAGTTAAATTCGGATTTTAACCGTAAGACAGTGTAAGGGGAGTAACTCTATCTGTTACTAGACTTGTGTTTTGAATGAGAATTAATTTATGGATTCAGTTGGTAGAAGAATGTGTATTAAGTTATATTATGTATAATATGTATATTACTGTTTATTTATTTATTCTTTATTTCCTCATTTTGTTTTTAATTTTAAACTTTTTTTATTTTTTATTTATTTATTCATTTTTCTATATTTGTATATTATTTGTGTACGTTTTATATGTATTTAGATTTGGGATAATAGGGGGCAAGTTGTTAAATTAATAAATAATGCTTGGGTATGAGGTGAATTATTGTGGTGGGATAGTAAGAGTAGGTCAATGTTGGTATTTGGTTGTTAGTTGTTGCTATTCTCATATGACCGACGGTGTGTTGAGATACATATGTGTATGGGAAGGGGCTTACTTGATTATTTGGGTATGTTACTGTGGTGGTAGTAGTAGAGAGACAGGTAGATGGGGTACCAGCCCAGATATAACAACAATACTCTATACATGGCTAGATGGTGGCTTTGTAGATATATAGAATACTGTCAGGTGTGAGAAGCTTTCTTGCACGGTAGAGGGAGCCCACCTTCTTTGCAACAGCCTTGGCAATGTCGTCTATGTATTTGTTCCAATTCATGTTATCTGTGAATGTTAGACCGAGGAGTTTGAATGTTGGACTCTCAAGTGGGGTGTTATTAGCTATGGCAATCGGTGGTTGAAGAGGTTTCTTGTAATTATTGAAGGAAAGGAGCTTTGTCTTAGCAGCATTAAATGTTACCGTCCATTTATGACCCCATTCCACTACAGACTGGAGGTCACTTTCTAAGGATCTAGCCATTTTACACATATGACTATAGTAGAGCGTGGTGTCGTCTATAAATGTATCCATCTCAGACTAATGTTATCAAATCAGGAACAATAAAAGTCCAAGGATTGATCCCTGGGGTACATCTGCATTTATGTCATGTTTTTTGGATGAACGGCCATCGAGGACAACCTGAATCATTTTGGAATAGAAAGGATCTTATTATAATTAATATTCGTCCAGTAATACCATATTATATTTTTTATTAGAATATCTGTATGCCAGACTTTGTCAAAAGCTTTAGATATATCAAGCGCTATCGCTTTAGCTTCACCTGCCTTGTTCAGTGTATAGTATATGCGTTCAGAGATGACCGTTAGAATATTCGCAGTAGACCGTCTTGTTTAAATCGATACTGATGGTCAGAAAGAAGTTTAGAATTAACGACGTGACGGACTATCGCTAGATTGATTAAGGATTTAACATTTTAGCGAAGAGCGGGAGCAGACCGATGGTGTGATAATTCTGAGGGTCAGTTCTATCTTCAGAATTCTTGAAGACTGGTCCCACTAAGGCACTTTGCCAGCAATTAGGGAAGCAAGATTCGGCAAGGCCTTCGTTGTAGAGTTTGCAGAAGACAGGGGTTAGTTCAGCCGAGCATTTCTTTATTACTATTACTGGTGCAAGATCAGGCTCACATGCTCTCGATGTGTTAAGTTTTTTCATGAGACCCCGGAGATGAGATGAGGTGATGGTTAGATCATCGAGTTTGGCTTTAGTCCGCAATGGGAAATTTTGGAGAAAGTGGTTTGTGAAGTCAAAAGTAGAGTTTAAGGTGAAGCACGTAGTTCAGCCTTATCAGTTGCCGTGCAAACGACACCATTGTGGTTGGATAGCGGGGAATTGTTGATTGCCCATTGTTCACCACACTATTGAAGATTTTCCAGAAATCGCGAGTACCTACTTTCTGTGACTCAATGCGTTTTCTGGTCATCTCTGTATACCCTTTCTTTGTTTTATATATAACAGTATTACAATGATTACCTGACACTTTAAGTTTCTGTCTTTTTGTAGTTGACTTTTGGCGGTTGAATACTCAAAATGCGTATCAGCTGCACAGTTCGAGGTGAACCATTGTGTGGAGTGGGACTTGCTGTAGAATATTCGCATAAGGAACGTGGCTTAAATGCCTGCTTTGACCCATTCGGTACCTCATTTGCGTACTGATCAGCAGGGAGAGAAAACGTTTCACTCCATGGGGCATCTCTGATGTGATCTCTGATGGATCGCTAGTAGTATATCGTCGTTCTAAGCCACGGCTCATCAGCTTTGGAGCGAAATTTTCATGTGATATACATCATTACCACAAGGCGATAAACATTCCCGACAGCGGGCTATGGCATGGGTCGCACAAGCCTCGGGTAGTGAGGTCAAGAACAGGTCGAGTAGTGAGGCTTGCTGATCAACACGATCAGGGAAGCGGGTCGGGAAAGTAACAGTCTGTGAGAAGGAGTGCGCTATGTAAGCTATACGTGGAATTACCAGCTGCGTCTGTATAGTTGGATAATCCAAACCAGGCTCGGTGATGTACATTAAAATCCCGAAATACATGTATTTGATCACTCGTGTCAAGCGAGAGTGCTATATCTATGCTTTCAGAGACAAAGTTAAGCAGGGTAAAGTACTGGGTCGAAGGAGAAAGTTATCAACGCTGTGCTGTAAGGTTAATCTAAAGCACATGTAGGCTTGTTCGTCAATGTACTCCAACATAAACTCTTAGCCCGTACATATGTTTATCAGAGTCTTTACTGTAGAGTGGGGGGTATCAAGTCATCTCAAAATGGTGTGAGGAGATTTAGGATTGCAGGATTGTTTCACTTCGTGCCAGGATATCCGGGGAGTCTACGTAATTAAAATTGGTTCTTAGCCCACGGATATTTGTGAATGCTAGCCTCAAGTACGGAGGCGAAGATGCTCTTTGGTGGGTTTAGGTTTGTTTCTGTTTCTTTGTACGGTTATTTTAGTTTTAGATGGAGGGAGAGAGAGATAAAGACAGAGCGAGAAATGTTTTATTAAAAAACTATACATTACATATTAGAGTGACGGACCATGGTTCTATTGACACATGTAGACCTGTACTGTTTAGAAAAGGCCCTTAGACTCCATTTAAAATACCTGACGACACACAGAATGAAGACAGTCTGAACAGTTTTTTCGAATATATATATATATATATATATATATATACACACACCCATATATATATATATATATATATATATATATATATATATATATATATATAGAATCAAGTAGAATCAAATATAAACTAAAAGTAAACTTTTAGTAAATAGAACCTATAGTGAGAAGGTTAAGCTCAATATACGCGATAGAGCAATTATAAAGGTAGAAAGAAATAAGAGTGATAAACATGTACGAATGTCCAGATTCATTTCAAACTTAGATTATTCAATGCAAGGTATATTCAATTATAAAGTAATGTTTATTGTTCTTTCCTTAAGCCAAGGCTTTTCAAAATCGAAATCTTATCATCATAGGAGATATACAGATAGATAAGTTGGCTGTGGAAAAGCCAAAGTCTAATAATTTGAAAAATATTATTAAAAATGGAGTGAAAAAGAGTTCGTGTGAAAACAATATGGGATTTGTCCAGATGGTAATTGTCCGTTACTAAAGTGTCCAATGAAAAGGATATTTTGAAGAAGGAGCAAACAATTTTTTTTCGTAGTATGGAAAAGTGTTAAAAATGAAGTAACTCCAATGGTGAGAAGTCAAATTTAAATCGTGGATGGAGCGCACTTAGACGGAATTGATAGGAGAAATCTGACCATTCTAAAATATACCTTGCATTGAACAATCTAAGTTTGAAATAAGTTTGAAATAAATCTGGGCTTTCGTACATGTTAATCACTCTTATTTCTTCTTCCTTTATATATATATATATGTGTGTGTGTGTGTGTGTGTGCGTATGTGTGTATCTCTCTCTTTCTCTCTCTCTATGTATATATATATAATGTGAGTTGATATTAACAAAATTTGAACATTGTACCAAGAATTCAAAACTAACGATTATTTAGCGTACGATCGTTTCGAAAATAATTTGGAAATAATTTTTAGGTTATTATAGTTCTGATCAGTCCGAATCGTCACTTCGTCAGCGCTCTTCACAACATCACATACAGAAGTCAGTTAGGAAGATATCAGATTCTCTCTCTCTCTCTTACTTTCTCTCTCTCTCTCTCTCTCTCTCTATATATATATATATATATATGTGTGTGTGTGGGTATCTATCTAACTATCTATATGTATATATATAATCTATCTAACTATATATATATAATCTATCTAGTTTACTAACTAGCTTACTATTAATCTCTCTCTCTCTCTCTCTCTCTCTCTCTCTATATATATATATATATCCCTCTTCTGTCTTTCTTCCTTTCTCTATGTATATATATATATATATACATATATATATATATGTGTGTGTGTGTGTAGTACTATATCTATATATCTATGTGTGTATCTATCTAACTATCTATGTATTATAATCTAAGTAGCTAACTACATATGTATCTAATTAACTAATTAAATATTATGTATGTCTATCTTTCTTTTTTTTCATATTAGCTATCTATCTATCTATCTATCTATCTATCATACATTTCCTTCTTTCTATCTACACTTGAAGATCATTACTGCTAAATGTTAAGTTTTCGCTTCCCACAAACAACCACTTCGATATAACCCGCGCCATATTTTTTCTTCTTGTATTAATTATATCTCGTAACCTCTTAAACAATCGCTGATCGTCCTCTCCTCTGTTAATATTAATTAATTAGATTTACTAATTAGTAATGCTGCAATATTCGCTTTCATACGCGTTATGCTTGATCTGATGAATGAAGAGATAAACGTCCGCGGACAGAGAAGCGAGGGTGCGTCGGGCGTGTGGCGAGTGCCGCGTCCTAATTTACGCGCGAAAATTAAGTTAAGTCATCTGTAAAATGTTTTGGGGCGATGATGATGATGATGATGATGATGATGATGATGATGATGATGATGATGATGATGATGATGATGATGATGGCGGTGGCGACGGCGGTGGCGACGGCGGCGGCTAACGTTTGTATGAATAAAATCATGAGACCAGTTCATGTGTTTCTGTGCATCTGTGCGTATGTGTGGCCTCTACATATTATTATTATTAATGATATTACACATTATTAATTATTTACTCTTAGTATTAATTTTAATTAATCATTTATTTAAACGAAAAACAAAATAAAAATGAAATTAAAAGGTGTTTTAACTATTAACTTATTTCTACCAGGATTCAGTTGTTAGATTATAGGGGTCCTGAATTTCTAAAAAGAGTGTAGGTCAACTAGTATTAATTGTGACCGGGGTGAACTTGTTGGATTCAGTGCAGGTTGAACTGACATCTATTTTGGATGATTAAGTCTGTTACCACGAATGATTCGTTTTGTAAATCATAATAGGTTTGACAGGGCCTTGCTGACTTCAAAAGATTTGGGGGTCAATAAAGGTCAGACACAATGTAGGGATGTTCGTTCATGACAACACAAAGGACTGTGAGGTCCTACGTTTTATTTTCAAAGAGCTTTACATGACGCTAAGTAGTAAAAGGTGATATCATTTAACGACGTTGCTCAACGCGAGAAAGGAGGGTATTATAGAGCTATCCACTAATAGACTAATCCATCTCAAAAATATATATTTTGATCTTTATAGACTATACTTATTTAGCCTGTCATATTGAAAAAAAAAGGTTTCTGAACTTTATTATGTTTTAGTGTTTATAATTATTGAACAATTCAATTGAATTTTGCTTGCATCGAATTCATAATGAATTTAAGTGCTATCGATGAGATTCATGTAATTCAAGCGAGATATTTTTTAACGATTTTATGCAAGTAAGCTATGTTCTTCATAAGTGAAGTTGGTGCAACAGTAGACTCAACACTATTAAATACATTAGGGTCATGTGTGGATATTTAAAGGCTATTCGTTTGGTTCAATGAAGTTAGGAGCATTTAGAAACAGTTAATATATCACCTTTGCCTCTTGCTATGTTCATTTATGTCTTCCATTACTTTTTGTATGTCGTGGAATATTTTGCTGCGCAATTTAATTCACTGTTTTGGGCCTAGGTCTAATTTAAAAATTTTATAGTTGGGCACTCTCTAGTTAAAAAGAGAGAAAGTTAACTATATTACTTGTTTCTGAACTCAGAGACTAGCGCATAGATACAAAACAAATTGTTATGGGTTGGACCTCCTGTAGTAAAAAAAACATGCTTATCTCCCTATACTTGTTTATAAATCGGAATCTAGCGTTAAGGTTGACAATTTCCATTTTTTTTAATGAGGCACCCTTTAGTTTAAAGGAACGAATTATCTCCCTTACCTGATTATTGATAAAAATCACTGACTAGCGTAGTGATGGGACAATTCAAATATTTAGTTACAAAGTTCTTGTTTTTTTTTTTACCAGATTATCGTAAAACCCCGTGTAATGTGTGCATATATTTTCGCAAAAGTAAACATAAACTTTGGGGGGGGGGGGTTACATTACATGAGTTGATCTTTCTAACTAGTTTTATAGCAAACATTTTACACGTAATTGATTGAAAATAGTGATTTGATCAACTCATTTTTAGATTTTCATCTATATTTTTCACCGGTGCCAATTTTTTTCTATTTATCCACTCGTGCCATTGTGCAATTTGTTCCGGTGCCATTTTTACATGAATTTGTTATTAGAATTTATGGATTTTTGTTTTACTCGTAGATTTAAAAACAATAAATATTTATCATTTTATCTAGCAATGGATAATTGAGTTTTAAATAAGAAAGGAAACAAATTTAAAGAATCGTTTTTAGAATCGGAAAATAGGCTAAAAATTTTCCGATTCTAAAACCCACAAAAGTTCTGATTTTTCCCATTCTGATTCTAATTAATCGTCTCAATGCTACACAAATTCCTTGTTTTTCACGTGGTACCCTGTACTGTAAAAGAGAAAAGTATCTCGTTTACGTGAGTGAACATTTCATTTTTTTGTGGAGCATCCTTATATCTCCCTATTTATTTGTCTCCCACGAGAGCCGAGTTGGACACAGCGTCGGTTTTTAATGTGGGAAGATTCATCTCCCCCAAAATGGGTATACGAAAATGGAACACAAATTTAAATTGGCTCAGTCTAAAAGCAGTTCTCATTCACTGACCGATGATGGAACACATGAAGTGTATTATTGGAACATATACTACACTTTGCTCCGAGAAAAATGGTCAAGCACACGTCATTTGGGCCAACTATAGCTAGGAACAATGGCTCTAATGGCTATAATAACAATGATTAAAGTAAACATGATGATGCGGTTTCATTATAAAATAATCGTAGTGATGATGATGATGATGATGATGATGATGATGATGATGATGATGATGATGATGATATTTGATATTGTAAAAAAACAATAATGATAGGGATAATGGTTGATTCAGGCAGAATAGTTTCAGTATTCATAAGGCTGACAGTGAACAGGGCGATATTTTAGGAGGATTGAGCTGATAACTGTGTGAGTAATATCGCCGTTGATAGATACAGATATGATATTGATATGGTTGATGATGCTAATGAAATATTTAAGATAGGATAATGTTGCTATTTGTCTGTTTAGCCGTCGGTCAGCAAATTGTGTTGCCGTCTGGCTATGAGCCAATTACTATCTGTCCGAATCTATATATGGATACAAGACTTGCATGGCAAGAGATGATGAATGTTGCATATATATATATATATATATATATATATATATATATTACGAGTCGATAGTCGGCAGCTCTCACCACTAAACTACGGGATAGGTACTGGTGTTAAATGATATCTACACTCTATTAAAATAAACATTGACCGCCACTTTCCAGTGCTCTATTTTTGGTTTATTTACAAAGAGCTTTGCATTACAATAAATAGTAACCGCTAATATCATTTAACAACAATGCCCCATGCGATAAAAAGGGTGGAGCTTATATAGTCATCCACAGACAGTTTCGCTGATAATGATAACTGTTTTGAATTGATAATAAATTGATGTGTTGACGATCAGATTGATATACCGTCAACTCTCCAACCTGCTATGAAGATGATAGTAAACTGAAATGTCCGTAACATATGTACACAAAGACAAATATTGTTGGTGTTGAATTTTTTCCAAGTATCATTGTGACAATATATTCATTTTGTCATAAATTTTGTATTTTACTGAATTATAATATATCAGCTCTATATGACTTTATGATTTAACTGTTTAGCTCAATTTTACCTGCAATACTTATTTGCTTCATGGAAATTCGTAACATTTATTATTATTATAAAAATGGTGTTATTTGAATCTTTAAAGTTATAGTTATTGAACCAAAGTTTTCTTTATATATATATATATATATATATATATATATATATATATGTAAATATATATATATATATATATATATATATATATAGAGAGAGAGAGAGAGCGAGAGGGAGGGAGAGAGATGTTTCGGAATTTTTTAGATGAGGGTTGATAATTTGTAGAATTTGGTATATTCGGACTACTGTTCTCATCTTGGGTGTTTTTATCACAACGTTTCGGCCGATGTAACCTCCGACCTTCTTCAGGTGCACTTTGTCGAACTTGGGAATCTTTCTGTCGACTCGGGAATCTGGGCCCGTGGCGCAGTGGATATAGTCCTAAGTATAATTCAGTTCTAAGTGACAGTCATCTGAAGGTTGAAGGTTCAATCCTCGGTGCGGGCGATACGAATTACTGAAGATTCTTCCCAGTCATGGCTGATGGAATAAGAGCATGCTACCCCCGTGGATTTAATAAAGGGTTCCGTTCGAACTTCTGTCCAGATTCCCGAGTTCGACAGAAAGATTCCAGGTATAAGACATCAATTAATAAATATTCGCCAAATTTCAGTATAGAGTATTTCTAAGGGTTTTAGGACACTTGACACCAATTGAGCAGCATTCTCTGAAGTTAATTTCTTCTTAAGATCCCTTAAGCTTAAGCGTTCAATTTGAGGCATTATCTAGAATCAAACTCATCTAATGGATTTTGACCAGACAAGCTTTATTGGCATTATATCTTTCGAATGATGCTCAGATTCTTCATACTTCGGTTCAGCGTCTTTTGAAAAGTCGTTTCTATTTACTTGTCTATTTACGAGCACGTGGTTATACACAACTCGTTTTTTAAGGAGTTCTCTGGATTTGAACAAAAATTTAAAAAATACCTCAGTCTAGAAGGAATTCTTCTTCATTCAAAGGTTGAAGTGTAGTATCAGAACAGATACTTCAAATTTGCTCCTAGCCAAAATGGTAAGTAGTGGGAGCTTACAAAAATTAAGTTTTGCATAATTATCAATCAACCGACTACTCACAGCGAAAAGAAATTGGTAAATGCTTTTGGAACATGAAGACGTTCTTCAAAAATGTTTGTAGACTGATTAGGTGTATTTTCATCTTGACGATGGCATCAGTCGTCATCACTGGAGTGGGTATCACTAGAAAAATGGTTGGACCATTCTATCGCTCCAGAAAGTACCTTACCCCTGATTCAATCCTCTTACTATATAGATGGAGTACAGCTGCCACATATCGTTAGGTGCACTTTCCTGCATCGACAGCATACAACATCGACTTTGCAATCTAGTTTGAGATGATCTTTGTTGTTCTCTACAGCTATTTTCTCTCAACAGAGACCTGGCTGGGGTTTCTCTACTTTATCGGTATTTTTGGAAGGTGCTCGACTGAGTTCCAACCTTTGGCCCTCGGAAACCTTCCCAGCAAAAACTTGTCTCACTACCAACATTGTCTATAACTTTTTTTCTCCTGTGTACCTTAAATTAAACGGAAACGGAACTTCACTGAACAGTGTTTTTCTAAGAACTTTCAACCTGTGGAACACGACCGCGGGACTGCTCCCTGAATACTACAACATGGTCGTTTTCAAATCCAATGTCAACAAATATTTGTAGTGTTGTTTTTTCAGTTAACCAAACATCGTTCTCAACCTGTTATAGTAATTTTCTATCATCCAACTGATAATCTCGTTACCCCTTACCCTCAATATAAAAACAAAAGCACTTAGAAGAGAAACTGTTTGGGTCGGTTTAACAGCCCAATTCCTTAGTAAACCTTTCTAATTTTATTACACAGTCAATTAGCTGGATTGATAGAAAATGACCCCCAGTCTGTATTAGAATAAGGCCAAAAATGGATGATCCCATTCAATGCTACCAAGGCAAAGCTCCTTTCATTAAACAATTAAGAGAAACCTTCCAAAACACTAACTGTCATGGTTCATAGCACCATTTCTGAGAGTCCGGCGTTTAATTCCTCAGCCTAACATTTATAGGAAACATGAATTTGAATAAATACATAGAAGGTACTCTCAAGTCTACTGCAAAGAGGGTAGGCTCTCCCTACAGGACTAGAAAAATTATCACCCCATCCAGAATCCTATATCTCTATGAAGCCACCATTCGCCAATCTCGACTGGTGTTCACCCCACAAGTCTATTTCTCTTTGACACGGCGTAAAAAAGAATCTCAAACTTTATAGGTCTCGCACAGTCTACCAATCCCGAGCCCCTGTCCCATCGCCGTTAGTATGTATCCCTGTGCACGTAATGTACTCTGGCTGCACTTGCATCCTCTCAAATGTAATACTCTCGCCCAACCAGACTCGCAGCAAAATTTAACTCCTTCACTGTAGAGGTACTTATATACTGGAAAACTTTCATTTTCACTGATGAGGTTATAATGCTCGGATTGGCAGTCGCGCCAAGTTCTGGGGTAATTTTGCTGGCTAGCCATTCTCATTCGTCCTTAGTTCTTAGACATTATGCTATATCCTTCAGTTTGAGTTGTAAGGAGTACAGTAATGTCACACTATCGATTATGTCCAACATATGCTGTGACATCATTCTCGGGCATAAATTTCTGTCAACATGCTTCAGTCGAAATACATGTTGGAGGACCCTTCCACCTCTCACTGTTTATCAACAGACAGCCTTTAAAAATGTCCCTTACCCTATCTGTTTACGAATCTAACCTCAGACTATCGCACCCTACCTGATGCTAAAGGTATTCAATCAGAAATATTTACTTTTATCCTGCTACCAACACCCACCGTATACACGCATTCCATCTCAATACATTGAGGAAGGCCGAATGGAACGGCCCGAAATTTGTTCGTTTAGCAAAACAAATAATTTAAATACATTTTGTATTCATATACGTCAATAAATAAGAAATAAATAGAGAACAGATATAAACATTTATATATGTTTCGTATTTTGCTCGCTTGTCACCCTCTTTCCGGTCGCAAGAACTCTCGAGAGCGATGTTAATCGTTTTTCTCAAGTTTATCCATTTTCTTATTAAATCATTTTTATTAATTACTGTCAATATCGACGAAACTATTGAAGATTAGTAGATAAAATTATTTTTTTAAAATTAGAAATGAATTACATTAAATGTTAATTAATCATGAACTGTTTAAAAATCTAATATCTGTCCTCAGATCGTTCATCTGTATTTCAGATTTCCATATTTATTTATTGATTTAAATAACAGTAGCCGTGTACATGTTCAAATAGTAGTGATAAATAAAAAAATACCTTCGCATTTATTTATTTATACACACACACACACACACATATATATATATATATATATATATATATATATATATATATAATATATATATATATATATATATATATATATATATATAATAATAATAATAATAATAATAATAATAATAATAATAATAATAATAATAATAAAAATCCAGGTAAAATATCCAAAGGGTAGTAATCCAAAGAATTTAAACCGGGTTTATAAAAAGTGCTCAATATCGAATAGAGCTTTTATATATAACTATTTTTATTTACACAGACATGTACAAAATCTGAGACACTGGCATGTCGATGTTATCGATATGCCAGTGTCGCAGATTTTGTACATGTCAGTGTAAATAAAAATAATCATATATATATATATATATATATATATATATATATATATATATATATATATATGAAATCAAATCAAATATATTAACACAAAATTACATAATCATCGATGCAATAATTTATTTCAACCTTGTGGTATTGTCAAGCATCCAATTCAGATGATTACATTTTCGAAACTGAAAAAAGGGGTAATTCACATTCGACAATTAAAATATAATTAGAGAGAGAGTGACAACATATTTAATACATATATATATATATATATATATATATATATATATATATATATATATATATATATATATATATATATATATATATGACCTTTTGGCTAAGATCAAAGTGTAGTATATATTCTCTGCTGATTTTAGTCTAAGGTTGTCTATCCTACTCTCTCGGTTGAGAATGCAATAACAACTCTCTTTTTTGAATTGACACCTCCTGACCCACTTTCCTATTATTTCCTTCTCCCTTCGGTTCGAGATGCAACACCGATCTTCCCGTAAGCCTCGAGCGACAAAAGGGGTCAAACCCACTTTTTATCTTCCACTAACTCTTTCAGTTCTATATCTCCCTCTTGCCTTTTTTGACGACCTGAGAGCGCGCCCAAACCGCTCTTTAGTCGACGCCGTCTCCACGCCAGTTGGAATCTTGAACTTTTCACCCCCCCTTTTTCTTTTATTATTATTTCAACTGGCGGAGACATGGAAGAGAACACTTTAGTCACAACGGCCCTTACCAACACCAAAAACGCCGGGGAAGAGGAAACATTCCTCAGCCCGAACCCCACGAAGACGGTGGCTCTCCTAGAGGAAGACTCCCCCAATAGGGGAGCCAAAAGGACAGAGCATACCGCCCGGATGCCTACTTTCAAAGGGCTGCTACCCCTAAAAGGGACTCCACCTGCAGGTATGCACACAAAAAAGAGGCTGTTCTCCTGGAGGGTAACTCCCCCACTGAGGGAGCAAAAAGCCAAAAGTACACTGACGGGGCGTACCGCCCGGATATGACAGTGCCGGGGCTGCAACCCCTAAAAAGAACTCTCCTTGCGGGAATACAAACCAAAAAGGGGTTGCTCTCCGAGAGGGTGACTCCTCATATGAGGGAGCAAAATCTCAAATTGACCCCAATATGGCTTACCGCTCGGGAAATACTACAACTCTATCGGGGGCTGCCGCCTAGAGAACTGCTCCCCCCAAAAAGGGGAGACAAACCAACTCAAGGTGCAGAGATAACCTTCGGATGGGATCCAACCGATTTTTCTGATTTGGGCTCCAGCAGCAGTGATAGTACGTCAGAGGATGAAAATCTGAAACGACTCCCCTCAGACAGCCCCCCCCCGTCCACGGAAGAGGAGGGGCAGAAGCGGTCCGGCGAAAACTTCTGACCATTGCCCACAACTTCTCTCTGCCAGCAGTCCCGCACATACAGCGTTCAAACGCACAACCACTCCGGCTACAAACTCAGCTAAAAGGACAACGGCAGCAGCATTTAAGGAGAGGGATACTGCTTGGGGACCCAGAGGAATACTGAAAACTCTTCCGGGAGAAATACCAACGGTACACGCAGGACAATGAAATAAAGGTGCTCCCGAGTACTGTGGAAGAGCTCTCAAAAAGAATAGGGTCTCTGGTGACCACAGATTTAAGAACAAAAGGTCTGACCGGAGTCTCCAGTGACACAATGCTCAAAATGCTGGGGGGGGGGGCGCTCCAAATCCCAGCATCGTACCTGGTTAGGAAAAGCTACGCCATGTACGACATCCTGCTCCCAAACCAGCAGGAAGCCGAAAAGCTGGCCGACATGTGTGACTTCAAGTGGGGACACTTGAAGTTAAAAACTGAATATATAGCCAAGAGACGAACAACTGTCACTATCCTAAGCGTCCCATGCTACCTGGACACAAAACAACTGGGAGCAGTTATGAGCCAGTATGGTGACGTCAAGGAGGTGGTTCCAGTCCGCGCTACCCATAACATTCTGACGCAGGATTACCACCTCATAATGCGACTGGACCATTTCGGGTTTGACAACATCCCGGCCAGACTCAAGTGCGAAAATTGGATGCTGTCGGTGATTCTAGAAAGCAGGAGACCACACTGTTAGCACTGCGAGAAGAAGGGCCACATGACCAAAGTTGTCCTCTGATGAACCCGGCAGATGTCCCAGCCCCCAAGAAAACCCCTGCCGCAACAACACCAGCAACAGTGGCACCAGCAGCAGTGGCAACAGCAGCTCCTGCAAAGGACAAAGCAGACGGCTGAAGCACAGTCGTCCGGAAGGGTAAGGGACCCAAAAATACCGTCCGCACCCCAAGACTAGGAGTCTCACAACAGGGAAAGCAACCCCCCACGGCAGCCACTCCAAGAGCAGCAACAGCAGTTGTCCACCAAAGTAGAAAAATCAACCAAGGCGACTGCTGCGAAAAGGAACCAGCCCACACCCTCATCCGAGTCTGAGGGTGAGCAAAGCTCCAACAGCAACAAAGACAAAACCAAAGATATTCAACCTACAAAAAGATACAAAGAGGCTGAGCCTATACCCTCACCAAGTAAATAAAAAAAATAACATTTCCCATCTTGCACAGCCCTTTCAACCCCAACCCCGAATTCCCTCAACTTCAGCAGAACAGGACATCCCCCTCCAAGACTTGAACACTACCTACTCTACGCAGTCCCCTCAATCCTAATCCACAACCCCCTCCACTCCGGTTGAACGAGCCATCCCTCATCGCTGTGCCGCCCCCTCGGCCCGCTTTAAAAGAACTGGAACAGGACTCTCCCAACCCTGCACCAGCTCCTCCTCCCCCTGTGAGGGAGGTGAAGACAAAGAAACTGCCCTTCTTGTCTGGGGCCCGGATTTGTGAGGCCGACCCATTACATGCGATGGCCGACCTCACACCGGTACAACGGAAAAAAATTGAGACCTATACAGAGTTTCAAACAGGTAAGAGGGTTGACAGTCACCGACTCACAAAACTTCCCAAATGTCCCCAAGTTGGTGACATTTCTCAGACCCCAGAAGTGCGACCGCACAAAGAGCCTTTGGAGAATGGGCGAGGAGGCAAAAAAGGGATTTTAAGGACTTAGCATCATCGAGGATGATCACCCATGTTTGACTACAATCTCGAAAAAAAGCGAAAAGAGCGTCCCAATTTATGTCCACGCCTCCTTGTACAGGGCTTTAAAACTAACGTTACCAATGGACGTCGGAGGAATTATGCGAGACGGGCAGCTTACACTCGAACTGCTAATCACTGCTCAGGCGTCCTCACCCCCGAGGACTTCAGTTCCGTGTGTGACACTGAACAACAGTGATCATGTCTCTGAACCTGGCTACATGGAATGTGAGGGGCATGAGATCCCGAAGCAGAGCTGCTCGCGTGCTGAGGGATCTGGCGCCCCTTAAGGTAGATCTAGCTGCGCTACAGGAGACACTTCGATTCCAGTGGTGGTTGTTATGTACTAGCTGGCGAGTTTGACGTCTTCTCAGCATATGGTAATATCCACAGACGTGGTGTCTCTGGGCTAGTGAGACGCACCCTGTCTGCGGCGGTTAGCGTTGTGCATGCCGTTGATAACAGCAAGTTCCGGATCATTGCGGTTTATGCGCTCAACACCCCCCGGCGAAAGGGTTTCCTTTTCTCGGCAGTTGGAGGGGTTCCTCAAAGGTCCAGAGCAGGTAGTATTAATGAGGAATTAGAATGCCATCCTCGACCCCAAGATAGAGAAGGTCGGGGGGAATAGCGGGTCGGGCGAGTGTTAAAACAGCCTGTCTGATTTGATGGCTTCGTGTGATCTTGTCGACAGATTCCGTGTCGATCACCCGGGGCGGGAGATGTGAACGTGGTCTAATAATTTGCCTTCCCATTTGAGTACTTACTTGGATCGGATGCTTGTTAGAAGAGGGGACGTAGATTTTCTATCTTGTCCCACGTCCAATTCGGACCATGAATTAGTTATGGCCAGTTTGAATTTAAGCGCTAAGCCTAGATTAGATAGATACTGTTGAATACCTCCCTACTGGAGATACAAGACTTCCGGGAAAAGGTAATCCTGCTTTACCAACGGTCTTTAGTGGGGGCGGTAATCGAGAGCAGGTACTGGCTGAAGACGAAGGCTAAGGTTAGACGCTTTGCTGTCAAGTATGTCCAACGCCTCGCCCGAGATAAGGCAAAGATAGAAACGCGTTTAGAGAATAAGCTGACCCGGGCGGTGGCTGGGGGATTCCCTTACTGCAGCACTAACTAAGGGGGACCTCAACCGTTTCCCTAGCGAGCGGTACGGGGGTCATGTAGTTAGAGCAAGGTTAAGGAGAGTCTCGAACGAAGCTGTCAACGTTGACGCTGTTGAGCGTAAGGCTGCCTTACGTCGTGGTTCGGATAGCTATATTCGAAAAGTCAAAATACTCTCGCGTCGTGTCGTGAGATCTTCGAGGGATTCTGGGTGCATTTAGACGATTGCTTTACCCGACTACCCAGACTCCACGTCGAGGAGTTTAACAGCTATTAAGTCAATTCGCCCCCTTGGAGGCGGCCCGAGCTGCTGGCTGTGATCGCATCGTTACGGAGCGCGAGATCATTACTGCGTTGAAGCAGGTCGGCCGGAACAAATCTCCGGGACTCGATGGTCTGCCCTACGAATTCTACTTGAGGCTGTCACCTATGTTGGTTCCTATTCCTTGCTTATGCATGACACACGTGGTCCTGGGTTCTACAGAACTAACCCCTATATCTCTCTTTAACAAATACCCTTAGCTAGGAGAGTGAATGCGTTCTGACCCTGTTTTTTATTTTTGGTACTAAAGAGCCTCCAAAGATGCCCACTCTCCACACTTTGTTTCTGCCCTTTGTCACCCTATATCTTGGAGGACACCACCATCCATTCCCACATCCTATCCAGACTCATTTTATTTTTGACCTCCCCTGTTTTCCTTTTTAACCCCAATGAGAGACCGACCTGCTTGTTTTCGGATCATTTGGGAAACAGTGGGCCGTCTATCACTTAGCAGAGGGTTGGGAGGGCACAACTAACCTCGCATAGAACTTTTGTAAATATTGTCCCACTCCCCCACGATGAATTTTACGAATAATTTCTTTTTAAACAAATCGGAGATAATTTTAGTAGGTTCAAACCACAGAGCAAATGAGGTATTTTGGTGAGAGTCTCTAGCGTAGGGTAAAGTCAATATATAACAAATTTTATGCTCAACGACCCCCAACTCATAACGATTCGGGCTTCATGCCTAAGACAAATGTAAGACATTTTATGTGCATTGTTTTTCCTGTGAAATATTTGTTTGTAATTTTTTGTCTAAATAAAATCTCTTCAGTGTGGCTAGACATGCGAGTGTTTCTGGTTGACATTGGAGCCCATTATTTTTTTAGAGCCCGAGCTTTTATCCATTGCTCATAGCGAGGATGTGGGTATATTACTGTTCACGAACAATATCAGCAGCCCAAGAGAGCACTATTTATTTTATGAAATACTTTCTATTATCGCTGATGACACCTGCCGATTTAAATAGTCACAATGCGCAATAAACGAAGGGGTAAAAGTATATATATATATATATATATATATATATATATATATATATATATATATATATATATATATATATATATCACGATATTATTTATTTATAAAAAATATTATGGCTACATATGTGCATGCATATTTCGACTACACCATTATTCAAGGTTTAGCCTCATTAGGCCAGATGCGATTGTAGGACCAGGCTTGATGGGGGCTAAGACTAATATGATGTCATAGCCGAAACATGTATGCACATATGTAGCCCTAATTATTGTATAAATGACAATTTATACTGAAATATAGCTCTACTTGCTCTTGAGCACTATTGCATAAGTACAGTAAGTTCATCGGATTAACTACTGTGAACAAAATATCATAATATATATAGATATATATATATATATATATATATATATATATATATATATATATATATATATATATATATATATATTCTTCCCACATATGATCTAGGGTAAAGATCGGATTCTAACTCTGCCTGATGAGATCTCAGTTTGTAATAGCTGTTGATCGATTTTGTACATGTCTGTGTAAATAAAAATAATTATATATATATATATATATATATATATATATATATAATAATCCACCCTTTTTATTATATCTCTGTCTTTTCACTTTATTTTATTTTATTTTATATTTTATATTTTATATTTTATATTTTATATTTTATATTTTATATTTTATATTTTATATTTTATATTTGGATTTTGATTCTTAACGGTCCCAACCACCTGACTTCCCAAATTTTGAAATTTTAAATTTCTTTTCTTCTTCTTCTTTTTTCTACATTTCATTCTTTCCAAATATGATCTAAGGTTAAGATCGGATTCTAACTCTGCCTGATGAGATCTCAGTTTATAATAACTGTTGATCGATAACATCGACATGCCAGTGTCGCAGCTTTTGTACAGGTCTGTGTAAATAAAAATAATCATATATACACACACATATATATATATATATATATATATATATATATAGAGAGAGAGAGAGAGAGAGAGAGAGAAATATATAGAGAGGTAGAGAGATAAAGAGAAAAAGACAGAGAGAGAGATAGCGAGTAGGAAAGATAGGTTTCAAGAAATAAATATTAATGTCCTTTTGTTGGACACTGTTATTGAGTGAAAAGGATACTTTCAAGTTTCTACCGCGCCAGCTCCCGCCCCACTTCTTTTGGCCATCTCTTGCTGATATTCGACACTGCGTTGCTGTCGTTATATTTTTAAGAAAGAGCGTAACTTGAATCCAACGGAACGGCGACACAGCCACCGTGACCGTCTCCGTCGCCACCGTCATGGCTGACCCCGGAGTCAGACATGACGAGCCTCGTTCCTGATTTGCTATGTCAGCCATTTGCCGCCATTATAATTTCGCCATGACGAGCGGGTTAGGTCAAAAGGAGAAACAAAGAGAAAAAGACGGGAAAGCGAGTGGTGAGAAAGAAAAGGCTCTGTTGTGTTGTGTACAAGCGGTAATAATTAATGAATATTCATGAGGCCGTTCTTAAAGAGGGATGTAAATGTGGTGGCGAGGGACGGGGACGTCTTGTGTGAGGGGGCGGGGTCAGTTTTCGGTGGTCTTGGTTCTGGGTTGGGAGTAGAAGCAATGTTTGTTGACGATATGTATCGTCTTACAGAATATCCATCTTTATTTGCATTACTCAAAACAGTGTCGGTTTTAAAGTATTCGCTTAAAATATTCATGGCAGAGATGATAAAAACCTATCCTATACTTTATAATATATATATATATATATATATATATATATATATATATATATATATATATATAAATCTACATACGTAAACGTGTCATCATTACGGAATCATCAGTGTAGAGATGTCGTACGATTCTTACCCGGAAACAAGAGTCACCTTTAACTCAATTCCAAGCGCCCTAACCAATGAGGCTACTTTCAACAGTTACGGACGAGATGAGAATTAACTTCTATTTATGGCATTAGTTTTACATGTTCAGTTTTTTGGGCAGGGTATGGCATAATTTCAGTGCCTCCTCCCCCGAAATGGTAAGGTTTACAAAATATATAAATAATGTTCCATTTGTTACTCACCCTGTTGCCTAGAATGTATATTTCATGATAAAGAATCGGTTCAATAGCACATACGTATTATTGACGTTCATGCGCGCGCATTGATCCTTTTAAAAATGTATTACTCTATATAACTCAAAATTGGATGTAGAGCAATACTTTTTACTATTTTCTTGTATCTAACTTATTTTAAAAGTCATGAATTTCGAAATATACATTGTCGGAACCCGGTGAGTAACATAAGCACATTATTATTTTTCTAAATTTTACAATTTAGTTCATGTGCCCAACCCAACTCGAACCTGAAATCAAATCATTTAATAGAGGGAAGAATTGCTCTAAATCAAAGTTTTAGTTATATTAATTGCTACATTTTAAAAAGTATCAGTGCGTATGCGTGTGCGTTAATAATATGTATGCGCTTGCCAAAATTATTAACTATTGAACTTATCAGTATGAATTATGGAATATGTACTCTAGGAAACAGGGTAGTAGTGTGAGCACATTATTATTTTTTCAAATCTATACACATAGGTGGGTGCCACTAAAACCCTACCATAACTCAAAAGAAAGTAAAAAAACCCATTAAAATCTGAAACTACTGCTATATTGTCATGGGGCTGGTATTTTACAAGTATATATATATATATATATATATATATATATATATATATATATGTATATATATATATATGTATATATATATATAAATTACATTGTCTGTGTGTGAGTTCCCTATAGAAAGAAAAGTTAGAGAATCTACATAAAAACAAAACTCTATTCATATGTAAACTTTTTAGGGGAAGACAATGGAAGCTGTCCCGAATCTCTACGTGCACCTCTAAAGGAGGCTATAAAACAGAATCTCCTTTACTGTTACCAGTTTCACTCAAGCAATTGAACCACTTTACATTTAATAACACTCCCCATCTCTCGTTTCTTTTTGTGCACCCTTTTTACCGATTAATAACACTACGTTAATATACACCTCACCAATATACGCCACTTGTACCCCCATAAAGTCCTACTTTTTCACCGTGCTAGGGTCGATGGTTACGTCGTTGTGCCAGAGCTACCCGGCTAACAAGGCTCTGGTGAAAATCCAGAAGGCGTCGGCATCAGATTCGTCTCTGCCTCTGTATGTGGCAAGCAAATACGTCCCAGATGCGGAACCACACATCAATAGAGTAGAAGTAGCGACGGTGCTTCTGCGTCATTCCTTCATGTGTCAAACCTTCCCCGACTTTGCATGCAACCGCTCAGCTTTGCTGTTCTCAGTATACACTTGTAAACCTTCGACCAACGAGCACGACTTAACCCAAACAAGATAATCCTGAGGCACGATCTTCCTGAGAGTTATACAATCCGACTCGACTAACAAAATAAAAAACAATTCGTCGCTAGTTTATGACTTAATGTATTTCTTTATTTAGTGATGCAACTCGAGGATAAGGGAGACATGGTTGCTTTTTGGACGTTCTTCGCCGTAATTATACGATTGGAAACAGCGGATGGAATGGCCAGAGCGTTACTTAAGAGGACTTGATTTTCCAAGAGGACGGCTTGACATATATTCGTTCCCATTAGACTTGAAGACGACCATGTTGTAGTCGGTTACGAAACAGACTCGTGGTATCATGTTCCACAAATAAAATGTTCTAGGTAATAAACTTTGTTCATAGAAGTTCGGTTTCGTTTTTGGTACAGAGAGTGAGACAGGACAGTTCTTTGATGTGGATATAGCCATATGAGTTCTTGTTGTGAATGTTTTACAAGGTTTGCAAGGGATTGGAGCTCAGTCGAGCACCTACCATGAGCAGAACGATGCAGTAGAGAGAGGCTAGCATCATATCTTCCGTGTGAAAGAAGCTGCAGGGACGAATAGATATCATCCCCCACCAGATTGCAAAGACGATTCTGTACTTTGTCAATATAAGAAAGAATGCCCGAGCGACACCTCCCCTGATATGGGAGCAGTACTCTATCTTAGGACAAATCTGACTCTTATACAAAGAGAGCATTGCATCAGGAGTTATGTACTTTCAGGAGCGTTAGAATGATCCAACCATTTTCTCAGCAACTACACTTAAATTAGTGTCAGTACCATATATGTACTCACATTAGCTTTGATACAGCCTAAAGTATTTTTTTACGAAAGGGAGAGAAAAGAACATGTTCGGAAGCGTCACTGCCCTTCTTTTAAATGTTGTTATTGAAATAACCTACTAAATTTATTTTATATATATATTTTTTTTACTGGAAATCGATCCAGACAAGACATGCATCCACTTAATGTAAAGAGCTAAAAATACAACTCCAAGGTAAAAAAAAACTAGCTAATATTAAGTGTTATATGGATAGATTCCGCCAAAGAAAACAGCAATTCTTTCCGCTTTGTCAGAAACATGGCTAATGGAATGTAAGGACTAATAGACAAAATAAGGGGATTCTACCCACGATAATTACAGGAAAACACCAATCAGATCCTTGTTAATTGTTAAGGTGTACCCAGTTTGTTGATTGTAAACATGTTAGACAGTTCGGTGTTCCGGGACTGCTAATTTATTTCTCACATTCTAAACTTCGTAACATGGGAGTTATTTCAGGAATGGTGACCGGATAAACCATTACATTAACAACCTATTTTTTCAGAGAAGGAAAATTTGACCCGATATTTTTTCTATTTATTTTGGAAGGGAATTTAGATCTGTTTTAAGTAAATAAAGTTTTACTTTTAAACATTATTAGTGATTATTTTCTTTTTAAAGAAAACATTTCTCTGGGAGAGGAGAGACAGCCATATATATTTATTTGTTTTACGAACGTAACTATATTGTATAATGTATATTATTATTTAAAACAGAGAAACGCGCGAGTACTTTCAAACAAATCGATTTATCCATTTTTTTTTTCAATAGTACAATTTGGGCGAAAAATAACCCAATGAAATTTATTTTTTAAAGATTGAATACATTTTTTTTTTCATAAGTTGGCTAAAAAATATCAATAAATTTTCAATACACAATTCAGAGATTCATTTAATGTCTTAAAATTTCATAGAAAATATCTGGCCTAGACCTTGAGAGTTATACAAAATATAGGGTCAAATTTTCCTCCCCCAAAATATTAACTGGAGGAAGTTTTCCTAGGTCGGGCAAAAATATTTATTAAAATTAAAAATTTGCATAAAAAAGGTTAACACGTCTATATTTTAAATCTCTAACAAAAACAAACTGTTAACAATTTTAATATTCGATCATAGATTTTTTAAGATAAAGAAAAATATCTAATCTACTTTCGGTTCTAAAAAAAAACAAATTAGTCAGAAAGTCTAATTATTTGCTATTTTGAATTAAAATTTAGATATTTTCTTTAATTTAATTAAGTGTAACCATCGGTTTAATTGTAGAATAGGAACCGCTGTTTTCTTTCGCTCATTTCGCTTGGTATTCACCCACATTTTTGATGAAACTGATTGTTAGTCTTAATTGTATTTTTGGTCCTGAAATAAAATTCCCATTTACTTGTTAAAGTGTTGAGAATCTAACTTTAATTAGAGGTTTTAATCGCTGGCGGCCATGTTGGTTTTTATTGTTTTTTTTCCTTTGACTAAAGATATTTTTTCCTTGGATTAAATATATTTTTTCCTTGGACTAAACATACTGCTTTAACAATTTATTACACACGAAAAAAAACTTTGAACATTCTACTTACAAAAGCAAATTTTAACGGAATTTAACGAATTTAAAAGCAAACAGTAAAAG
>OY744544.1:56988324-57018324 GCA_963556195.1 Sepiola atlantica | reverse complement strand
TGAGGTCATAAATTGAACGTTTTCTAATCCTTAGAGTGTTTATACATCCGTAGCTGATGACATTAGTTTTTGAGATGTCGCCGTCCCTCCGCCTCTAGTGCCTTGTACTCTCAAAATAGGCATCCATTTTAGGGGTCAATTATACGCTTGTATCCGCTTTTTTCTTTTTAACCTTTTTCATCCCTGTTTTTTGTTTTGTTTTGTTTTTCAAAAGAAAAATGGTTATTCGTTAAATTTAAGTTGTGGGCGCCACACTTTAAATAATATTTTTTTCTGTTAAACAAGCTGATAATAAAGAACTCAATTTCAGATTAACATCTTTTTTTTCTTCTTCTACTTTTTCTTTTTCTTCTTCTTCTTTTTCTTCTTCTTCTTCTTCTTCTTCTTCTTCTGATGCTGCTTTTTAGTCTCGTTATTAGTATTTTTGTTGTTGAAATAATAATGATAATAATAATAATAATAATAATAATGATAATAATAATAATAATAATAATAATAATAATAATGATAATAATAATAATAATGATAATAATAATAATAATAATAATAATAGTTTCCCTATCTTTAAGATTGAAAATGCACTTGTAAATATAACATTTTCTTATTATAGATTCATCGCTAGTCCTTCATCTTCCAACTACTTTATTTCTCACTCCCGAAACGTTTGATATTGGTGTCGCCTCCCTTCTCACTCCTCGTCTTACCTCCAAAATATTAATATTTCTCTGGCTTTTCTCCCAAGATAAAAACCGCCCTTATTTCCTTTGTCCTGTCAGCGTGCAACACATTCGTATGTTTAAATATTATGTCGTTCACAGTTGTGTTTTCCCCGGCAAACCGGCGTCGCTCTCTAGCGGTGCTTCTTCACGCATGCACAGGCTTGTATGGACGTGCCAACTAGCAGGAACGCGACGGCGGCCATGTTTGTGTATTTCGGTTGATTCTTTCATACACATGCCTGCTTCCTGTATTTTGCACAACATTGCCTGTAAGTAGGTATTTATCTACCTCCCACAGAGTAAAATGTGACACAAGGTCGGAAAGTGGGATTAGATATGTCAGTACCCTAGAGGAAGAGCACTTATGACCTTTAAAAATTGCCTGGGCAGCCCCGTCGGCATTCCGCAGTAGGGGCGCCTCAGGCTATTAGCAATAAACTAACCTCTGCTCAAAGGGTGAGAAGGCAAAGCCTGGGAGGGTGGATCTCCTAAAAGTGCACAGGACAACCCCACAGACCGGCGTAAATTAAGCCCCGAAGGCCAAGACGATACCGGTCTATAGGGTGCAGTGCCCATCGGAACAGATTTAATTTAGGGCAATCCATCCCGGGAAACATGAATTCAGGGAATGAAAATTATATCCCCAGAATGCATCCACCCGTAGGCATGAAAGCCCACTGTGGAAGGGGAAGGTGGGGGTCGTGGGTCTTTGTGAAATTTAAAGCAAACGCCTTTCAGCATTCCTCGATAAGGGCGCCTCAGGCGATAGCAATAAACTAACCATTCTCAAAATATGAGAAGGTAAAGACTGGGAGGGTGGACCTCCCAGAACTGTGCAGGATAAACCCACAGACCGGCAGAATCAAGCCCCAAAGGCCAAGACGATACCGGTCTATAGGGTGTAGTATTCATCGGAACAGATACTACACTTTGATCTTGGCCAAAAGGCCAAGAAAGTACATTTTATTTACCTCCCTAGGGGGTTAGGCACAAGGCCAGTTTTATCTTACTCCCACAAGGTAAGATGTGACCAAGGTCGGGTCGAGAAAGTGGAACTTGAAAAGCAAGCGCCCGAGAAAGTGAGCACTCTGCCCATTAAAAATTGACTGGGCAGCCTCGTCTGTATTCCCCGGTAGGGGCGCCTCAGGCAGTAAGCAATAAACTTACTCCTCCCCAAAGAGGGGAAGCAAAGCCTGGGAGTGTGGACCTCCTAGAACTGCACAGGACAGACCTATAGACCGGCGTAAATCAAACCCCGAAGGCCAAGACGATACCAGTTTATGGGGTGTAATATCCATCGGAACAGATACTACACTTTGATATTGGTAAAAAGGCCAAGAAAGTGGTGGGGTTATTTATCTACCTTCCACAAGGTAAGATGTGACACAAGGTCGGGAAAGTGGGATTAGATAAACCAGCGCTCGAGAGGTGAGCACTCTGGCCATTTAAAAATTGCCTGGGCAGCCTTGTCGACATTCCCCGGTAGGGGCGCCTCAGGCAGTAAGCAATAAACTTACTCCTCCCCAAAGAGGGGAGGCAAAGCCGTGGAGTGTGGACCTCCTTGAACTGCACAGGACAGACCCATAGACCGGTGTAAATCAAGCCCCGAAGGCCAAGACGATACCAGTTTATGGGGTGTAGTATCCATCGGAACAAATACTACACTTTGATCTTGGCCAAAAGGCCAAGAAAGTACATTTTATTTACCTCCCCAGGGGGTTTGGCACAAGGCCAGTTTTATCTTACTCCCGCAAATTAAGATGTGACCCAAGGTCGGGTTGGGAAAGTGGGACTTGAAAAGCCAGCGCCCGAGAAGGTGAGCACTCTGCCCATTAAAAATTGCCTGGGCAGCCTCGTCGGCATTCCCCGGTAGGGGCGCCCCAGGCAGTAAGCAATAAACTTACACCTCCCCAAAGAGGGGAGGCAAAGCCTGTGAGGATGGACCTCCTAGAACTGCACAGGACATACCCATAGACTGGCGTAAATCAAGCCCCGAAGGCCAAGACGATACCAGTTTATGGGGTGTAGTATCCATCGGAACAGATACTACACTTTGATATTGGTAAAGAGGCCAAGAAAGTACATTGCCTGTAAGTATGCCACTTTATGCATCAATGTTACGCATGTATGACAATAATCGAAAACAAAAACGGAGAATGGAAATAAGGGAGAGAAAAATTACAGAAACACGCGAACATCTTGTTAAGCATTACTTAGTATTAATATCGATATAATAAGACGCCAAGGCAATCTCAAGTTCGTAGATACGTTATCACCCTTTAACCTTCTTTAGATGAAATCACTCGATCGCCGAAGATGCGATGCAAAAAATAGTGATTAAAAAAACAATAATCTGATGACGCTGTTTCGTCAAACGTGAAACTCGAACAAATATACATTTCCTTGGCCTTCGGGCTAAGACAAAGCATACTAAAATGAAAACATGTCACAAACTCCAACAAGTGTTTTGAATATAGAACCTCATAATCATATATACTATGAAAGGAAGTACTTAAATAAGTGTGTTTTAACAAAGTTAGTATATTATTCTTGTGGAGTCGGCGTTCGCGTTGGACGTCTATTGAATGGAAATATGCCACCAACTCCTACAAGTTTTGTGAATATAGAACATGTAACCATATACATTTTGAAACTACATCATACAGACCACTTAAATGAGTGTGTTTTTGTTTAAACAAAGTAGTACATTATTATTGTATGCTATTTACTTAACTAATAGATCTACATTTCCTAACCTCTGAGTTATTTGTTAATCGACATTTTGAACAGGTGTAAGGACCGCTATCTCTATAATTGACTTATTTTCAATCTTTCGTAGGCCACAGTCTTAAGCCAACCACTAACCTGTCTACTTAACCTAAACTGTATTCTTCTATGACGTTATTTTATTTACCTCGTTTATATGAGGTTAGACACAAGGTCAGATGTAGGTTTGATGAAAGTGTTTCTGTGGAACGATCTGGATTCGAACTTGGCACACCCAGGTTTTCAGCCCGTGTCACAAACCACTTAACCACAATCACCCCCTCTATGACGTTATTATCGGTGTCAAATGGCGGCTAACAATTTTAGTTTTGTTTTACGAATATGTTGATGTGTCATCTCAGTTGATTCATTGAAACAAAACAATATTAAAAAGTCGTTTTCATTTATGAACTTTCAATGTTATATGTCTGAGCACATCGGTTTATTAATTGGATTATTCATGTAATATGGGGGGGGGGTATGCAGGAAAAATATTTCTGAAGTTGAAATCCAATAGCTGCCTGGAATTGAATAGAGAATGATGTAAAATGTCACCGTTTAAGTGAGGTCCTATTTACTTGCCCCATACGAGGGGTTTAATGTAGCAAACATCCAGCTCACCAAAAAAGAGTTCTCTAGATTAGAACACAAATTAAAATTGCCTCGGTTTCGAAGAACTATTCCTACACTGACCGAATACAGAATGGTCAAAGTGTAGCATCAGAACATATACTACACTTGGTTTCTAGCTTAAAAGGTAAACGTTATGTTAGTCATGTAAAAAGAAGTATAATTCTTAAAGACATATATGGCAAATACATTTTTGTATGCAAACATTTGTATTCCAACTTCCTTATTCACAAAATAAGTCGAACACAGCAAAACGAAAAAGATAATTCAAAGATCAAGCACCCTTTTGTCGGACTAAGAAAAACAGAAATTGCCGACTGGCCAGTTAACCAAGTTTCCGACTGAGTTGTGTCAACACCCAAAGTTCTTTATATGTTTAGACAATACCGTGACCGATAAACGATAGACAGGACAACCAATCAGATATCTTCGTGATATCGGACTATATTTAGTGCCGAACAACCTAGCATACGACCCTCGGTTAATTCTACTGCACAATAGAGCCATATTTGGTGCCACGATCGAGCTACATTTCGTCAATAATCTCGCGTCCGATATCTCTCTTCAAATCTTTTCACAAAATGCATAACACATCCAGCGAATATGTGTAATAGGATTGCCTCTGGGACTTGTGATAAATGGGGGTGATATTAATCGTGATCAAAAATGTGCGAATTTTTTTAATTTGGAGAATAATACGTTGATGAAATTCGAACATAATATTGTAAGATTTGAAAAATAACCAAAAGTGATTCCTGGGCTGAACTAGCCCAAAACAAGCAATTGAATAGATACAAAAACAAAAACAATGCAATAGCAAGGAAGTGAAAAAGCATGTCAGAGTGGGGTTTTTACTGCTCAGTAAAGATGTCTTCACACTGGCTCTCATACGGTACATAAAACATAAGGCTGTAAGAATACCTGGTAAACTTAAAGGATGGAAAATCCTTTTGTGTTTTTCGAGTTTTCAATTGTAAACCAGCCTTTCTAGAGTAATATGAGCATTTTCTAAGGAAAGAATATTTAAATTATTCCTATTTTATCCTATGCAACGTGCCCCCCTCCTGTAAAGAAATGGGTCTAACCATGGTACATATGTAACACTTATCCAGACGTTATAAATCAAACCGGGCAACACAGGATAATCTTGCTAGTCCCAATTTATTGCATCAGGTGCTGTTCTAAAGGCGATTGATAATTTTGTATCGGAATTGGAGTCTGCAGTGAACGGGATGAAGATTAAAAAGAAGACAAACAACTCCGACATTTATCTATACATAAATTTTAGTATATTAAAGAAGAAATAAAAATAAGCGTATGTCTTTTACAAGGAATATTTTTAATAAATAAATTTACACGATGCAATATGTGCAGGAATTTTATTGAATTTCTATAATTAAATTACAGTAGATTTCTAAAACATTCAAACACAATTTCAGTTGTATTTCTTTTTTTATCGGAAAAACAGTCTAAAAGAACTAATAAGAATTTTTCGATAGAAATAACTTTTACATTTGGAAATTGTAGAATACTTTCGAATGATATACAATTCTTAAAGGATGAGATGCTACGTGTGAAAGTTACTGACGGAAATTTGAAAATTAACGAGCAGTTCGAACCCAGTTGTATCTAGTAGGTTCAGTTACACATTTCAAATCAAGATAGAAATGTTCAAATTATGATTCGTGACAAGTAATACCTACTATTACCTGCGTATTTTACCAAATACTTAGTAGGATATATATATATATATATATATATATATATATATATATATAATCCAGGTAAACCTCCACAGGATAGTAATCCAACGAATTTCAACCGAGTTTATGAAAAGTTCTCAATATCAAATAGAGCTTTTATATATGGTTGTTTTTATTTACACAGACATGTACAACATCTGCGACACTGGCATGTCGATGTTATCGATCAACAGCTGTTATAAACTGAGATCTTATTTTCTTATTATAACAAATACACATTTGATGTTAGTAAACTTCTAAAATAGATGACTTTTTGAAGGCCGTGTATATAAACTTTTCTATTCCTGTAAATTCAAGTCTTAATTTTCTTTAGGCAGACTCATTCTGGAAACCTAACACCATAAATTGCTTTTTAGGGAGGTTCAAAGTTAGAGGGGCCATTTATGACAGGAAAACACATCTTCAATATCAGACGTGTTTTAGTCAGTTCATCGAAACGTAACACTGTAAACAGGTCTTATGGAGAGAGAGAGAGAGAGAGAGAGAGAGAGAGAGAGAGAGAGAGAGAGAGAGAGAGAGAGAGAGATAGATAGATAGATAGAGAGAGAATGAGAGAGAGAATGAGAGAGAGAGAAAGTGATAGAGGTAGAGAGAGAGAGAGATAGATAGATAGAGAGAGAGAGAGAGAGAGAGAGAGAGAGAGAGAGAGAGAGAGAGAGAGAGAGAGAGAGAGAGAATTAATTTCAACGGGTGACTAAACATCCGATAAAGAATCATCTTCGATCTCTGAAAGGTAAAAAACACATCAGGGTTTGAAAACGGAAACCCTTATTGCTCATATATTGCAAACTGAGCCCCTACTTACCCATGGATCATTGGAAAAGAGGATGCTGATGTTCTGAGAGGAATTTAGTACGTCTATATTACATTTTCTGTTGCATTTCAGTAAAAGGGACATAAATGGAAATGGCGATCAAATTTCCGACATTTGTCATTTTAATAAAAATGTTAATTTTTATTATTACGTCACATAATAGTAGAGTGTCCGTAATATCAACATTATTAAATACGAGTTATTTTCATTGATCACACGTTAATTACCATCAGAACGACTAACTGAAATTTAAATCAATAATATAACATATTTTGAAATATTATATATATATATATATATATATATATATATATATATATAATATTTATAAATAAATATTAATTATTTATTACCTACAGATATCGATGTTTCATGCTTACGCAATCTCCAGTGCAGGAAGCTAATTCCAGACGGTCGACGGGCGCGAAATCCGATTACAAATCGCCACTGAGTCGCAAGTCAGGAAAGTTACCGGTTGGCTACCAGAAATCAGCTTGGAATCTAGGAGGAATTTAACTTTGTAAATACCAAGTCGGCGAGTATTCACAGCAAGCGGCGAAGAGTGATCTAACAACCATAAATCGTGTTGGATCTCGCAATGAAGCTAGTAGTACTGCTTGTAATTACATGCACTCAGAGTTGCCAGTCTTAGTAAAGGGAGCTATACAATAATATTTATAAATAAATATTAATTATTTATTACCAACAGACATCGATGGTTCATGCTTACGAAATCTGCAGTGAAGGAAGCTATTTCCCGACGGTCGACGGGCGCGAACTCCGACTACAAATCGATCGACAAAAATATTGCATATATATAGGAATAGGATAATAAATTTACAACTCAATATTAATTTATTATGATATGTTTAAAAATTGCTATTCTAATTAGGCATACAAATAGCAGTGTTTGGATTTTTTGTCTCTACTATATATATATATATATATATATATATATATATATATATATATATATATATATATATATATTTATTTATTTATCTGGAACAAAACTTAGATCTAATATACGGAACGTTTTTGTTCTTGTCTTTTACGGGAAGTGGGGTCTGATGAACTCTGCTAGGAAGCCATAAATTAAAATACTGTTTTGTTTTTAAATTACCGAAACAGTTTTTCATGGTAAACAACTGATGAACCCTTAAATAATGTTAAGACTAGCGTAAATTCTTGAAAGCAAACAAATATAGTGACTGCAAAAAGTAAATTGACTTACAATAAAGTGATTTTACACCGAACGACTTAAGACTAAAATGTTTTTTATATAGTTTTAGTGGTTGAGAAACTCCTGAGACTATATATATATATATATATATATATATACATATATATATATATATATATATATATATATATATATATATATATATAACTTCTTTGTAATATAGCAGGAAAATATTTTTTTATATCTCTTTAAATCTCCACCAGTTTAAATATATATATATAGATATATACACACACACACATGGCACAATCACGTTGACACACCGGTTCCCGTTAAATCACCGAAGCGGCGTCGAGCCTGGCCAGTACTAAATGGGTGACCATTTGGGAATACCAGGTGCTGTATGTGCTCTCCGCTTATCTCGGTATTGTTTCCAGTCGTCTTGTATTACTACTTGCCATTGGAATCAAGCAATGCCGACTCAGGAGAGCGGTTGCTGGTGATTGCGCAACCCTTGCAATTACAAATTCACGCGCGGGCAGCCCCTGGTGGGGCACTCATACGTCGAAATCTACGGGAGAGTCCATCATATATATATATATATATATATATATATATATATATATATATATATATATATATATATATATATATATATAGTAGAGACGAAAAACCCAAACACTGCTGTTCCTATGCCTAATTTGCATAGCAATTTTTAAATAGATCATAATAAATTAATATTTGTTGTTGTAATTTCATTATCCTATTTCTATATATATATGCAATTGTTTTCTCGATATTTACAATAATCAAACTGATTTAAAAAAGAAGGATACATTAATAAATTTGTATGTAGATTACCAAAATGTTCATATGTATCTATTTATATGAATAGAGGCTGAAGTTTTGGTCTCATGTTTACAACACACTTATGAATGAAATGCTAATAATTTACATTTTATAATTCAAGTATTTAATTTGTGAAGCGATAGTACGCTCGCAAAGCCAGGTAGTTTATATACAAAAACGAAAGATTATATATTTAATTATTTGACCGGCGATACGGTTACGTAATTCCGTAATGACGAGCGTAACAAAATGCGAAATATATATATATGTCTATGGATGTAAAAATATTTATTTATTAATGATAATTATTTAACTCCTATAAAGTTGAGCCTATTCGAGAGATGATAAACTGATCATTCATAAATTAGCCACGTTGCATATATATATATATATATATATATATATATATATATATATATATATATATATATATATATATATATGAGAGAGAGGGGGAGGATAGATAAACATCTCTTTTAAATCACAGTACTTGTGTTTACATTGAAACATACAAGGCGTATTTCTCACGCATTTCAAAACGTTATCGTCTCGTTCGCCGACTTGTTACGAAACCAGGGTTCATAAAACAGTTTCAGCTCGTTAAAAGAATGCAAGTCGGATGATAATCAAATTCTACTGCATTTGGTATAAGTCATTTTTTGTTCTTTTTAACGATCTCTCGACTACTAACTATTCTGCACTATTACCATATGTTTATATTGAAACCACAATCCCGTCCCTTACTTGGTTAAAGTGATTTTTCCTATAGCACAACAAATCTATAACGGCGTCGTATCCGATGCTCTGAACATTGAGCGATCATCGAAAGTTAATGTAATTTTACTCCGGCCCACCCCGTATACCGCGCTTAATTTTCCCCATGAACTACCACACCGAACCCGCCCCTTCCTCGTTCCTACCGCGCACAAGGCATCGCTGTATATTGTCACTGTTCAAATTTGACTTTTCACGTTCGTAAAATCCTCTTGCCCCCGATCCCAACGCCATGCGCAGGTAAAGGAAAGATATATAGCTCACTGGCGTACAAAAGCTACGATCGATTCCCCCTGTCAAGTATCTTAGTTGATGTACCATAGTAACACGTCGCGGCTTGATGATATATGAGTCATCGAACGCGGGCTCAACTGTACACTATAAACACGGCCCGCTTCTGAAGTAACATTCTCTGAACCCGCGCAGTCGGCGAAGATGCTGTTGCAGTCGGGGACGAGGTATATAATTAATGGACCTGATTAGCGTGACACCCGCGGGCTACTGAGGTGGACTGGGCAGAGAGTTCGGGAGAAGCAGCCTAATATATACCGACTGTAAGACTTTCTAATACAGATATCAATTCATACTGTGATAAATAAGAAAGAGACGGAAAGGCGAAAAGGAATAAGTATTATCCGAAAATAGAGAAAAAAAAATGGCGAGCAACTTCTCGGATGTAACAAATAAGGTATAAATTAAGAGACAGGCGAGTAGGGACCTGTTTATATCGTCAGGATAAAGAAAAGTAAGCAGTAGGCTTTAATATAATGTCATGAGGACTCCGGGTGATATGGCCTCATGCCAGACTTGTTCGCGTGTATGCGGATGCACAATGGGTAAAAGTACAGAATAGTTAACATTCAATATAATAAGGGATCCCAAAAACGGAAGTTTCAAGAAAATTATACATATAGAAATGAAAAAATTTAGCCTATGTGTAGACGTACTATCTAACATAAAAAATACTCACTTTTTAGATGTGACTTTAAACTGAAATTAAAATACTTACGAGCCATATTTAAAGGATAACGCCAATCCAATATACGTCAATCCAAAGTCCAATCACCTCCCCAATTCCTAATTCTATCGAACGTAGGCTTAGCAATAACTATATAAATGAAAATGTATTTAAGAAGTGAAGCAACATCTACAACACAGTTCTTAAAACTAGTGTATATAATAACAGCTAAATCAAATATAAGCAATAGCGCACCAATAGTTACAATAAAATCAAAAACAGAAAAAATAGAAATATAATGTGGTTTACACCGACCTATAATCAGATGCTCAAAATAAACTTGACAAGACATTCCTAAATCTCCTCGAAAAACACTTCCCAGTAACTAATACTTTGCACAAAATATTCAATAAAAATTACCTAAAACTGACCGACAGTTTATACGAATACTTAGAAATGATAATTAAAGCACACAATAAAAAATACTAAATTAGAGCAGTAGAGAAATATAATAACAAAATGTGTTCGAAAATTGATCAATATAGCAACAATAAAAATAACACTAGGAAGAACAAAATATAACCACTAGAAATAGTAACAACCCAAACCCTAATAGTAATCAACCAAACAGAAATAGGAAAGTTAATTATGAAGAGAAAAGCTGTAACTGCAGAACCCGAGTAATTTGTTAACTACAAAAAAAATTCCTAACCAAAACATTGGTTACCGAGCTACAATATTTTCTATAGAAAGCCTACGTGGCTATGACCTCCCCACATTTTAAAACCGGATATTACGACAATAAATTACCATTCAATAACAAAAAAACGCCGAATAAAAGCAACACTAGTTATCCATTATTGAGAGCTCAGAAAAAGCGGACACTCGCCAATAATCAAGTGGAAAATAGGACGACAGGCCAGTACATGTAGTAATTTAGATTACCCGTGTAGGTTATTGTTTGAATAAGTAGTTTGAAATTCTAAACTGTAAAGATATTCAAAACCTATTAAACTGAAGAAGTGAAATAGCAAGCAACTGTATAACCGAATAAACTTTACATTAAGATAACAATACATAATGATGAAAAAATTAAAATATTGATAAATAAATAAAATAAAAAAAATTTAAATAAATAACAAACTAAACTATATCAACACATAAAAGGGCAACGGATAATAAACAATAGAAATATAAAATATTATTAGAACGAAGTTGTTAAAATTGGGGCAGCTCTTAATTCGACACACTCACAAAAGAGATGCGTCACCTTTATAGAAAACTAAACAAAGGTACATTATGTCAAGTAAAGGTACGCCGAAGCTTTGTTTGAGTAAAGCACTGCCATTGGCTAATGAAAACCTTAACCCGCGGGAGGGGGAAACGATGAATCTGATTGGTTAACTCGCTATACTAAACACCACGTAGACATATGAAAACACTCAATAACACGAATTCCAAGCATTTCACCTGATGATTACCTACCGGGATGAAACGCGAACGCTTCTGTGTAGATTACTGGCTATAAATATATTTCTATAACTTACTATCTAGCTCTACTCACGTATTGTAAACTTTTGAAGTAAATGCAGAAAATCAATACATAATACATTATATCTTCTTATTATGTAAATACATGAAATAAAAAGTATATATATATATATATATATATATATATATATATATATATATATATATATATATATATATATATATATATACAACACTGTATATAGTTTGATTCTAGTAACCATGTCATTATTCACTTTAAAAAATATCCTGTTCTGAAGAGACCGTGTCGTTATCACTTCGACAACCAAAATATAGAGTTACATATCTTGGATTTTCTATTAGTTGGACTATTACGAAAAAGTCAAGCACCGTTTTCAAACACATATAATAATAAAAATAATTAAACTGACATTATTAAAGCATGTACATACATGGGTTCATTTATGTATGTAGATTAATTTATATATGTATATATATACAATGCAGTATATATATATATATATATATATATATATGTGTGTGTATATATATACAATGCAGTATAAACATATTATCAAGCTAGCAAAAATACGTATACTTTTCCTAAACATTGCAATTTGCAATTAGATAATAAAAACTATAACTATTAGAGAAGATATCTTACTTTCTATTGTTTATTTGTACATATTCTTGAAAATTAACATCTATTGAGAATAAATTTAGGAAGTCTGACTATGAATAATATATATATATATATATATATATATATATATATATATATATATACTCAAACATACACACACATAAATATGTATATATATGTTTATTTATTTATGTTATACGTACACACATGTAATCCATGTACACGTGTTTCTGGCTCACACCCGTCATTAGCATGGCTAACTTGGACAAGGATCGAACCTTCGATGTTGATGTCTATAGTATAGTATGGCGATTTACTCCCATGCTATGACGCCTTGCCTTGAAATATGTACGATTTTTATCACCTAAATATTGAATGCATTTTTATGTAATTGTTTTTAATGGTGATTCTAGGTTTGATGCTTTTGTTACACACCTTTATTAATTGTTTCACTTCCTTAGTGATAAAGATGCAGACAATTTCATTATTAGTCGCCCTTAACTTTATAGGACATATTATTTGTTTATATATATATATATATATATATATATATATATATATATATATATATATATATATATATATATATATATATATGTGTGTGTGTGTGTGTATTTATTAATTTTATACGTACTTCAAAGTGATCCATGGACAGCATGTCTAACTTTGACAAGGATCGAACCTTCGATATTGATGTCTATAGTCCTGCGTTTTCTTATAAATACTATGTCTTAGTATATCTTTCTTGTGGTCTATGGGTCCTACGGATTCCAGGACAAGAACGCATCTAGTCTGGTGGAGTATCCAGCTTAGTGCTTTTACTAGAAGCAACATTGCTAGTATGAGCCAGTGCATAGCTGTGTCGAGGGGATCTTATTTGGGCTTCGAATACTATGTAATTTTGAATATTTAGTCACGGTTTACTTCTAGAGTGAAGTATCCTCATGTCAGGTTGTCCTGATAACCTTTTGTACAGAGATACCGAAGACACTAGTAGGTAATTTAGTTGAAATGTGGTTGTCTTCGGTAAGATTCGAAGTTACTTAACTCATCATTATTAATATTGAAACAAATTTTCAAGATGTAAGGGTTGATAGTGTGGGCTATATGTAGTTTTAGTTTTATATATAGAGAGTAAAGGGGCTGGGTAATTTTCGTAAAAATTCAAATACCCTGATTTTTATGAAATGTTGATCATAGGTATTATACATAAAGTAATATGCCACAAAATTTCAATTTTTCTGTATTATTTTAAAGCGTGAGGGTCAGATTACATAATAGGGACTCAACGATCGATTTGAAAATTGAAATATTTGAGATTAGCATGAAACTTGATTGATAGTTTCTATTCACTTGCCTCCTCAAGAGGGCAGAGTTAGACACAAGGTCGATTTATTTTAATGTTGGAAAAATTCAGCTCCTCCAAAAGGGTCACTATAGATTGGGGAAAAAATTAAAATTGCCTCAGTGTAGAAGGATGCTGTCGCTGACTGAGGGCAGAGCAGATACTACACCTTGATTACAGGCCGAAGGCTGAGAAGTGATTAATAGTTCGAATAATCGGTAATACCACTGTTTTGTGGTATTCGCCCAGCGTCGGGTATTCCGCCTTCCACTGAAAATGGAAATTTATGGAGAATACAAATTCACATGCGGTCTCCAGTCACCATGTATATACCGGTTAGGAGAAATGACCTACAGCGCCTAGTATTTTCAAATCGTCACCCATCTTGTGTTGGATAATGGCTATATGGGAACGGACGCATCTTGGAAATCGTTTGCTTTAGCTTGCGCGATTTAGTGCGTGTGGACTCGTACAGTCGGGTGAAAAATGGGGCTGTTCTCACGGTCGGAGCTCACAGGTGCTGTCAGAGCGAACTTTGACGAACACCGGGTCAAGAGGTCAGAGAACATGAGTGAAGGAAATGTTTGCGCACGAGTGTCGCACGTGTGGATCCGTGACGTCACTCCTTCTTCGTGAGAAGCTGAGAGTTTTGCTAGTCTGGGTTTTGGAGGCGAACCTATCAGACGTGATTTTTATGATATAGTCTGCGGCATACATAGGGGAATTATTTCCCTAAGAAAATACAGGCGAAAGATCTGTTTTCCCCCCTCCACGAATGGTTAAGCACTTAATTGATAAGTAATTACGAAAGTAGTAATTTGCTCTCTCTCTCTCGACGTTAGTGAATATCTCCCATCTGACGGATAACTAACGCTTGAAATAAAACATAAATTACATTTAAAAGATTGTTTGTCTTCCGAGTCGGTCATGGAGCTTTTGTGTTGCAGCGGCGTGGTTCACGGCAGAAAGAAAGAAGAAAGAATTCAACCACTAGACGACGCACCCTCTACGCGGCGAGGGATAAATTTAAAGGTATGCAAACTATATAATTTATGGTGTTAAAAATGACGAGTGTTTAAACAAGAACTGCCACGGCCGTTCCGGGACGAGTGTACGAAACGAGTACCGCCGCGCCCCAAGCAGTGGGGCTATGCAACACTTGTACTGGCCAAGCTCAACGTCGCTTAACTTCGGTGATCTAATAATACTTATTTGAGACAAATTAAGCATGATCCGTGTAGTTCACGTTCTTAAGACCCATTAAGCTGAAACACCAATTTTTCCACATTTTACATGAGAAAATCATTTAATACATGTTGATCAACATCGGAACAAGAATTCTACACATAAGGTTACGGAGAATATATAATTTTTGATTTTAATCTTCGTAAAAGGGATACACAAGTGGTGCGAAACTATTCGGTTTGTTTATTTTTTATTTTTTATTTTTTTATTTTTTTCAAGGGAAGCAACTCTAAAAATCACAATAAGATTTATCATACAGAAATTGAAATATATTACAAATGAAAAAAAAATAATATAAAAGGGGAAAATGTTCTACGTCAATAGCATTTTAGGAATTTTACCACGAATAATAATTAAGTAATAAAATGTCCTTTTTCGAAACTAAAATGCAAGTATCAGGAAATTTCAGCGTGTGTTCTTATGGATTGGCAGGCATAGATCAGGCTGAAGGCGTTTTTACAGATAATGACGTTGGAGAGGCGCTCGTAAAGCCAAGTCCCCGGTGTGGCGCGTCATTGACAGACAGTGGCTGTTGAGGAAGTTGTTTAATTGATTTTACTATTAACATGCAGAACCCTGTAGCGGGCCGGGTCTTCTGCTCGTCTTCAAAACACAGACATGACATAAGTAATCATACACCTCATCATTTTTAATGACGAAGACTGCGACTAGAAGAGCCTGATCAACTTAGAAGAGATTATTTGTCCTTTCTGGGCAATAAAAGAAACACTCATTTAACAGTGGTAAGTGCAATCCTGAGGTTTGCATCGATTACACGCTGATAAAGACTACCCTCAGAATACCTCTGAAACTGAGACAATTCTAATACTTCATTTTCCGATATCATACGTAAATAGTGATATATGATAAGTTTAGTGTCTGTGGATAATTATATTTTTAAATATATACGTCGCACCACATCTGGGGGCATCACATTGGTGAACGTATCTTATTCCCAAATAGCATTTAAGAAAAATGCTTTTAGTTCAAAAGAATCGCAAACAAAATAAACAAATAAATGACATCTATAAAAAATCTATATATTCAATACGAGCGGGGATTGGCTCAGTGGTAGAGCTTCAAGCTTCAAGCTTCAGACTCTGGTTTCATGGTTTCGATCTCGCTAGGTTCAGCCATGCTAAGTAGTGGTATAACGATGAAACACATGCCCGTTGATAATTATATTTAAAATAATATTTGTCGCTCCTCATCTGGCGACATTGCATTGGTGAATGTAAATTATTCCCAACTTACATTTAGGTAGAATGCTTTTTGTTCAAAAGTATCGCAAACAAAATAAACAAATAAATTACATCTATAACATGTGAAGATAGGCTCAGTAGTAGAGCATCAGGTTTCAGAATCTAATGTCCTGGTTTCGAATCTCGCTAGCTTCAGCTACGCTGATGAGTCGTATACCGAGGAAACGTGTCTAGGGATAATTATAGTTTAAAAATATATATGTCGCTCACTATTTGGGGACATCGCATTAGTGAAAGTAAATTATTCCCAACTAGCATTTAGGTAGAATGCTTTTTGTTCACAAGTATCGCAAACAAAATAAACAAATAAATGGCATCTATAAAAAAACCCAGATACATTCAGTTCTAGCAAAGGTTGCCCGATTCGTAGAGCTTCAGGCTTCAGACTCTAGAGTCCGGGTTTCGAATCTTGCTAGCTTCAGCTACACTGATGAGTCGTATAAAAACGTAACACGTGTCTGGGGATAATTATACTTTAAAAATATACGTGTCACTCCCCATCTGGAGGCATCACATTGGTGAAGGGAAAATTATTCTCAACTAGCATTTAGGTACATTGCTTTTCGTTCAAAAGTATCTCACACAAATAAATGACATCTATAATGAAGCGATACATTCAAGACTAGCCGGGATTGGCTCAGTAGTGGAGCTTAAGGTTTCAGACTCTGGATTCCTGGTTTCGAATCTCGCTAGCTCAAGCCACGCTTATGAGTCGTATAACGACGGAACACCTGTCCGTTGATTTTCGTTAAAAAGCATCGCAAACAAAATCTTTAAAAATTACATCTACGATAAGTATATTGATGTACATTGTCTTATATTAGTACTTGTAATATTTATGTTGTGAAACTGTACGAAGTACAGAACTGTCGGGTAAAAGTCCTTTCTCAGCATAATTATTAATTACTAGCAAGAAAACCCGGCGTTGCTCGGGATTGAATGAGGATCACAACTATGTACTTTTTCACTATGCTCATAACGCCGTATTGCCTTTTTTGTTGTTATTACTGCCTCACCTCCACCCGTTTCCCTCCTAAATATTGTCGGAAGAAGTTGAAATGTTGAACAAACCTTTCTATTACCGTCTAATACATATGGTTTACATTTTATTAAAATCAGATGAGGTTATTTGAAGTTTTAAGTGTGGTCTGTCGCCATGGATCACTTCAAGATGGAGGCCCGTAAATATTCGCCACGTAGACATTCTAATCCACTTCTCATTTAGCGTCTGATAATAGTGTCATAGATTTATTGATATCTGAAACGCAAATCAATCATTACAAAATATGGATGTTTAAAACATTTACTGCTGCTTTGGTACAGTGGTTGAGAACACGGACTGACACGTTAGGTGTACCAAGTTCGAACCAATTCTGTTCCACATAAACACTTTCACGCAGGATGTTGGCAACCTTCACGTGGTCCCTCCTGTAAGTACCGGATGTCTTTCTAGAAATAATTCTAACTAGAAAGATATGGGGGAAACAAATACCAATAATAGAATTATCTGATTCATAGGAAATAAATGAATGAATGATTGCTTCTTTGTACAGCCTCGAGCGCTGACCGTCGACGAAGATAGTGGACATATTTTAACACGTATGAATTATTTTATTGTGTTTATATTTACTTCTGGAATGTATTTTATGTATAAAAGACGACCTTTGTTTCCCGTCTAACCGGTTTTCACGCTTTCCTCATTCAATGCTAATTATGCATCACCGCACTGTTAGAATTGCGTTGAGAAAAATATAAGTGGACAAGCACGCATCAGGTCTTCCCATTAATCGATTTTCAGTATAAACACTGGACCATGAGATTAGGACCTATAAGAAAACAAAGGAGATACTTATTTCTTCTAAATTGCATCCTGTAGCAGACCAGGGGCCTAACATACAATGGTTGCATTCAATGCTACCAAGACAAAGCTCCTTTCCTTTAACAATTATAAGAAACATTTCCAATTAGCGATTGCTATTACTAGTAGAACTCTTTCTGAGAGTCCAACTTTAAAACAGCCTAGCCTAACATTCACATGCATCATAAATTAGAAGTAATACATGAAAGCTACTGCCAAGAAGGTCGGCTCCCTATACTGGTCTAGAAAATTTATCACACGTGCCAGTATCCTATATCAAAAAATATGCTCTGACAAACCTCTTGCACTTGTACTATCTCAACCCAACTAACCCTGATCAATCCGACCACCAGCAAATTTCCAACCCTTTCTCATAAAGGTCCCCAAATGTCGGAGAACTTTCTACTGTAATAGCTTCTTTTCTCGGACAGCTTGCCTTTGGAATTTCCTCCATGCTGCCTGTGTATCCGACAATACCAACATTCAGAAATTTAAATGTAATGTTAACATTTTACTTCTTAAGGTAGGATGATTCCTATAAATCTGGCCCCTAAACACAATAGCTCCTTATTCCCCATTTGCAATATTCCTTGTTTTAGGTGAATAAAAAATGTTTTTAAATATTTAATATAAAAAATGGGATGTATTCTATCATTTTCATCAAGTACTTTATTTTTCACCAGGACGACACATGTCTCGGCTTTGCAGGAAAAATTGAGACAACAAAATTTCCCAGATTTTAGTTTAGGAGGATAATGCCGGTATACGTGTATCGTTTGAGTTTTAGCTTTTTTTTAAATTTACAATTTACAACTAAATCGGAACTTGTCGAATATCAAGTAAATCCACTCAGCACTAAATTGACTGGATTTTTTTTCAACTAATATTTACGATATGAAAAATGTTCTTGAACAGAATTATGCGTTATATACAAATTAAAACACTCACTGAATTTGATAATAATAACAATGAATATTAAATTAATAAGATGTATTTTTGCGAAGAAATATGTAAATTAGTTACCCTTACGATTTCGATTACATGCAGTTGAACAGTATTTTAGAAACTATTGTTCTTCTTTTAAGTTAAGTTGATATCAACATTTCACTCTCACTTTGCGCTAATTATAAATATAGAGATTTTGTTTTTCAAATTTATTTGACGATTATATTCTATCATTAAACAACCCTAACCCTAACACCATCCACTGGTAAAATAGTACACACCACCCTAGGAGGTTTATAAAAAAAATAATAACCTGAATTTAGCCTCTTCTCAGCTAGAATTACTACTTGAGAAGTATTTAATTTTGAATCGAATTATTTCTAAAATTGAAGTGGAAACTCCGAGTGTGTAATAAGATCAGACAGGGAGTAAACAGCTAAGGACAGACACACTGATGAAGGCGTCTCAGCTCGAAATCATAGAAAAATAGTCAAAAGATTATTTGAAACGCAGTAGGTGGATGAACTTGTAAAACGCAATTTTTAAATGATGTTTTTTTCTGCATGACGTCATAAAGGGGAAATGGTCAATGCTAAAACTGGTAATAGAATAATTATGGAAAGCTGGTAAAAGAATTAAAATAGAAATATCGTATGGAAATTAGAAGCAAAGGAACAATGATGTGTGTCTGACACATATGCTTGTTTTAAGAAAAGACGAAGATAATAAAATGCATAAATAGGGATAGAGACTCCGGGGAGAGTGACATACGGGACCGGAGAGATATGGCGTTACGCATGATAGCCAGGGAAAGAGTGAAACACGTGAACGCATTCATATATGACTAGTGTATCTTGTTTACGGTTGAGGGCATTGACTGATTTTTTATTGGTGAATCAGCTAATACATTAATTAATTAATAGATATATTAGCAGTACAATATGGCCACGAGTGAACTAGCAAAGTTAAGGAGAGTAAATATTAGACACATATCAACAGGTCAACAATGAATAAGAATTAAATTCGTGGTGACGGAAGTAGGGATAGAGAAAAAGGGAAGGGACGTCATCGAGAAAACCCCAGAGAATACTGGTCAAAAGCGTTAGTCTCAGAGGAAGCGATTGGGAATGACGCTCGTATTAAAATGAGCAAACACACATGTAACTTGAAATCTCCGGGCTTAATGACTGTCTTTCTTTCACTTTCATTATTTTCTTTCTTTTCTTATCCTATTCATTTATTCTTTTTTGTATTATTTGTATTTCTCTTTTTTAAATTTTTATTTGCTATTAATTCGTTTATCGTCATTTAATTTCTATTTTCTTACTTTTCTTTTCGTTTTGTCTTTTAATTTCATTTATTCTGTTCGTATAATTTTATTTTATTTTTTTCTTCTTTTTGTTTCTTTTTTGTTTCCATTTGTCACCCATTCTTTTATTTTCATTTTAGTTATAGAAATGTTATTTTCGTATATTTCGTATATTTTTGTATATTCATATTTCGTATATTTTTGTATATCTTTATTAATTCAAGTATATTTTTGTATATCTCCATATATTTTAGTATATTTTCGTATATCTCCATATATTTTAGTATATTTTTGTATATCTTCATATATTTAGTATATTTTCGTATATCTCCATATATTTAGTATATTTTCGTATATCTCCATATATTTTAGTATATTTTTGTATATCTTCATATATTTAGTATATTTTCGTATATCTCCATATATTTAGTATATTTTCGTATATCTCCATATATTTTAGTATATTTTTGTATATCTCCATATATTTTAGTATATTTTTGTATATCTTCATATATTTTAGTATATTTTTGTATATCTTCATATATTTTAGTATATTTGTGTATATCTTCATATATGTTAGTATATTTGTGTATATCTTCATATATTTTAGTATATTTGTGTATATCTTCATATATGTTAGTATATTTGTGTATATCTTCATATATTTTAGTATATTTTTGTATATTTTCGTATATTTCTGTTATCGTTATTGTAGTTTCTAGTTCTTTAAATTTGTTCTCCTATTCTATATATTTCATTCATTCTTTAGATTTTTAAATCATTTTATTTTGCTTTGTTTACTTTTCTTTCTGTTATTTTCTATTTTCATTCATTAATATTTTATTTATTTTCACTTTACTTATTATTTTTCTTTCTTTCGTTTTTATCTTTCATTTATTTTCTCTTTCCATATTGGCACCTATTTCATCTTTCTTCATTTGTTTATTTTGTTTTTTAGTTTTCATGTCTTCGTTCATTTTTTTATCATAGTTCCAATTTCTCTTTCTGTATCTCTTTTTCATTTTCTATTTTCCTTTCATTCCTTCTTTCTGACATCGTTATTATTCATTCATCTTTTCCTTCCATTTTTCCATGTAATCTTTTAAGCTCTATCTTGTGTTATTTTGCTTCCTTAATCCATCATGGAACAAAACTCATATTCAACCGACATGTTTTAATTAATATTTCCCCCGCCTTTTTCGTCAAACACATAACTTTCTTTATCTGATCAAAAATCGTTTCATCGACGCAACACCAAATATGGCCCCTCCATTCAGCAATGCTCATCAAGTTTTACAAGCTGTGAGTTATGAAACTCTTGTCATCTCTTTCACCTGATCTCATTCGTGTTTTATTTTCTGCATACCAATCTTGCTTTCTTTCCGACTTTAATTTGTCTGATTCTATCTGCTTCAGTTTATGTCACTCTCTTTGTATTTTTCTTTCATTTTTCTTTCATTTTTCTTTCATTTTTCATCTTTAATGATTCTTTCCCCTTTTATTTCTCTCGCGTTAAGCAATTTCCTTTTGTCTTTTTCTTTCCTTTCTTTATATCTTTGTTGTCTATTTATTTGTCTCGCTAATATTTTATCGATTTATTATTCATCCCAATTTCGCTGTTATTGGCCCGTTTGTGTCTTGGTATCCTTACACCATTTTTTTTTACTAAGGAGTTACCACTTATCAAGGTCTAAACTAACTCGAGGATAAGGGTTACAGAGTGTCAGGTCAACGGTGAGAAAACATCGTGTTGATCAGTAATGGTGGTGGAAATTGGCAACATTTGATTATTTAGGAGGGAAGCTTAACAAGAATTTGCTTACATTGGACGTGTAAACGAACATGTTGTAGTCAGCTGATAAGCAGCCAAGCAGTGTTGACTTCCAAAGACGGATAGTTCTAGAAACTTTGCTCATGGAAGTTTGGTTTAGTTTTAGGCACACAAAGAAAATAACATTATTGACAGTGGTAATAGCTAGACGAGTTTTAGTTGTGAATGTTTTAAAGGCGAAAAACATAGATTAAAGCTCAGCCGAGCACCTGTCATGAAAATATCGATAGAGTAGAGAAAGACTAACAAGGTCTCTGCTGTGAGAAATAGGTAGTAGAGAGGAGAGGATGACATTGCCTATTAGATTTCGAAGTTGGTGTTGTACTCTGTCAAGGTAGAAAAGAGTGCTCTGAGCAGCACCTCCCCAAATTGTGACGAGAGCAGCACTCCATCTTAGGATGTATTTGGCTCTTATACAGGTCCTATTTATCTACTTCCCACGGAGTAAAATGTGACACAAGGTCGGAAAGTGGGAGTTGAGAAGTCAGCACTCTAGAGGAAGAGTACTTAATTGCCTGGGCAGCTCCGTCAGCATTCCCCGGTAGGGGCGCCCCAAGAGCTTAGCAATTATCGCATCACTACAGTATAAATCTCTATGCATGAGTGGATGAAGTGTGTGAGGTGAGCTGAAGAAAAATTACTACCAGTAAAATACATAGCCCTGTTGTGCTCGCATACCCTTAATGACAATAAAAGTGTAAAAATTTGGGAATTTCCTTGCTTTTGTACATTTAGTGTATATGAATTTTCATATTAACCCTATTAAGGGCATATGATTTCAGTATACTGGCATTTATCATGGAATGTCACTACTTTAGTAAAGGCTACGCCTCAATACAATGGCTATTTTAAAGTTTTTTTTGAATTTTCTGGAAAACTAAGGCATATGCTAAACTTAAATGAAAATGCCATCAACTAGACCCTAGAACCTCACCTCTATCTCTGCCAAAAATCAGCTGAATCCATCAAACATTTGATGAGATACAGGGTGGCACATACGTACGTACGTACGTACACACAGATAACATGATTTCATGATTGAACTTTCTGGATCTCTGGGTTGCCTTGACTAATGATGCTGAAATTCTACACACTTATAGAACCTCTCAAATAAAAAATGTGTGCAAAGTTTTAAGTAATTTGGTTCATTGGCTTTTGAGTTATGATTGATCAAAGAAATGAGATTCCCAGCATAGGCCATTTGTGAGTATATTAAGGGATAGAGCGCTCTCGCACCTCCGTTGATTTACCGCTTTTCTAGAGACCACCCAGTAGTATAACGAGAACTCTATAATCAAGAGACATTAATACAATGATCAGAGGTCACAATTATAAGCTGATATAAAAAATAATTGGGCTTTAAGAGCAAATTAATTTAGCTATCGACTGTTTGATTCTTGGAATGTCTTACTATCTCTTGTAGTAACTCTCTCAGTTTCAGGTGGTTCAAGACCAAACTTGATAAAGTCTATGCAACTCGTATATAAAAAACTCACACGCGAACTGACTTTGTAACATTATGTTGGTAATAAGCGACTTACAACATTGCGTAGAGAGTTCTGCAATTCCCATTATGAACAACGGATCAGCTTTGTGTTGTTGACAGAAACAGCTGTTCGTCTCTTTGATACGTAAGTAATTAGCGCATTAGATAGTGACATCTCCCAGCAGTGATGACAGTAACAGTTGTAGAGATGTAGTTCATTTTTAAAAATGTTCTCTTTCCTTGTGTCTTAAATAATGCAAGCAATTAGAAAAAACAAGCCATAACTCCATTACTTGCTCTGGGATTTTATTTACATTTTACACTAATTTACAAGAAGTACATCCAGAAGAACCGTATCCTTCCGTCCATCGCCCGTAGTGTGGTGCAAGCCGCGAAACTTGTCTAATCACATTGATGCTTCACTCCAGAGGCAGGAACTTTGTAGCTCTATGTCATGTGCTTTCTCTCATACTTTCTGTACACGTCGATCCAACTTGAATTTTAATGGTATATTCCATCCTCTTGAATGAAATAACTTTTAAAACTTTATTTTAACACATTCAACATGTAAGCTTGCTACAGCTTAATAAGAAGGAAATACCATTTTATGAGTATTTTCAAGTTATCTCCCCTTAATTATGAGGCATCCTCAATCATGTCTAGGCAACTTGTATAGTACGATCTCCCATCAGTGGTGACAGTAACAGATGTGAATTCTTTTTTATCCCTATAGATAAAATAATACAAACAATTTAAAAGAACTGTTTATTTTTATTTATTGATCCTTTCTATATTAAATAGTTATTTCTGTTGTTTTTTTTCTCTTTTTATATCTCTTTTTTTTCTATTTTGTATCATTTTTATTTAATTCTGAATTCAACTGTTTTTTTTTTCTCCTTTTCTTTTCTTTTTTCTTATTTTCCTTATCTCTAACGCAATTTCTTTCTCCGTCGATTTTTTAATTTAATTTTTTATTTTTTTATTTTTTTAGCTTCTCTTTATTTAATACAAGCATCGCTACCCGGCGTTGCCCGGGGAAAAATTGTAACATATTTCTACTAAAACTTGTATCTCTCTACCTCTCATATATGTCTTTCTATCTATCTTTCTCTCTCTCTCTCCTCAGTGTTCTCCCTCACTCTCCCCAATCACCTATTTCTCCCCGCACAGCCCATTCCCCTCTCTCTGGACATACACACAGACTACTCCCCTTTATCCCTCGAGGAATAAGTCGGCATTTTCTTTCCAAATTAGTACATAAGAACATTGAAAATTGCTGAAAAATCGACCACCCCTGACGAAACCTGGTTCAGTTGACCCCCAAAGAAAGAATAATTTCTTTTATATTTTATATATTATACACCGGGGAAATGCCGATCAAATTATACAAACTTTGTGGATGTTTGTGTTGATATTTTTTTAACCTTTCGCTGGACATACACACAGAAAACTGCTCCTTATATAATAGATTCACCCCTGTATTTTTCCATCTTTTTCTTTCTATTTCCCCAATCTTTATTTCATTCTTTCTCTTTTTTCTTTCTTTATCTGTTTTCTCTTTCTTTTCATTATGTTTCCTTGTTACTCTGTCTGGATTCCTTAATCCTACACTTAAATATAGATTTCAAATATTTCATTCATATTTCTTTCTTTCACTATTGCTATCTTCCTTTAATTTGTTTTTTCTTTATTTATTTTCTTTCTCTATTTCCTTTATTATTGTTTGTTCCTCTTTTATTAATTTAATTTGATGTATTTTTCTTTCTCTTTGGATTTCGTCCATACCTTACTAATTCATCGTTGTGTTTCTGTTTTCCTTCCTTCATTTCTAATTTCAGCCTGTTTTCTTTATCAAACTGCAATCTTTCTCTCTCTCTTTCCCTATTTCTATGATTCATCACAGTTGTCGTTGTTGTCGATTTGTGTCGTCTTAAAATATGTTTCTACATCTCCCATTCTTTCTCAATCTCTTCTTTTTATCAATTCTTTCCCTTTTTTTCTCTGTCTGAATCCATTTTAATCGATTTGTACAATATTATCGACTCAGTCGCCAGATCTCATTCTTATTCTCTTTTTTCATTTATTCCCTTCGTTAACTTTTTTCTGTCTTTTCTTCTCTATTTCATTTATGATTTTTGTTTCTTTCTTTCTTATAGAAATTGCTCCAGACAAGGCATGTAAAGAGCCAAAAAGCACGAAAGATGAGTATCGCAAATACTGGAGGTGCCTTGAGAAGACCAAAGCTATTAGTAAGAGGAAAACAGTAAGCATGAAGAGAGTTCCACAAGCCTGCAATTCTTAGGCAGAATCTATTGGAATCGAAAGCTGTATTACATCCAAGTATCAAAACAGCGAATTTGTAAAGATCACAAGACCAACTATTTTTCTTAATTTATTTTTTGTCTTTTTATATCATTATTTTTTTTCTTTCCGAATTTCGTTCGGATCTTATTTATTCCATCTTTATTTTTTATTTGTCTTTTATACATTTCTTATTTTATACTTTTCCTTATCAAAATGGAACCTCTCTCCATCATTCATTATTCGTTGTTGTCTATTCTGGTAGTCTTATAATATCTTTCTGAACCTACCATTCTGTCACCATCTTTCCCCCCAAATCCCTTAAGAGTCTAGATCCCTTAATCCTACCCTTTCCCCTTCTACGTTTCCATCGTTTTCTTTTTTTCTTTCTCCTTCCCCGCCAGATTCCACTTTATCCAATACAGAAACACTTTTTATCGACTTAGCCAGAAAGATAGCCTTCGCCATTCAGAAATACTCATCAAGTTTTACAAGATTTGAGTTATTAAACTCTTGTCGCCTCTTTCACCTGATCTCATTCGTATTTTCCCTTCATATCAATCGATCCTTCCTGTTCTCGCCCCCCCCTCATCGCCCATCTTATCTCATCTCCCTTTTTCTCACCCTCTCTTCTTCCCATTGCATATCTGCCATATTTTAATCGCCATGATTAGAAGCAGCGAAGTGTGAAGTCTGTCCGACAGAAGAGGTGAAGGCGACTTGTCTAATTTATTTCAGGTCATTCCTCTGCGGTTTGTTAGCGACGCTGATGGATTGTCTCCCCTTGCCAGAAGGTGTCGCTATTGTCGCCCATTAACATGTGCATGATTGACAGGTAATTTTTGATACGAGCGACCTTTGCCGATCTGAAAAAAGCCTTCCTTGATTACGTTGGAGGACATTTTGTTTTCTGTTTTATTATTTTCTGTGCGTTTTTTTTTTCGTTTTTTTTATTATTTGGTTTAGCCGATTCATTATATCGAGGTTTTTGTTCTGATTTTTATAGGGATTATTTTTATGTTTGGCGAAAAATAAAAATGTCTGCATAGATTTTTTCAGTGTTTTGTTCAAAGACACTTATAAATCATGTTGCTGTTTAGGCATGGATGGAGTCTGACGAGGGATGGTCGAGAGATTTGAGGGGTTATATTTTTATGCAAATTTATTTAAATAAGCAGTTACAATAGAATATACCAAGGGTAAGTATACAAAGAAAAATAGGAACATTTTGTATATCACAAGACCGAATCGGGAAACGAGAAACAGTCTACGTGGTGACGGATTCCGGTTTAGAATTCAGAAATTGACAAACGGTGCTTTTCAGAAAGCAGTTCCTCGGCATTTTCGTCCGCTTAGAGTTTGGCTGATTTTTTAATGTCACAAGTCTAACTGAATAAAAAATAATAATTAAACTTAAAAAAATATTTTCAACTAGCCCCCCCCCCACCCAAATAAAACATTAAAATAATAAAAACTAATTTCCAATCATTAAAAGCAGTTTGCTTTTCTGATTTTGTACTAATGAAAAATAAAAATGGTGAACACAAATTATTAATTGCTCTCACCCCTAAATAAAACATGCGATCTAAAAAAATAATGGGTAACAGTTTTCTGATGAACACCGCTTGTCAATTTCCGAACTCGAAACAGGAAGCCAGGATCAAGTAGACTGTTTCTATTTTACTACCGAATTATATACTAAAGGAATATTCTATCGATAGATTTCGACCACACTATAAAAAATGAAGTTTGGTAATTTACGGCATATCAACACTTTCTTGTTTATTTAAATTCGAAACAATACAAATTGTAAAGAATACATGTAATACTAAATATATACATTTTTCTGGAGAAGACAATGGAAGTGTTCCCAAATTCTTAAGTGCACCCCGCATACTCAATATATTAAGCTCAATGTGTGTGTGGGTGTCGGTGTAATGTGTGTATTATAGGTTAGAGAATATACATAAACTCTAAAAGTGTATTCTTATGTAAAATTTACAGGGGAAGACAATGGAAGTGTTTGTGAATTTCTAAGTTCATCGCTAAGGGGGTTATTAGGGCATAGCCCCTTAAAACTTAAAGTATATTCTATTTTTATGTAATAAAATATATAGATTTTTCTGGGGAAGACAATAGAAGTGTTCCTGAATGCTTAAGTGCACCCCTAATGGGGTCTATTAGGACATAACCAATTTGAAAGATTCGAATAGATCCTTCTTTTATAAAATTTAAATTATATGTATAACATTTTCTGAGATAGACAATGGAACTTGTCCCGAATCCCTAAGTGCCGTCCTAACATATAGTTATATGAGGTCAAATCTCCTATGAAATTTAATATATATATATATATATATATATATATATATATACTTCTTTGTAATATAGCAGGAAAAATCCCGGCAGAGTGCTCGATTAATTGAGAATTAAAGTTAAAAATAAAAAATAAAGAGTATAATATTTATTTATTTTGGTACATAAAAATTAGTACAACATTCGTACCGGCGGTTTCAAGCACAGACGGACTTAGCCATTCGGATCTCTTCAGCTTCTGTTTTCATCTATTTCGGAAATGTGAAGTCACGTGTCTCTCTCGTTTGGACGCGTTGTTTGCTTAGTGTTATGTATGTTTGTTTAAATTTAGTGTAAGGAAGGTTTAGGTAAAACTAATTCGAGCTCCCGGCACTTGCAATGTTTACATTGAGATACTACTTACATTCAGTCAGTGTCGTATGATAGCGCAGGGGTAAGAGCACCGACCGTCAGCTAGACGGTTGAGTTTCAAGCCGCACTGAATATATATATATATATATATATATATATATATATATATATATATATATATATATATATATATTTTTATATATATATATATACCACTTGAATGTTAACATGTACAACAACATTTTTCAGAATATATATTCAAAACTTCATAATTATCCATTCATTAGTTTAGAAGATAACACTTTATATATGTATGTGAATGACTATATATATATATATATATATAGTCATCCACATACAGACAGTTTCGCTGTATCACAGCTCTTCAGTGCGGCTAGACCAGTTAGGGCCTCAAGCCGGGATTGAAACTCAACCGTCTCCTACCCCTGCTCTATTATACGACACTGACTGAATGTAAGTAATTAGTTTTTCCTAACGAGCTATGCCTAAAGCTAATGACAGTTGGCAATATCCTTACAAATAAGCTCATATAGTCATCGCCATACAGACTGTTTCGCTTCATCACATGTCTTCAGTGCGGCTAGAACAGTTAGTGCCTCAACCGTCGAGCTGACAGTCGGCGCTCCTTTAAAATATCATGAAATAATTATTTAATAAAAGTGTTTTAATGTTATCATGAAATAATTCCAAATCCGGTAAAGATATGCTCAATATTAAGGATAGATCATCATTATAATTAATGTTAAGTTTAAATAAACAAATGTAAACTTACACACTTCAGAAATGTAATACTTTCAGATAGTACAAAAAAGTATAGTATGAAATATAAAAAAGTCCTTTAAATGTAAGCTTTTCAAAAAACATCTCACCAGAAGAAGAAACCAAATATTTAATAATAAAATATTTGGTGTCACTTATAAATTATTAAAAAAGTTTGAAATGATTCATGAAATCATAATTGGTTTATAATTCCAAGTGAAAAAAAGGAGAATAAAATTAGAAATATTCTTAAACGAGGGGTAAATCTTTTCTTGCAACAGTAAATACACGGATATATTGTAATGTCATCCATTCGAATATTAAATCAGAAACTGTTCAAGTTTAATATGAATAAATCCAAAATATGGGTGTAATAGTCAC
>OY744544.1:56980824-56983324 GCA_963556195.1 Sepiola atlantica | reverse complement strand
ATAATTAAATACGATATGGGAACCGAAAGTTATAAATAGTAGATGAGAACACCACTAATACACACACGCACATAACACCCGATATATATATATATATATATATATATATATATATATATATATATATATATATATATATATATATATATATATATATATATATATATATACAGGGTGGGCAAAAATAAGGGTCCTATTTTTAAAAATTCATAACTTTTTTATTTATTGATTTTTTTTTTTTTTAGAATAAGTAAAGGACCCCTTCCGAAGCAAGCATGAGCCGTATTAGCCCTAAGGAACGTACCCTCATTTAGAAAACATTATTTTTGCTTAAAAAACTCAAAACAGTGTAAAAAACAATACTTTAGTTTTTGTAAGTTTTAAGAAGTGTTTTTCGGCTAAAATTTGTTTTGTTTATTTCAAAAAATCTCGGAAGGGTCAGTCTACACACACATAAAGTTTGGTGAGTTTAGCTTTTATTTTGTGGAAGTTATTCAAATTCAAGTTATTCAAATTTAAAGATAGGACCCTTATTTTGGCCCACCCTGTATATATATATATATATATATATATATATATATATATATATATATATATATATACATTCGAACAATATTTGACGCATGCCATTACCATCGACTGTGAGGTTAATCATTTAATTTAAAAAAATTAATTTATGTTATTCTTAAAGAGGAATAGAAAATCACAATAAGGGGGTGGCCAAAGAGGAATTCTTTAAAAGTATTTTCTCATAGTAAAAGAAATGGTGACAAAAATATTTAGACGTCTTTCAGTCGACTCTTTTCAAGATAACCGTCGACAACGATTAAAAACAGGGTAAAAAAACATCTCTATGGGGGAAAAAAGGTTCTGAAGTGATTTATCTTTGGTCTCCACCCATTATTGTGATTCTCAACAAAACTAACTCGATGCATTTTAGCCTGAATATTCCCCCGGGGATGAAACGCAGGAGTCTATGTGTACTTTAATTGCTATAAATATATTTTCATAACTTACTACATAGCTCTACTTACGCATCGAGCACTGTTGAAGTAAATACTGAAAATTGATACATAAAAAATTATATCCTTATAAAATTGTATGTGGAGACATGAAATATTAATATATATATATATATATATATAGGGTGGGCAAAAATAAGGGTCCTATTTTTAAAAATTCATAACTTTTTTATTTATTGATTTTTTTTTTTTTTTTAATTTTTTTTTTAGAATAAGTAAAGGACCCCTTCCGAAGCAAGCATGAGCCGTATTAGCCCTAAGGAACGTTCCATCATTTAGAAAACATTATTTTTGCTTAAAAAACTCAAAACAGTGTAAAAAACAATACTTTAGTTTTTGTAAGTTTTAAGAAGTGTTTTTCGGCTAAAATTTGTTTTGTTTATTTCAAAAAATTTCGGAAGGGTCAGTCTACACACACATAAAGTTTGGTGAGTTTAACTTTTATTTTGTGGAAGTTATTCAAATTCAAGTTATTCAAATTTAAAGATAGGACCCTTATTTTGGCCCACCCTGTATATATATACTGTGAATATTTTTTATTAAATATTAAAGTGTACTTACCTACAGACGACGTCGTTTCGGACAATCGTCCTCATCAGTGCAGGAATTGGTGGTTTCAGGCGGTCAGGCAGGTACGAACGCAGTTTGTGGATTCAGAAGAGAATCACGATCCTACACTCTAATCCATTAGGCCAAGGGAAATCCCAACAGTTATTACTGAAATTAAGATACATTAAAAGCCAGCAGCAGGTTGCAAACGTTCCGATATCAAAGAGTGCTTAAACACGCAGACGTATAAGCTTTGCTCGGATTTTTATAATTTCAAACATTGCTCGACAATAAGGATTGATCGATCGAATGATATATCTATCTATCTATCTATCTATCTATCTATCTATCTATCTATCTATCTATCCCTCTCTCTCTCTCTCTTTTTTTTCTCTCTCTCTCTCTCTCTCTCTCTCTCTCTATATATATATATATATATATATATATATATATATATATATATATATATATATATATATATACTAGCAAAAACAACCCGCCCTTTGGGCAACAATTACTGTAACAATAGTTTTCTTTACAGAAAAAAAAAGAAAGAATTTCCATTTGACATTTTAGTGATTTTGAGAAAAACAACAAAATATGATTATCGTAGTGTTATTTGATATATTTCAATGTGGGGACATTTACTGTGCATGAAGATAGTCAAATTATGTTTATCAGAAAAAAAGGTTTATTGATATAGTCTTTAAGATATTAAAAGTCGAGGCATTTTATTTTGTTTCAGCATAAATAGTAAAATGAATTCGCCGGTTATATAATGAAATGAATAAATGAACGACTGGTCGATTGGTCAAATAAAACAATTCTATATTACTGAATAATTCGAAATGGTTACTTTGTGCGTTTCGCCTATATTATTAAAGACAGAAAAAAAGAATTAGTAAATAGTAAAAAAAATAATATTTTTT
>OY744544.1:56958324-56978324 GCA_963556195.1 Sepiola atlantica | reverse complement strand
TTCGGAATTATTTAGATAAGGATTGATAATTCGTATTATTTGGATTATTCGGACCATTGTCCACAAGGATTCCTAGTACAACAGTTAAAAGTGCTAAAAATAATCAGTTCTAAGTGAGAGTCTTCTAAGGGTTAAAGGTTCAATCTTCAGTGTTGCCGGTACTAAGAATACGATTACGAGTAATTTAGAACTTTTACCTGGTCATGGTTCACGGAACAAAAGCAAACTACCCCCGTGGATTAAATAAAGGGTTCGATTCGAAAGTCCGAACCAATTCCCGAGTTCCATAGAAAGATTCTAGAGTTCGATAAGACACACCTAAATAAGGTCGGAAATTACATCGGCCGAAACGTTGTGAGAAGTATAGTTGTTTTTTTTAAATGCTTGTATAATAAAACATCATTTTAACACGACGCACGAAGTTTTACTTCAGCCTTGTATACACACATACACACATACACACAAACTATATATAATGAATATTTACTGGAGAAAACTTGAATGCCCACTGGAGAGATCTTGAATGCCTACTAGATACTATCACTGAGTGTCTTCGCTCTTTCTGTACAGGGTTTTTCTGGACAACTTGGAGGGTACTTTCCTACTACATGTAAACCCTTACTAAATATTCAAAATAAAATTCGAAGCACAAATATGATCCCCTCAGCACGGCTGTACAATGACTCATACGAGGAATGGTGCACTTGCTCCAATAATGCGACTTCAAATAACAGCACTTAGCTAGCTACTCCACCAGACTAAGATATATATATATATATATATATATATATATATATATATATATATATATATATATATATATATACATACATATATATATATATATATATATATATATATATATATATATCTTATAGAACCTAGATGAACAAATTTATAACATATTCATTTACATACGTTCCAAGAATTCAACATAAAAATAGTTTCATGTACGATCGTTTCTGAGACGATATGGATCTTTATTGATATCAGGTATTTTAATCAGCACAGAGTATAGCCACCAACTTCGAAGACAAAACATAGCATAAGGACTAAAGTAAAGTTAACTCTGAGTTATACATCAATTCGATAGGACGGGGGAGGGTTGGGATATGATAAGTGCACTCAACCTCCAATAGAAGACAAAGCAATGGAATTTAACATATAAAGAGGCACAACGTGGGGAAAAAGAAATGTCAAAAGTAGAGGTATAGAAAAATACATCAATAACAAAACTAAGTTTATATATATATATATATATATATATATATATATATATATATATATATATATATTAGCAGAAATTATCCGCACACCGAGCAGCAATTACTGAGGCTGTAGTCTTCTTTACAGAAAGCAAAGAAATAATTTTCACATGACATTTTACTAATTTGGAGGAAAACAACAAAATGATGATTGTCGTAGTGCTATTTAATATGTTCCAATGTTAAGGAAATTTACTGTGCGTGAGCATAGTTACATTTTTGTTTTAAGGAAAACACTACAGATATATTAATTGATATGGTCTATTTAACATTCAAAGTCGAGGAATTTTTTTTGTTTCAGCATAAAAAGGAAAATCAATTCCCAATTCCCAATTAAAAACTTGAATAAATAATTGAAGCAAAAGTGTTAATCTTTATAAAACTGGCTTCACCTTCTGATGAGAAGAATATTTCTTATTTGAAAAGTCTAGATTTAAAGGAAACGTATGGATTTATCTTCAACTTTGTTGGCTCCACAAATATTTAGATATAGCGTACATGATAATAAACGAAAACGTATATTCATAATTGAACCGACATGCATAAATGTTTTGGTGATGTGAGTTTTATTATTTTTGTTTATTTATTTTTTATATTTTGTAAACTAATTGCATATCTTTTTTCTGGTGAGTTACTCTCATAGAAAAAACAAAATATATAACTGTAGGTTGTCTGTCTAAGGTTTGACGAAACGGTCTGTCGGGAAATGATCTTTTCAGAAATGAATAAAGACATTTCTAATATATATATATATATATATATATATATATATATATATATATATATATATATATATATATATATATATATATGTGTGTGTGTGTGTGTGCGTGCGCGTCTGCTACAAGAGATCAAACAAAATCGGTACCGTCGGTTTAAAATCCAAGGAAAAGGGACCGATAATTGGTCTCCTTTACCTGATACTCTTCAGTCTGTGTTCATGTCTGGGTCCTCGGAAAAAAAACTTTCTCTCCCTTTCTCTCTCTCTTTCCCTTTCTCTCTCTCTCTCTCTCTCTCTCTCTCTATATATATATATATATATATATATATATAAAGTACGGGTACTGAACGGATGTTGAAATGCCGTATAGCCTAACAATCAACCAACTTTTTCAAATATATTAATCCCAATCCATCTTATTGGTTTGAATTCGATGATCCGAATCCGTATCCATTAGGCAGATTAAACACCGCCACATAGAAAAAAAAAGAAAGAAATAAAAAAAGAAAAAAGAAGAAAGAGGAGATGTTAAAGAAAAGAAGAACATGAAAGAAATGACAGAACAAAGCGTATACAAATAATGAAATATCAAATTCAAGAAGACGAGAGTGTGATGTTTGGCGCGAAATAGAACAGCTATTTTATATTTAACAAAGAAACACTAAAAAGAACAAAAATAGAAAAGTAAATGAGTAAAAATTGACAGGCAGTAATGATCAGACATGCGCAGTGACAGGCAGCCATCAAGAAAATAGCGCCCCTTGCTGTTATTTCCAAGAGAATACCCATTAAGGAGGCGCGGATCATGTCAGCCATTTATTCCGGCGGTTAGCTAACGAGCTGTCAGCAAAAGGTAAAAGAGAGGCAATCACGCTGTGATATAAAGGGCGACAACTCTAGCGGGACTAATACACCTGGGATGACCCCATATGTTGGATTATTTAGATTATTCAGACTACTCTTCTCATCTCGAGTTTTATTTTTACAACGTTCGGTCGATGTATCCCTTCGTTGCTTTTGACTGATCGACGTTCAAATTTAAGTAAAAAAAAGACAGAGAGGTTGAAAGAGAATTAGAGAGAAAGCATCTCGCTGCACAACTCCCCACATAGGATGCCCTTATGAATTTTACTCCTAATTCACAGTAGCCCTTACGTCTAAATAACAGTGTGCATCGTTTGTGGTAAATAAAAGTTTAAGAAATCAATTGAACTCGTGTCTTTCAGATTATGACGTTTTTTTTCATACACTACCCTCTTTATTATTCCCAGTCTCTAACCACTTCTGGTACTACTTGCCCTTCATTGGAACCTGTTATATTTTTCAGTAGTGATCATATGAATGGACGGAAATACTTATGGATACAAATGGATACTATGATTATAATTGTTCTTATTATTTATTTGCTACCCCACAAGGACAGAGTTAAGCCACAAGGTCGGGTTTTAATTTCGAGAATATTTAGCTCCCCCAAAAAGCAACACTCGAGATCGGAACGAAAATAAAAATTGGCTCAGTCTATAAACATTTAGCGACTGCTGATGGAGAAGCCATCCAAGCAAATACCACTGAGTTCGGCCTCTTGTACTATTACCCGGGAAAGTGCCGACCAGAAATACACTATGACCTCAACATTTACCAATGATATTAAACTACCTTCATTATCTGTCAGTTATCAGACAAACTAAAAAATAATTCTGTCATCGGCGTCGTCCAATTGCCAATCGTTTATTCGGCAATTATTTATACTGTAAAAGGGAAGAAACTAAATATTTACAAAACTCTTGAATTTTACAATTAATAAACAAAGTAAAACGTTTATATTATTTATTTCAAAAAGTTGTAGCTGATAAATATGTTTATTGTAACATGACGATAGGGAAAACAGTGTGAAATGCCCAAGTGTTCCTCCTAGATACAATTATCTTATATATATAAAGTAAAGACGAATTTCCACCTATAATTTAGTGATTGCTAGCCTTTTTGCTTGAAGCTACATACACCATCAGTGATTTACTGCAAATATTGGTCGGGTGTCAAAATAAAATACTTTAATTCCAATCGATTTCATAGATTTTTATGTTTAATCGTGAGCAATATTTTTTAAATATTATTTTAATTTTATTAGTTATAAATAAAAAAAGATACAGAGGAGTTCTTACACTAACTGTCAGAAGGCATACACTGGCAAAAAATAAAGAAAGAACATCTTAATTTTCCTTTCTGCATTGTTATTCCCCTTTTTTTTGTCTGTGACTGACTGGCATTAAAATTTAGCGAGGTTCGAATCGTACGGCGAGCTGAACAGATATCTCCACACTGACGATTCCGCAAGGATGAAACGTATACGTCGAATCGAATAACTGGCAATACAACTTTTTGTGGAATTAGCCCAACATCGGGCATTGCGCCTTCAACTGAAAATGGAAGTTTATGGGGAATACAAATTTATATACGGTCCCTAGTCAGCACCTATATCTCGGTTTGGGGAGATTACATACTGCCCCTGGTATTTCTAAATGGTCACCAATCTTGTACTGCCCAGGCTAAACGTCGCTTAACTTAGGTGATCTAACAAAAACGTGATTATGCCGTCTATGTATGTCGACAATAATTTAAAATATTGATAATTAAATAATTATATATATATATATATATATATATATATATATATGCATATATATATATATATATATATATATATATATACATATATATATATAAATATATATATAAGGAGAGAGAGAAAAAGAGAATGAGAGAGATAAGCAGACAGAAAACAGACACAACAGAGAGAGAGAGAGAGAGAGAGAGAGAGAGAGAGAGAGAAGAGAACGAGAGACACAAGCAGACAGACAGACAAACACAACAGATAGAGAGAGAGAGAGAGAGAAACCGAGCGATAGTGAGGGGAAAGAGAGCGACAGACAGATACATAAAAGTGAAACGCATGTATATGAAGAGACATTGAAAGAGCCACGATTTCTGTCAACTTTACGAGATTTATCGCGGAAGCTGTGGTCAGAGCTCTTTACTTATAAATTAACTAAATTATAGTTTACATTTTATATATGTATAGAGTTCAAATTACCTACACTTACGCCTAGCAGGTGTGTTACAAAATTCATAATGATCGATTAATTAGTTTACATACCAATATTTAAACATATAAACATAACTTTAATTTATATATATATATATATATATATATATATATATATATATATATATATAGAGAGAGAGAGAGAGAGAGAGAGAGAGAAAGAGAGAGAGAGAGAGACGGAGTTTTCCTCTGGTGTTTATTATTTTTGACAAAGGGAAGTTTCTTTTTCCCGAAATATTAAATAAATCATTTTAAATTATCATCCGGACAACATACAAACAGCCAACACCACACTTGCTGTTATGTAAGATTTTTATAAAAATAAATAGTGAGTCCCATTTCGATTTAATATTTTTGTTCCTTCCAGCTTACAACCTACCCGACACTTTGCATTCCCAGCAATGCTCCAAGCCAACTACCATTCTATATATATATATATATATATATATATATATATATATATATATATATATATATATATATATATATATCGTAAGCTATGGAAATATATTTATGGCAATTAAGCTACACATTTTATGTGAATACATAATGTATATATATATATATATATATATATATATATATATATATATATATATATATATATATATAGTGAGCGTATTTACTACACCATTGATAAATAAATTTGTTTAGGAGTGAATCCTTTACATATAGGAGCGAATTTTCTACATACAAATATATAACCATCTAAGTGATTGTCGGGGACTTTAACCACTGTTTAATGTACATTTCTTGGGTCCAAGATTCGGATCATTTTTTGTACAGACCACAAGCATATAGGTAAAATAAGAAAGCTAAATAATAAGTCATTTTACTTCTATGTAGGAGTTACAAGCCGTGCATGCGTGGTCCCCCTCTGTATATGACTCGATGTGGCGAGTGTAAAATGTAATAAATTTGGGCAATTTGGGGCATTTTTGACCTCCATTTGAACCCCCTGGGGGCGCGAAACAGAATTTTTCTGATGTCAAGGATGCTCATTTTATATCCAGAACAATTGCCTTTACATTTTGGCCAAGTTTCAGAAAAATGGAATGGATGGATCAAACGTTATGGGAGAAAAGGGTCATTATTTGCCATTTTAGGGGGATTTTGCCCGCCTGGGGGCGCGAACCAAATTTTTTCCAAGATCAGCGATACTTATCTTCTATTAGGAAATATTGCTTCCACATTTTGGCCAAGTTTCAGAGAAATTGAATGGATGGATGAAAAGTTATGGGGCAACAAATGTAATTTTTTGCCATTTCGGGTTCTTTTGACCCCTTGGGGAGCTAACCAGATTTAAAAAAAAAAATTGGAGAACATCACTTTCTAACCTGACCAAAGTTACAACTTCATGCAAAATTTTAAAGAAATTCAATGGACGGTTGCGGAGAAAAATCCGGACGGACGGACGGACGGAAATGCCTCAAAACATAGGTCCCCCGATTTTATAAATCGGGGGACCAATAAATAATAATGCTACTTCTATATGATGATGATGATGATGATGATGATGATGATGATGATGATGATGATGATGATGATGATGATGATGATATAAAGAAACTAATTTTTAATTATGCAAAAAGAATGTCTTAAAGATATAGAACAGTTTATTAATTTTCTAATGACATCAACATAAAATTATTTGATCAATTTCATATTATTTGATCTATATATTCAGAGTATAAATATAATGTATAATATTTTAAGTGTTAGTTGAGAAGATGTTTAAAAGAAAAAACATTGCCTAATAGGCGAAATAAACTAGAAATCATACTTTTCCTGAAACCTACGTGTTTATAAAGGTTATTGGGTCATCCAATAGTCTTGAAACATTTCGCTTTCTCTCTCTCTCTATCTCTATCTCTCTCTCTTTCTCTATCTCACCTTCTTTCTCTTACTCTCTCTCTCTATTTCTATCTCTCTCTTTTTCTTTTTCTTTTTCTTTTTCTCTCTCTCTATCTCACTCTCTTTCTCTCTCTCTCTCTCTATCACAACGAGTCACTCTCTCATTATTTCCCTCACTCTCTCACTCCCCTCTCTCATCATTTTATTCGGTAACTGTTCATATTGATGGCGCCATCTTTGGTGCCAGGTTACTGATCGAAAAGCAAACGCGCCAGCCAAGGGACCGGAAATTAAATATAACACCACGTGACTGCCTCGACAGCCGGCCGAAGGGTCGGTGACCCCTTTCCTTGACCCGTGGCAAGTTTACTGACAGTCTCTTCTTTCTAATAAGATCTGTCCCAAGGAAGGCCGGAGAGTGACCGCTTGCTCGAAAAGGGCAAAACGAAACGTTCACGTGATAGCCCACCAACGGCGCCGATAATGAGAGGAAGATGAACGAAGGAGTGACCAGTCGAACGGTCGGCTAGTTCGGTCAGTAAGAATTATGACTGAAAGGAGGGTGCGTCGAAAACCCGGGGTTAATTACTGTGGCGAATGTTGTTTTGAGATGCTGGCGCGAATGTACTTTAAACACCCCGACCCCATTGGAGGTATTTGTTATAAACCAACGGCAAAATCCCGTTGAAACACACGTACTGGAGCACCATATTTTTTACTGTTGAAACACACGTTCTCGTCAGATCGTCGAAGATAATACTGAGGCACCATATTTTTTACTGTTGAAACAAAGGTCTCGTCAGATCGCCGAAGATAATACTGGGGCACCATATTTTTTACTGTTGAAACACAGGTTCTCGTCAGATCGTCGAAGATAATACTGGGGCACCATATTTTTTACTGTTGAAACACACGTTCTCGTCAGATCGTCGAAGATAATACTGGGGCACCATATTTTTTACTGTTGAAACACACGTTCTCGTCGGATCGTCGAAGATAATACTGAGGCACCATATTTTTTACTGTTGAAACACACGTTCTCGTCAGATCGTCGAAGATAATACTGAGGCACCATATTTTTTACTGTTGAAACACACGTTCTCGTCAAATCGCCGAAGATAATACTGGGGCACCATATTTTTTACTGTTGAAACACACGTTCTCGTCAAATCGCCGAAGATAATACTGGGGCACCATATTTTTTACTGTTGAAACACACGTTCTCGTCAGATCGTCGAAGATAATACTGGGGCACCATATTTTTTACTGTTGAAACACACGTTCTCGTCAGATCGTCGAAGATAATACTGGGGCACCATAGTTTTTACTGTTGAAACACACGTTCTCGTCAAATCGCCGAAGATAATACTGGGGCACCATATTTTTTACTGTTGAAACACACGTTCTCGTCAGATCGTCGAAGATAATACTGAGGCACCATATTTTTTACTGTTGAAACACACGTTCTCGTCAAATCGCCGAAGATAATACTGGGGCACCATATTTTTTACTGTTGAAACACACGTTCTCGTCAAATCGCCGAAGATAATACTGGGGCACCATATTTTTTACTGTTGAAACACACGTTCTCGTCAGATCGTCGAAGATAATACTGGGGCACCATATTTTTTACTGTTGAAACACACGTTCTCGTCAGATCGTCGAAGATAATACTGGGGCACCATATTTTTTACTGTTGAAACACACGTTCTCGTCAGATCGTCGAAGATAATACTGAGGCACCATATTTTTTACTGTTGAAACACACGTTCTCGTCAAATCGCCGAAGATAATACTGGGGCACCATATTTTTTACTGTTGAAACACACGTTCTCGTCAAATCGCCGAAGATAATACTGGGGCACCATAGTTTTTACTGTTGAAACACACGTTCTCGTCAGATCGTCGAAGATAATACTGGGGCACCATATTTTTTACTGTTGAAACACACGTTCTCGTCAGATCGTCGAAGATAATACTGGGGCACCATAGTTTTTACTGTTGAAACACACGTTCTCGTCAAATCGCCGAAGATAATACTGGGGCACCATATTTTTTACTGTTGAAACACACGTTCTCGTCAGATCGTCGAAGATAATACTGAGGCACCATATTTTTTACTGTTGAAACACACGTTCTCGTCAAATCGCCGAAGATAATACTGGGGCACCATATTTTTTACTGTTGAAACACACGTTCTCGTCAAATCGCCGAAGATAATACTGGGGCACCATATTTTTTACTGTTGAAACACACGTTCTCGTCAGATCGTCGAAGATAATACTGGGGCACCATATTTTTTACTGTTGAAACACACGTTCTCGTCAGATCGTCGAAGATAATACTGGGGCACCATATTTTTTACTGTTGAAACACACGTTCTCGTCGGATCGTCGAAGATAATACTGAGGCACCATATTTTTTACTGTTGAAACACACGTTCTCGTCAGATCGTCGAAGATAATACTGAGGCACCATATTTTTTACTGTTGAAACACACGTTCTCGTCAAATCGCCGAAGATAATACTGGGGCACCATATTTTTTACTGTTGAAACACACGTTCTCGTCAAATCGCCGAAGATAATACTGGGGCACCATATTTTTTACTGTTGAAACACACGTTCTCGTCAGATCGTCGAAGATAATACTGGGGCACCATATTTTTTACTGTTGAAACACACGTTCTCGTCAGATCGTCGAAGATAATACTGGGGCACCATAGTTTTTACTGTTGAAACACACGTTCTCGTCAAATCGCCGAAGATAATACTGGGGCACCATATTTTTTACTGTTGAAACACACGTTCTCGTCAGATCGTCGAAGATAATACTGAGGCACCATATTTTTTACTGTTGAAACACACGTTCTCGTCAAATCGCCGAAGATAATACTGGGGCACCATATTTTTTACTGTTGAAACACACGTTCTCGTCAAATCGCCGAAGATAATACTGGGGCACCATATTTTTTACTGTTGAAACACACGTTCTCGTCAGATCGTCGAAGATAATACTGGGGCACCATATTTTTTACTGTTGAAACACACGTTCTCGTCAGATCGTCGAAGATAATACTGGGGCACCATATTTTTTACTGTTGAAACACACGTTCTCGTCAGATCGTCGAAGATAATACTGAGGCACCATATTTTTTACTGTTGAAACACACGTTCTCGTCAAATCGCCGAAGATAATACTGGGGCACCATATTTTTTACTGTTGAAACACACGTTCTCGTCAAATCGCCGAAGATAATACTGGGGCACCATAGTTTTTACTGTTGAAACACACGTTCTCGTCAGATCGTCGAAGATAATACTGGGGCACCATATTTTTTACTGTTGAAACACACGTTCTCGTCAGATCGTCGAAGATAATACTGGGGCACCATAGTTTTTACTGTTGAAACACACGTTCTCGTCAAATCGCCGAAGATAATACTGGGGCACCATATTTTTTACTGTTGAAACACACGTTCTCGTCAGATCGTCGAAGATAATACTGAGGCACCATATTTTTTACTGTTGAAACACACGTTCTCGTCAAATCGCCGAAGATAATACTGGGGCACCATATTTTTTACTGTTGAAACACACGTTCTCGTCAAATCGCCGAAGATAATACTGGGGCACCATATTTTTTACTGTTGAAACACACGTTCTCGTCAGATCGTCGAAGATAATACTGGGGCACCATATTTTTTACTGTTGAAACACACGTTCTCGTCAGATCGTCGAAGATAATACTGGGGCACCATATTTTTTACTGTTGAAACACACGTTCTCGTCAGATCGTCGAAGATAATACTGAGGCACCATATTTTTTACTGTTGAAACACACGTTCTCGTCAGATCGTCGAAGATAATACTGGGGCACCATAGTTTTTACTGTTGAAACACACGTTCTCGTCAAATCGCCGAAGATAATACTGGGGCACCATATTTTTTACTGTTGAAACACACGTTCTCGTCAGATCGTCGAAGATAATACTGAGGCACCATATTTTTTACTGTTGAAACACACGTTCTCGTCAGATCGTCGAAGATAATACTGGGGCACCATATTTTTTACTGTTGAAACACACGTTCTCGTCAGATCGTCGAAGATAATACTGGGGCACCATATTTTTTACTGTTGAAACAAAGGTCTCGTCAGATCGCCGAAGATAATACTGGGGCACCATATTTTTTACTGTTGAAACACACGTTCTCGTCAGATCGTCGAAGATAATACTGGGGCACCATATTTTTTACTGTTGAAACAAAGGTCTCGTCAGATCGCCGAAGATAATACTGGGGCACCATATTTTTTACTGTTGAAACACACGTTCTCGTCAGATCGTCGAAGATAATACTGGGGCACCATATTTTTTACTGTTGAAACACACGTTCTCGTCAGATCGTCGAAGATAATACTGAGGCACCATATTTTTACTGTTGAAACACACGTTCTCGTCAGATCGTCGAAGATAATACTGGGGCACCATATTTTTTACTGTTGAAACACAGGTTCTCGTCAGATCGTCGAAGATAATACTGGGGCACAATATTTTTTACTGTTGAAACAAAGGTCTCGTCAGATCGCCGAAGATAATACTGGGGCACCATATTTTTTACTGTTGAAACACACGTTCTCGTCAGATCGTCGAAGATAATACTGGGGCACCATATTTTTTACTGTTGAAACACACGTTCTCGTCAGATCGCCGAAGATAATACTGGGGCACCATATTTTTTACTGTTGAAACACACGTTCTCGTCAGATCGTCGAAGATAATACTGAGGCACCATATTTTTTACTGTTGAAACACACGTTCTCGTCAAATCGCCGAAGATAATACTGGGGCACCATATTTTTTACTGTTGAAACACACGTTCTCGTCAAATCGCCGAAGATAATACTGGGGCACCATATTTTTTACTGTTGAAACACACGTTCTCGTCAGATCGTCGAAGATAATACTGGGGCACCATATTTTTTACTGTTGAAACACACATTCTCGTCAGATCGTCGAAGATAATACTGGGGCACCATATTTTTTACTGTTGAAACACACGTTCTCGTCAGATCGTCGAAGATAATACTGGGGCACCATAGTTTTTACTGTTGAAACACACGTTCTCGTCAAATCGCCGAAGATAATACTGGGGCACCATATTTTTTACTGTTGAAACACACGTTCTCGTCAGATCGTCGAAGATAATACTGAGGCACCATATTTTTTACTGTTGAAACACACGTTCTCGTCAAATCGCCGAAGATAATACTGGGGCACCATATTTTTTACTGTTGAAACACACGTTCTCGTCAAATCGCCGAAGATAATACTGGGGCACCATATTTTTTACTGTTGAAACACACGTTCTCGTCAGATCGTCGAAGATAATACTGGGGCACCATATTTTTTACTGTTGAAACACACGTTCTCGTCAGATCGTCGAAGATAATACTGGGGCACCATATTTTTTACTGTTGAAACACACGTTCTCGTCAGATCGTCGAAGATAATACTGGGGCACCATATTTTTTACTGTTGAAACACACGTTCTCGTCAGATCGTCGAAGATAATACTGGGGCACCATAGTTTTTACTGTTGAAACACACGTTCTCGTCAAATCGCCGAAGATAATACTGGGGCACCATATTTTTTACTGTTGAAACACACGTTCTCGTCAGATCGTCGAAGATAATACTGAGGCACCATATTTTTTACTGTTGAAACACACGTTCTCGTCAGATCGTCGAAGATAATACTGGGGCACCATATTTTTTACTGTTGAAACACACGTTCTCGTCAGATCGTCGAAGATAATACTGGGGCACCATATTTTTTACTGTTGAAACAAAGGTCTCGTCAGATCGCCGAAGATAATACTGGGGCACCATATTTTTTACTGTTGAAACAAAGGTCTCGTCAGATCGTCGAAGATAATACTGGGGCACCATATTTTTTACTGTTGAAACACACGTTCTCGTCAGATCGTCGAAGATAATACTGGGGCACCATAGTTTTTACTGTTGAAACACACGTTCTCGTCAAATCGCCGAAGATAATACTGGGGCACCATATTTTTTACTGTTGAAACACACGTTCTCGTCAGATCGTCGAAGATAATACTGAGGCACCATATTTTTTACTGTTGAAACACACGTTCTCGTAAGATCGTCGAAGATAATACTGGGGCACCATATTTTTTACTGTTGAAACACACGTTCTCGTCAGATCGTCGAAGATAATACTGGGGCACCATATTTTTTACTGTAGAAACAAAGGTCTCGTCAGATCGCCGAAGATAATACTGGGGCACCATATTTTTTACTGTTGAAACACACGTTCTCGTCAGATCGTCGAAGATTATACTGGGGCACCATATTTTTTACTGTTGAAACACAGGTTCTCGTCAGATCGTCGAAGATAATACTGGGGCACCATATTTTTTACTGTTGAAACAAAGGTCTCGTCAGATCGCCGAAGATAATACTGGGGCACCATATTTTTTACTGTTGAAACACACGTTCTCGTCAGATCGCCGAAGATAATACTGGGGCACCATATTTTTTACTGTGTAAACACACGTTCTCGTCAGATCGCCGAAGATAATACTGGGGCACCATATTTTTTACTGTTGAAACACACGTTCTCGTCAGATCGTCGAAGATAATACTGGGGCACCATATTTTTTACTGTTGAAACACACGTTCTCGTCAGATCGCCGAAGATAATACTGGGGCACCATATTTTTTACTGTTGAAACACACGTACTCTTCCGATCGTCGAAGATAATACTGGGGCACCATATTTTTTTACTGTTGAAACACAGGTTCTCGTCAGATCGCCGAAGATAATACTGGGGCACCATATTTTTTACTGCTTTTGCATAGAGCAACCCCTTTTATCCATCTTCTTAACTCAACGCACCCATAGAATTATTACACAAAGCATGTACAATATTAATACAATATTTCAGGCCCATTTGATTAAATGTTTGCTAGTTCGCTACGTGGCTGTGAGATTGCGATTCAATCCTTAGTCGAGTCATACGAAAAACTTCAAACACTGTACTTGATGCCTCCTTACTAAACACTCAGTATTATAAGGGTAAGTGAAGCAATCCAAAGAAATCAGCGACGACTTCCCTTTTTACATTTCGGTGTGGAATCCAATGAAAACGGAGCCTTCAGATCGCCTTTGACTAAGGTTGATCCATTTCTTTAATACACATTAAATGTATGTTATCACATTCATTATAATTATTCAAATAATCAAGTCCACACATAATTTTTTAGAAGGTGAGTGATTTATTTATATTTGTTGCACTTGATTTTCGGATGAGGTAAAGAAACACAGCGAAGGAGCGAGAGAGAAAAGAAGAAAGGGAGTCAAGTATTTAATTAAAGCACATGCTAAATTATTTAATGTTTGGTCAGACCGTTTTGAAACACGTCTTCTCTCATCAAAGTTTTACTCAAGAGTAATTAATTAGCAACCACTACTTAATCAAATGTCTAACGTTATTTCCGGTTATATTTTCCCACTTCCTGGTATTATCTACCTCTCACAGCGGTAAGATGTGACACAAGGTCGGAAAGTGGGATTTTATAAGTCTGCAACCTAGAGGAAGAGCACTTATAATCTTTAAAAAATGCCTGGGCAGCCCCGTCGGCATTCCCCGGTAGGTGCGCCTCATGCGATTAGCAATAAACTAACCCCTTCTCACTGGGTGAGAAGGCAAAGCCTGGGAGGGTTGACCTCCTAGAACTGCACAAAACAAACACACAGACCGGTGGAATCAAGTCCCGAAGGCCAAGACGGTACCGGTCTATAAGATGTAGTATTCATCGGAACAGATACTACACGTTTATCTTGGCCAAAAAGCCTACAACTTTCTATTCTTACGAACTTTAGCTTATTTCTGAGCAAAGTCGAACCTGTAAGCTTTCTTTGTGATCTTTGTCTAAAACACATCCTGTTTACAATATAACGTCAATTTTATCTGAGACAATATATTTCGTTAATATCACTACAGGAAAACGTATCCAATAATATTAAACATATGTTATAAGTTAGTAATTTTGTAGTGTTTATTAGTTTTACTGAACCACTAAGGCGGCGGCCATGGAACTTTGTAACACTATACTGCATTGAATAAAAATAATTAAAAAAAAATATCGAGCGACATCGGTATTTTTATGATGACGTCATCACTTGTGTAGTCAGTGGCTATTGCCGCGTATTTACAGAAGAGTAGGAGCTCATCCCTTGACGATTGCAGTGTCTAGCGTTGGACACGCAGATGGCTCAGCAGCCCCGACTTATTTTTACAAACCAAGCTGCAGATATGACATACGAAACAGCAGGTTTCCGTTTGTACATAGCGATATCCTACTACTTTTTAAACACACGGTTAATTGGTTCCTACCATGGGATCTCATGTGGCTCAGTAAATCAACAATTGACAGACAGGCGCTGCCGCATGAATCACACACATAGTAACGCTGAAATGTGTCTGTGACTTTCGGCACTGGCTGCTTTCACAAAGTACGTTTCAAGATGGAGTACTCTATTCGCTTTGCCTCAAATAGGTTTGAAACTTCATAGATACGCTTGCGTCAAACTGATCGCTCCAAAGCAATCTTCCACCAGTCCTTCACGTTAATGCCAAGGGTTTTCAGATTTTGTTTACTACGTCGTTAAAGCATCTATTTAGCTTTTGTTTCGCACACTTGTAATCCATCAGTTTCTTTTATAATAATTGTTTAATGAGCTAATCATCCACCATCTTAACCGGGATCGAAGCTCAACGAATCTGACTACATATAACGCGCACTTTGCTATAGAAGAGATGTGTCTTGTGTAAACGATTGCCAGAAAACATTTAGGATCTGCTTGACATTCATGACTGAAACTTGGTTGACATAGGGTGACGTTTTCTTGTAGCTAATATGTTTTGATTATAGGAAATGACTGTTAATGTTATTAACGATTTCATGGGTGGAATTTGGGGAGGGACAACCTAAACTTTACCCTATTGTCTTTCTACATATTATTTACAACATTTTAAAGAGTAAACATAATTTGTCACTATATAAATTTTTTAGAAGCCTGGATGCACCTGGGAGTAATGGTATCTACAGCGTTATACCACACTTTATAACCCGCCAAAAATTAGAGTCGCGCCAGCGCATGCTGTTTTATGTCATATCCCGCCTGGCATGGGGCAGGCAAGGAGAGAAAATAGATAGATAGAGATAGACAGAGATAGAGAGAGAGAGAGAGAGATAGATAGATAGATAGATAGATAGAGAGAGAGAGAGAGAGAGTGAGAGAGAGCTTGTAAGTTGATAATGTTTGGAAATAAGGTAGTTAGAAAAAATATTTTTAAAGTTAGGAGAGATGTCCGGCATAATCACGTTGATACCACGGTTCTCCTCAGACCACTAAAGTTAAACGAAATCGAGTTTGATCCGTACCAGATGGGTGAACATGTGAGCATACCAGGGGCTGTGTTGGAAAAAAGCGAACCTCCCTGCGAAAACTGCAAAAACAAACGGTGTTATCTACACTGACCAAGATATATATGCGGCTGAGGACCGCTTATGAGTTTAATATTTCCATAGAAACTTTTAAGGCAGAGGGGAAAACCTTGCTTTAAGGTTTCCGGCATAATAATGTTGTCACATCTGTTCTCGTTAAATCACTGACGTAAAGCAACTTTGAACCTGAACTGTGTTAGACGGGTTAACATTTGGGAATACCAGTCCTTGTATTTTAAAGGATAGTGAAAAACTGCAAAAATTAGCGTTGTCCCTTTCTTAACCAATGCAACTGGAGACCGTTATGTATTTAATGTTATATAGAAACTTCCTGCTTTGGAGGAAGTCGGTTCAACCAGTTTATGATGAATGCTGCACCAGGTATCAGAGATAAAATAAAAATGTCCGAGTAAGATTCTTTTTAATCCATGGATGGAATCCAGATAGATAGTACCACTTCGGGTTAGAGTTAATCTGGGAGCAATGGTAAATAGGGATAGGGTTTTCTTAGTATTCTCCAATGCTCCCAAATTAAAACCTCGCCACAGAATGTAATTTACAGTCAATCCCCAGAACTACAATGTGATGATGACACAATAAAAATAGACACAACTAAATACATGTAACATGTTCTAAAGATTACTCCGCCGACAAGGCCACGAATTCGTCGACTGCAACCCCATGAAGAGGCCTCCGCCACCGAAAACGGGAACACCTGTAGGCGACATGGGAGGAGTTAGGACGGGGTCCTGGTGGCTGATCCATTCTTCTACTTCGGCTTGATGGGAGATCGGAGAGCCCGATCCGATCCATCAGCTGGTCACGTCATACCCTAGTATTTATAAGTTGATCACCAAACGTATTATTCAATCTGATTCTTCAAAATAGCAAAACCTTATTTCTCCTTTTTGTTTCCTTCCCAAATAGATACACGAAGGCGGTGACTGAGGGTTCACAGTGTTAAGAACAAGGAAGATTACAAATGTCAATGAGTATTTTTTTTTAAGAGCAATGTTTGTAGAGAGCAGTGTTTTCAGGGCGTAGTGTCTCTGGTGAGTGCTTCCTTAGGGTGTTCTGTTTTCCTGTTCCTGAGTAATGAGTGTATTCTCTGTAGAATTTTCCTCTAAGAGTAATGTTTTCCAAGAGTAATGCAATGTATTCTAAGAGCAATGTATTCTAGGAATATAAATTATTACCATACATATAGAATTGTATTTGCCAACTTTATTCGGAATGATATGGCCCATAAGTGGTAGATATGCCGTAACACAAAACAAACGAAATCAAAGCGTAAAAGTTGTGCAAAACTGTATTGTTTGGAGAATTAATTTTACCCATCTCAGGAATTTTTCTAGTATATTTATATATCATATATTTATATTTCATATATGTATTTGGAGATATTTAACTTTATAACATTTTATTTCACATGAAAAGTTAATTAAAATCTCCTTCTAAGAGTAATGTTTACTCAGAACAATGCATTCGTGAAGAAATATATTTTAAAAGCAATGTATTCTAGGAATATAATTAATTATTTTACTTATAGAATTACATTAGACAATTAATTCGGTATTAAATAACCTAAAGATAATTGTTAGGCCGTAAAACAAATCGAACCAAATCTAACGATTTCTAACAGTAAATGTTTACTGCTTTCTCGCCAAACTGATCGGTCAGAATGGAAGAGGGGAAGAGGGTCCATACTAATGTATTCGATTGTTTAAAAACAGTAAACATAGCACTCGCAGAATAAAAATCATGATTACATCATTGAGAGAAATTGGTACTAAAACGCAATGAAGGCCAAAATACTAACACATGGGGCAAAAGAGTAACACAACACTCGATGGCGAGTTCCGGCCTCGAAATCGAAAACTTAAAGGCGGTGTTAATCAAAATACAGTTTCTCATTATTTTCGACTAATTAGATTTGGGCAGAATTTTAATTTCCATCCATTCTATTTATTGCTCATGACGTTCAAGGGACGTCGTCGGGGAGTCATGCAGATACTCTTTCTGCCATAACTTTTCAGTGAGCATTATAGAACCTGGTGGAGGCAAAGACCTCTCCAGGCCACACGCAGAACCTGGTATTCGCAAATGGTCACCCATATTAGTACTGACCAGCACCAACGTCGCTTAACTTCGGTGATCCAACGAGAACCGGTGTGTAGACGTGATTATGCAGTATGTCTTAATTTCACTAAATATAAACTATTTAAAAAGTATTTTGAAACAAAGAAAAACATTCTAATTATGGAAATTAGTAAATAAAGTATTTCAAAGTATTTTTAAAATTAACTATTTTAAAAATATCGAACAAAAATACATTTCAATTATAAAAAAAAGGTTTGATTTGATTATATGTAATAAAAAAACATTACAATGATAAAAAAATATTTGATTATTTATAATACAAAAATTCCAATTATAAAAACCAGTTTGATTTCTCATGTTTTAATAATTAAAAAGAATGGTGAAAATACATTATTAATTGAGCGCCTCCTCCGCCAAAAAAAATACTGCCTAAAATATAATTGGTAACAGTTTTTTTTTTATAAACACCGCTTGCCCATGCCCGGTCCCGAAACCGAAAGCCGTCATAAAGTAGACTGCTTCTCATTTACACAGCTAACCGCCAAAAGGATAAACACTATCTTCTACACGGACGTTAATAATCGGTCAAACGACTTACATCATATCAGGCCTCTAACAACGTACTGTGCTAGGTAATGGAAGAAACCAGACTACAGCTATAGACCAGACCGCCAGAGATTGACTCCTTCCTATCGACATTTATATCCCCATTTTTTAAGCTGTCTCTTCTAGCTTAGAATCATTGTAGATCTTGTAGAAGACCCATAACCTCCCGAGAACAGGAATGAATCGATCAAAAGCTGCTATGATACGATGCTATTACATCAACGCAACGATCTGTTAATTTGCCCGCTCTCTAATACCTGGGGTTTACTTTCGGCGACCTCGTGACTATCGCTTCCCTTATGTCGTCCTTTAGTTCTCACATTTCATAAGCGATGTTTCGTATATAGGAAGAATAATTGCTGTTTTCTGGGTCGGACTCCATCTATATAACACTTATAGTTGGCTAGAGTTTGACTTTGAAGAGGTAATTTATTAGCTCCTCACATCAAATGGCTTTATGTGTTGTCTGGAGAGATTTCCATTAAAAAATACCCGATCAGACGAACTAAAAGAATATCATAGATACTTTTATTTAAATTTTTACTATTTAATCACCAGTTATCAAGGCAAAGAGCCATTCGAGGATAATGGTAAATAAGACGGCATAGTTGTCATCCGAAGGATAAGGAATATTATTGAATAAATGTTAGCATTGATCAAAGGTCTGAATTTCGTTTGATTACTATGGGAGTTCTATTTTGTCATCATGTAGTAAGGCCAAGAGTTACTCGGGGATAATGATTAATGAGACGGCATGATTCTCAACCGAGAGATAGGGAATACTATGGGAGTGCTATCGGAGCATTGATCAAAA
>OY744544.1:56820824-56953324 GCA_963556195.1 Sepiola atlantica | reverse complement strand
TGGGGGTTAGTTGGAAATTTTCCATAGGGGCTAGTTGGAACATATTTACGGAAACTTAACCACATAATCGTGCGAATCTCATCTGTATTCTTATCATCCACTTAATCGATGAAAAAAGTATTTATGTAATTTAAGTCACATAACGACTTATAACATAAAATATAGACCGAAATAAGTAGCGTAAAATTAACTAAAAAAATGTTAAGAAGTAAAAAATATAATCTACGAGCAGGAAGACCTGACGTTGCTTGGGATTGAATGAGGATCACCACTCCGTACTTTTTTCGTTATTCTCATAAGACCATGTTATTTACTTTGTGTTTTATGCCCTCTTCCTCTCGTTTCGCCCCTAATCTAGTTGGTAGAAGTTGAAATGTTGGAAAACACTCTGAATTAGTGTCACATACATATAGTTAAATTTATTCAAACTCGTCTTTGATGGTTTTTAAATAGTACCATCCATATGGGTCACTTAGAGATAAGGGCACGTAGATATTCGGCACAAAGAAAGTAACGTAGAAATTCGGGACCACTTCCATTGTTTTCCCCGGAGAATGTTATACATATTATATGAATTTCATCAAAATAGGATATATTTGCAGATTTAAAGGTTGCCTTAGATTAGGAGGGCACTTAAAGATGCGGGACCACTTCCATTGTCTTTCTTAGAAAATGTTTTACATATGATATTAAGTTTAATAATTATAGGATATATTTTAAGATGTAAGTGATGTATGCCTCTGTATACCCCATTTGGGGTGTACTTAAGGGTTTGGGAACACTTGGATTGTCTTCCCCGCTAAACTTTTACATGAGTATGAACTTTTAGATTTAATGTAGATTATATAATCTATCATTCTACAGGGAACACACGAACATCACATACACATAAACACACATATTGAATTATATATATATATATATATATATATATATATATATATATATATATATATATATATATATATATATATATATATAATTAACTTGTTACAAATATCCAGGGGGTATGAATCCGAAGGAAGTTGAAACCGGGTTTATGAGAGTGCTCAATGAAAATTCAGAGCAAAATATATATTTTTTGATTTTATTCCATTAGTTGCGACAAAACAAGTTTTGTTTCATTGGTGCAAATAGCGACCAACTCATCGGGTTGGCGAAGGAATTCAAATGGCCATATAATATATATATATATATATATATATATATATATATATATATATATAATACGCTAAGGCAATTTAATGGTCGTACGTACATTATCACCCTCCAAATTTTTTAAACGCAATGCAAAAAGAAAAAATAATTTTCAAAATTTCATCTGATTTCGCTGTCGTGTGGAAAATAGAATTTTTAACTGAAGTAATGTCTTGCTTTTTAGTGTTAGAATCAAAGTGTAGCATCTGTTCTGTCTAAAGATGGTAAAATAATATCGTTAGGGAGATAGACCCTCGTAGCCAAATGTATTCTTTTTCTACACAAATCCGAGTACTCAGGCAAATATGTTTCTGTTTGCACAAGGGTAGCACAATTATATCGTTGGGTCTCTTTTAGCACCGGACGTCCATGAAATAGAACTATTTTTAAGCTCGGCAGCAATATATAGCATATGGAAGATACAATTGTGGAATTTTAAGAAGTTCTTCTAGTCTATATAAATAATACCTAATACCTTCATTTGTTTATACATTATCATCTCACATATATATTTTAATCAACGAGATCGTCTAATCACCAATATAATTGGAAATTGACTGGTGTCGCTAAAGCAAAATATTATTTATTAATTTTAAAATGAATTGGTCCCAAATTGAATTCTATGTAAAAAAAATTCAATCGTTACTCTAACTGTACCCCCACTACTCCTCGTCGTTTGGCCAAGATCAAAGTGTAGTATCTGTTCCGATGGATATTACACCCCATAGAATGGTATCGTCTTGACCTTCGGGGCTTGATTCCGCCGGTCTATGGGTTTGTCCTGTGCAGTTCTAGGAGGTCCACCCTCCCAGGCTTCGCCTCCCCTCTTTGGAGAGGAGTAAGTTTATTGCTTACTGCCTCAGGCGCCCTTATCGGAGAATGACGACGGGGCTGCCCAGGCAATTTTTAATGGCCAGAGTGCTCACATTCTCGGGCGCTGGCTTTTCAAGTCCCACTTTCCCGACCCGACCTTGGGTCACATCTTACCTTGTGGGAGTAAGATAAAACTGGCCTTGTGCCTAACCTCCTGGAGAGGAGGTAAATAAATACTCCTCGTCTAGTAACATCACCAATCTGGCCGTTTTTGAGTTCGGTTGGTCATCTTGTATTGCTCGGGAAAATTAACTGCACTGATGAAGGACGAGGATGTGGAAGGGTCTTACCCAACAATCACCGCTTTCCAACATTGTGATTTAAAGATCAGATGGCAACTGTCCGGCGCTGGTCAGCAACTTGGTACCACTGCGAAGCGAAGGGTAATTTGAAGCAGAACAATGAAAACAAAATAATTCAATAACTGCGTATGTTGGACCTTTCCTTAGAAGAATAAATATTTGGTAAAGAAAAAAAAGTTGTTCTGCTACAAAGCGTGGTAATTTCACACTTGTAACTTCTAACTCTGTGTTTCGGACCGGCAAACTCTTAACACGTTCTGGGCGATCTTTGTTTGGCGATATGAACCCTAAGTTCGGGAGGTCCGGATCTTAACGACGTCGATTCTGGTGGAAGGCAAAATGGAGTTCTTGAATCTCAACTTGAGATATTGAGATCTAGATAGTGTGAGACTGGGCGTGACTCCACCCATTTTCCACATATAATTAATATTCCCATTAATCATTTTCTCGACATATTTAGTATTTCTAGTACGCTCTTTCTAATTCTGGAATAGCTAATCGTATTTCAATCCCTCCCCATTCTTCTTCTTCTTTTTCTTCTTCTTCTATTTCCAGCTTCCACTGTTACCTCAGTCGGGGGTTGGATTCTTCCTCCTTCGAAACTTATTCACAGAAGAAAAGTTTATTATTTCATAAAATACGGGGAAATGTAACTCAGCAGGACCCCACCTCGTCCATCGCCCAACCTAGCAAAACAATATAATTCTTGTTTCTTGCAAAAGATTTTAAATTACTCGGTGCGAGCTATATCTCAATGTCTATTCCACGCCGAGGATGCAAAGCAGCTGTGCCCTGGGTTGTGATGCAGGGACCACCCGACAGGTCACTCATTCTGTCCCTCGCCTTTTCATATCTCGAACCTATAAGAAAAAGAAAAATTGTTTCAATTCATTTCACATGTTCATAATCTAAGAACACAATCTTCATTCTCAGTTTGATTCTTTCAATCCAACAATGTTGTTACAATTCAACATTATCTCGGCAACGAAACCAATTTTCTGATATACATATATATATATATATATATATATATATATATATATATATATGCAGTAGATTTGGTCATATAACAATTGTTATTAGTTTTAATAGTAATATTAATTATAACGATTTCATGAAAAACGTTTAAATTTAAAAATGTTTATTTTGAAATTCGAATGATATCTTCCGGTCACGTTTACGCATGCGTATGTTTACACGAACCAACAACTTAGATTATTTTGGAATAATTTATTTAAAAATCAACCCCGCATTGAACGCAATAACTAATACAGTTTTACTTTTAATAATTAAACATATACTTTATATTTAAAACTAAATTTGTTGTTGTAATGGTTTAATGAGTTTGTCAGGTGTATGGTGAGATAACACCGTGATGATTAGTAACGACTGTTGAAATTGGTCAGAATTTGATCATCTAAGAAGACTGCTCAACAAAAATTTGTTTACATTGGACTTGAAAATGACTATGTTGTATCCAGCTGAGAAGAATCACAGACAGATAGTTTTAGGACAGAATTTCTCCTCATGGAAGCTCCGTTTAGCTTTATGTACACAGAAGAAGAACGGGAAATTATGTACAGTGGTTTTAGCTAGACGAGTTTTTGACTATAGATTTGAACTCAGTCGAGCACTTATCATGAAAATAAAGATAGAGCAGAGAGATACTAGCAATAACTTTTCTGTAAGAAGGTGGCTGTAAGAAGAGAAGAGCAGAGGACGCTCCCACTAGGTTTCTAAGTCGATAAATATACATTATATCAATATTTTAGATTGCCTACACAAATACATTTATGTTTACGTACTCAATGTCCGTCATCGGAACCAAATGGAAAATTGAGTTCTGAAACATAAATGTATTTGCGTAGGCCATCTTAAATGTTTTTACAATATATATATATATATATATATATATATATATATATATATATATATATATATATATATATATATAATTCTCTACCACGTTTTAAGTACTTTTGAAAAATAATTAGTTTTTAGTTCATTTTATCCATGCATTTGAACTTGTTTAATTATATTCATATATATATATATTTATATACTACTTTTTATACTACAATACCTACATGTATATCATGGCCTCTGCTCAGTATTAAAGACAATGGATGCCCCCTGTAAAAGTTGCTGCGCGTGTAATTGTGAAGCAACTGTTGCGCAATATCAACCACACCTCTGAGTTGTCACTGCTTAATTCCAGTGGAAGAAGAAATCTAGGACGACTAGAAACAAAGCCGAGATAAGCGGAGAGCACCTACAGCACCTGCTATTCCCAAATGGTCACCCATTATGTACTGATCGGGCTCGACGTTGCTTAGCTTCGGGGTGTCAACGGGATTATGCCGTATATGTATATACATGTATATGCTACTACTACTACTGCTACTGCTACTACTACTACTATTACTATAAATACTACTACTACTACGACTCCTACTACTACCAGTACTGAATCTGTTGAAATTGTTATCTCGTTTGTTATCTCGTACTCTTTACACCTTGCAAACTGGAGACATCACAAAAGTCGAATGATGTAAATAAAGGGGAAATGCTAAGAGTGGTGCGGCGAGGCGAATCACATAAATAATTAAAAGCGAGAGAAAATGGATGAGACGAAAGGGAGCGAAGGAAAGAGTAGATTTAATTAGTACATTTCCCATTTTTCAGCCATTTTTACAGTCAACCATTTCATTTCCTAATTCTTTGCGTATTTTACCGCCCTTTCTGCCGACCCCCTTTTCCTGTCGTGCACCCCGTTCCCCCTGATTTCCATTCTTCTTCCATTAACGCTTTTAAGACGGCGTTCGCTAACCGACCAACTGGACACGTTTTGCGTCGTCTAAATGTTCGCCTAATCTTTCATTTGATGTTCAGTTATTGTTACGACACAGTCTCCGTCTTGCTTGTGAATACACACGATTCCCTATTCCCGGAGATCTTGTATAATTGTACTGCAAACATAGAATTACATTATAAATAGGAAAAAATTATCGATATTGTCGCTCTTACTGTCGAGGTAAGCTCGGTAGCGTAGAAGAAAGATTCTCGACACTTTGTGATTCCCAACAATGTGTTATTCCCGACACTTTGTGAGTTTAATTATATATATATATATATATATATATATATATATATATATATATATATATATATATATATTAATATATATACATATATATATATATATTAATATATATATATATATATTAATATATATATATATATATATATATATATATATATATATATATATATATATCAAGCTTTTAAATAGGATGAACGGAGTCATAGCGAGTCGAAGACAATATAACAAGAAACTAGACCCTTTCGTTGTTGGCGTTACATGGACGATACTTTTACCATTTTTGAGTCCCGTAACGAGGCAAGTGATTTTTTCCTGACATTGAATACACTCCACCCAGCGCTACAGTTTATCATGGAATAATAGCACAATGACTCTTTACCATTTCTGGACGTTTTAGTAGAAAGGACGGGGAACAAATTCACTACAACTATATATAAGAAACCGACGTTTACGGGCCTGTATATCAGTTGAATTCGTTTGTCCCCATGAGTAGAAAAATCAGTTTGGTCAAAACACTTGTTAACCGCGCACTTATTATTTGAACTGCTAGCAAACTTGCAGCTGAACTTAGAAAGATAACTGATATTCTTACTAACAATGGTTTCTCTGAGGGTCTAATTTCCAAATGTATTGATCGAAAACTTGCGAAAATTAATGCCACCATTTTCTTCGGTCCACCCAAATGTCCCGTTTATTTGAAACTTCTTTTTATGTGTTCTATCAGTAAAGGTGTTTCGGATTAAATTTAATCGGTTGTATCTCGTTGTTTTTATGCAGTACAGCCCCGTGTGGTGTTTGGCACCAAAACTGTCTTCCCAGCGTTTCAGAAAGATATACTACCAACACTACATAAAGTTTGATAATATATAAATTCAAATGTCAGTGTGAAGCTGATTATGTTGGTTGTACTCTTCAGCGCTGGGAAGTCAGAGTAGCCCAGCATATCCCTGCATGTTTTAGCAGATCACTTGTCGTAAACAGAGAAGTATGTCGCCGGACGCATCCGGGTCTCTACAAAGAACATGCGGGCGTTTACAGAGCACATCCGGGCGCTCACAAGTCCAAGAGTCATCCATTGGACAGCACTTGTATGATAATAAAAAGGGCGGTGAGGCGTATTCCGATGGATGTTTTCGCATTGTACACAAGGCCCGTTCGAAACACTATCTCAAGGTTTTGGAGGCCGTCAGTGTAACAATGCGAAAGCTATCGATCTGTAGGCAAAATATTTGTCTCACAAATTGGACTTACTTAGAGACTTCTAAAAAAAATACTTCGCCTATATCGTCGATATATTCCTTTTCGGTTCATAAATGCGATATTCAATCTTCCTGTTTTTTTTCTCTCCACGTTACTCTTTCTCCCGTTTTTAGGCGACATTCGTCGACGTTTCCCTTGAAAATGTGTCGGTTCAAAGGTAACTTGGGATTTAGTTTGTTAATTTTAGTCGATTTATAAAATTCTTTTAAAGTTTTAATCGAATGTCTTGCGACGATTAAATATATTACTATGATTTCCTCTTTTTTTCCTATGATATTGTCCTCGATTCGCTATGACTCCTTCCTCCTATTTAAAAGCTTGATAAAATTATGTACCACCAAAAATCTGTTCATATATATATATATATATATATATATATATATATATATATATATATATATATATATCACATTTGTCTTCAATAGACCATAATGAATTTAACCAAACCATGATTTTCATTGGTTTTAACAACTTCATTATTTATGTACTTCAATGAGTTTTTTACACCGCTCATTTTACACAACAAATAAATATAAATATATAATTAAACTTTATTTTATATATTGACTTATAGATGAAATAGTATCCACGGACTATGATATGGTTCGAACCTGCGATCACTGGGACCGAGTGTTCTAACCGATATACTACGAGAGCCTGTCTGAAACTATCTGATAATTAATAATCTATAAAGTTATTTTTTTGTTATTGCTTTTTTAGCAATAATAATACCACTAGTACATTTGCTCACTTTCAGCACTGCGATTATAAAGGGGCCCTATAATTTTAAGAACACTTAAGTTAGCTGTTATGAATTGTGACCTAGGTTGAATCCGCGAATTTAGTGCAGGTTCAGCTTACGTGTTTTGGAAAGGGTAAATTCGTTTCTCATGAGTGACTTATTTTACCAAAATCATGATAAATTGACAAGATTTGACCGATATCAAAGATCTGGGGCCAACAAAGAATAGGCACAAAAGCGACAGCGAGTACACCTATCTGATTGAGTGACACGAGACAAAGGTCTCTGACGACATTTGTTTTGTCAAAAACTAGAGTTCAGACTGAGTCGGCACATGGAGGCCGAAGCGAGAAGATGTTCAAAGACTCAGTCTGCGATGGAAGCTGAATAGCGCGGATGTCATAAATAATGGTCTGAACTTGTAAATATGAGTCTCAAATGAGACGAAAATGAGCGACTTCCTCCATATCTCCCCCATCTAGTCAGAAAGAGTAGTTAAGTAAAGAAACCGAGAAACAAGCAACTGAAAGACAGCGACCCTCTCCCGGACATTATCGGGAAGGACCAATAAACGACATTTCCGTAACCCTCTGAACATGTCTTCTGAGTTGCTTTCTTTGTCCTATCAAGAGGGTTGATTCCCAGAGAACAAATGTCACACGCAAGATAATCAAGCAAACTACAAGACGAAGCAATGGGTAGCTGGACGACCACGAAAACGAAGATCACGGCCAGACGAAGAAGTGAAGAATGAAGAAGATTAATAAGAATGTCAGGTAAATTGTGAACTATTGTATTAAAAGAGAGTTTTGAGAAATCCACGTGAAATCACGATTAAAAAAGGAGTAGAAAATAGTTACATGTAGTTTATAACATTGTGTGATCGATGGGCTGTATTCTAGGAAACGTACGCGCGCATTAATGTCCACCCACACATATTGATTCCCCGTTAAAAGAAACTCCACAACCACATTGGCCCATGTGGTAAGAACAAGTGAGTAAACATGCTATAAACAAAAACTGTCAGTGTAAAGGCTTAAAAGTGCTTAAACGAACAAGTTTGAAAACGCTTCTAAACTTTCGTATTCGAGACGCGTTGATTTAAAGGACATTAGAGCCCATTTAAAAAAGCCATAACGTAATATATATATATATATATATATATATATATATATATATATATATATATATATATATATATATATATATATATAAAAATAAAAATAAAAAATAAAAAAAAAAATATGACTCAATACTGGTCACCCCTGAAGAAGGAATTTTATTCCGTAATCGATAGGATAAATGTAAGAAAAAAAAATTAATTAATCTTGTATTGCTAATTTGGCTTATTTTTCAATTTTATTAACTATATATATATATATATATATATATATATATATATATATATATATAAATACCTTCGACAAGAATTATAAAAATGTATTGTTTTAATTTATGCAAGAAGGAGTAAGAACAACACATGAAACATTTTTTCCGTTGACGAACTGAACTATTGTTTTCTTTTTTTTTTAGAAGGATAGGCTTTCCCCCAAAATATCAAAAATGCTTCTCCATACCAGATTTTAAAAAATATTAACAGTACGTCTCTTATTTACTGACATTGTATGTTAAAATATCTATCGAAAAATAAATAGATAATTGTGAAGATTAATGCCCTGGGTATTATCACTGAGTGTTTCTTTTTGTTCATCTTCTTCACAATTCCTGTTTTCTGCATTGTTATCAGCCTTCATAATTATCCACATACGCATTTATCAGAAATGATTCATGTACAGTACAGTACCCTTATATATATATATATATATATATATATATATATATATATATATATATATATAGAGAGAGAGAGAGAGAGAGAGCGAGAGAGAGAGGGAGGGAGAGAGAGGGAGAGAGAGAGAGAGAGGGAGAGAGAGAGGGAGATAGCTAGATAGATAGACAGATAGACGTACATATATATAAATTTTAGAAAAAAATAAATACTATTGATAAATTTATAGGTTTAATAAATTTGTCATTTGAATGATGATTAATCGCATTTTTAATAAATAACACTGTCGATAGCCAATCTGTTGAGCTGTATTGAAAACTAGTATGAATTGTACTAGGAATAATTACTAAAAGATTGTAAAACAAGTAAGGTGATCTGATCATGACCGGAAACAATAATTGATCAAATATTGAATTACGTATTTTTTATTTTTTTATTTTTTACATAATAATATATAGCGAATAGATAGCGAAATAGGATAGAATGATAGTTAAAATTAAAACTTAGTTAAAAAAATAAGTGTTATAGTCTGATTACTGCAGAAGTTATGTATGGCTAGACATTAAGTCACTCATACGAAATTGATAGATGGCGATAGGATGGAGTTGTTCTTTGTAAGAGAAATACCTGCAAAAAGAGTAAACATGAAGAAAAGTAGAGAGATAAAATGAAAGAATCGTGAAAAGAAAGACAATAACAGTTGGTGTGAATAATTATTCATTCATCTGAACACTTTTATCATCGAATATTAACAAATCAATATGGTAGGCATAATCTATCATGAACTCTTAAATAAAAAAAATCAGAGTCTAAAGGAGTTTTCCATTTGAATAGAGTTATAAAAAGAAGGGAACAGTAATATAGGAACTAAATCAATATAAATAAAATGCATATTATACGAATTTAAGTTTTCCGCCTGACTGTGGCGAGTTATACACTGATAAAGCCACTTCATGAATATTTGGTAAATCTTCTATAGCATGAAATGTATATCATCGAATTAGGCAGAACCAATGAAATAGGATGATTTTTGGTGAAATATGGAATTGTTTTCTTAACAACTATGATTATATATATATATATATATATATATATATATATATATATATATATATATACGGATAATTATATTTTATGAATATGTACAGTCCTTACATAGGGGCATAACACTTGCGAAAATGGACAATGTTCTACCACTAGAATTTCTATTATGTTTCCCGGTAAAATGATATTTGAATATGTTCACTCGTCAATATCGCAAAAAAAAATGACAGTAAGTATATGTGCTATATCTTATCTGCTGCTAGATAATCTTTCGTGGCCAGTTGTAATAGTGGCGGAAAACGGTCACAGTTGCACGGTTCTAATCTTAACGTGGAAACAATTGCCACACGGAAGTACGGCAACACTGTTTTCTGCAGTCTCTTTCTATTTCTCTCCCCCTCCTCTCTCTCTCTCTCTCTCTCTCTCTCTCTCTCTATATATATATATATATATATATATATATATATATATATATATATATATTATGAATACTATTTTCAAATCAACCCATATACACATGCATTTCATGCTAAACCTGCAACTGTCATTATGAGAGGATACAATCCCTGCCGGCTACACGGTTCGAGCCTCAATACGAAAGTAATATTTGACTAAGATATATAAAGTACTAACTATATTGCTAAAATTAAATGCCAGTTTCGGAGATTGCAGCTTCTATGATGATGATGATGATGATGATGACGACGACGACGACGATGACAACGATGATGATGTTGATGATGATGATGATGATGAGGAGGAGGAGGAGGAGGAGGATTAACGACCTCCCTGATAGCAGTCAGTCTGAGATAGGTATTTTTGCTGACGACACCATGCTCTACTATCGTCATGTGGACAAAACGGACGCGACCATAACCGAGACAATGGCATAATCCTTAGATAATGATCCCCAAGCTGTAGTGGAATAAGGTCATAAATGGATGGTAATTTTTAATGCTGCAAAGACAAAGTTCCTTTCCTTCAATAACTAAAAAAACCTCTTCAACCTCCGATTGGCATGACAATAAACACCCTACCTGAGAGTTAAACAGTCAAACTCCATGACTTAGCATTCACCGGTAACATTAATTGGAACAAATACATTGAAGACATTGCCAATACTGCTGTAAAACATATGGGCTCTCTCTACCGTGCTCGTAAACTCCTCACACCTGGCATTATCCTATATCTCTATAAAGCCACCATCCACCCATGCATAGAGTAGTATTGCCGCATCTGGGCTAGTGCATCCTCACTTGTCACCCCCTCTTAGACAAGGTCAAAAACGAGTCGCTAACTTAATAGATATCTCACTCTCCACCAAGCTCCAACCCCTGTCCCATCGCCGCAATGTTTCATCCGTGTGTCTGTTTTACAAATATTTCAATGGATTGTGCTCCGATGAACTTGCTGCTCTTATGCCCCCTACACGTAAATACATTAGACTAACCCGACAATCAGCTAGGTCCCATCCATTCACTGGTGAAGTCCCCTAGATGCCGGAGAGCTTTCTACTCAAATAACTTCGTTCCTCGTGCTGCCGGCCTCTGAAACTCCCTCCCTGCTCCCTGTTTCCTGGACTCTACCGTCATGCAGAAATTTAAGACTAATGTAAACATCCATCTCGCTACACAGCTCCCTTAACCTACATACTAATTCTCAGTAGTCCCTTACGTCTACAATGGCGGCCTGTTTTTTTTAGGGGGTGAACTTTGTCAAACACAACAACATTAATAATAACACTATTTCTTAGGACCATTACAGCCCAAATTATCATACCAAAAAAAAAGATAAAGAGAGGTAGACTAACTCTATACAGAGAGAACGGCAAGCAACTACGATTACAGCACTGGTTGTGAATATTATTAACGATTCCATGAGTTTCATTTCTGGGAGGGGGCACTTCGTACTTGATTTTAAATATCTTTCAATCACTCAATTGTCTCCATTGAGATATCATCCAATTTAATAGTCATCAGCGATAAAAAAAATACTGAAGCAGATTCATTATTGAATCTTGGTGGACAAGACAGCGTGAGAATACAATTTCATTTATACAAAATATGGTTGAATCTGAGAAACGATTTTGAATTTAATTAATAATTTCATGGGTGGCATTTTTTTAGTGACCCTATATATATATATATATATATATATATATATATATATATATATATTTAACAAATATTTATTATTATTTGTCGCTCCTCGAAAAAGTAGAGCACTGTAAGTGTAGTATTAACACAGCGTGACGCCACTAGCTTTAAATGCATCGTTCCTTCCATTAAGAAAGTAGAACCCTCTAGACGTTAAGCCGCCGATAATGTGTTAAAATTATCACCGTTTATTCGCTATTTAAAATTGGCCGTGTGGTTAAGGCGTCGGATTTGAGTTGAAAACTACTTGTAGTCCGTTGTTTCGAATCGCATGACCGGTAGTGAATAGTCATATCTCTATGCTGATGAGTCCCGATTATTAAAAAGGACGAAGCGTATACGCACATATATAATAAAAGAAGAACAAATATATATATATATATATATATATATTTTTTTTTTTCTTCTCCGACTGTGTAGAGAATACTACAAAAAAAATGGCTGCCAGATGTAGACCGCAGCGAAAACTATAGCAGTCTCGCATGGAATGTAAATGTAAATTAAATTTTATTTTAAGGTTATGTTAAATATATGATTTGGTGTTCAAAAATATTTGTGTAATGTTGGTTAAGTGTACGGTGTTCGATAAAATGTTAGTTTTAATAATATATATATATATATATATATATATATATTTATTTATAATTTTCATTTTATTTTTTTTTATTAAGCTTATATTTGATTATTTACTTTTATTTCAGTGTGTTTTATCTTCATATTTTTATTTTGTTTATCTTTTTTTCGTATTTTAAGAATTTTAATATAAAGTAAAGTAATTAATCTCACATTTTAAATATTCTAGATCTATCAAACTTATCGATTATCATCTATTTAAGAAGTGTTACTAATTGTGAGTTTCGTCAAATTAGTTTATCGAATTAACTTGATATATTTACAATAAGATAAAGGGGAGTAACTCTGGATTTTTTTTTTAGGTGGAAATCTGTATAACAATATTAGTATATATATATAAAACATATATACACATACATGCATATATACATATATATATACATATCCATGTATTATTGCTTGTTTAATTGTTTATTTATATATATTCTTCATTTTCTTTACATATTTTTTTGTATTATTATTATTTACTTTTTAATTTATTTTATTAATTATTTATTTAATATTTGCATGTTATTTGTATACATTTTATATGTGTTTGGATTAATTAATTAATAATGCTAGGTTATGGGGTGACTTATTTTGGTGGGTTAGAAGAGTATGTTGAATATGGTTTTTGGTTTGTGGTTGAAAGTGTGTTAGGATGGGAGTTCATATGGGGAGGGGCCTATTTGATTGTTTGGGTGTGTGGTGATTTATTATAGGAGGTAAGTAATGAGTGAAGTGGTGGAAACGGAGTCTGTTGAGTGTTAGATATGGGGGTTCGTCGGTGGATGGGGGGTAGATATTATAGAATGAATGGTGATAACAACATGCAAATATTAAATAAATAATTAATAAAATAAATTAAAAAGTAAATAATAATAATAAAAAATATGTAAAGAAAATGAAGAATATATATAAATAAACAATTAAACACACAATAATGCATGGATATGTGTATATATATATGTATATATGCATGTATGTGTATATATGTTTTATATATATATAGACTAATATTGTTATACAGATTTCCACCTAAAAAAAAATCCAGAGTTACTCCCCTTTATCTTAATTCGATAAACTAATTTGACGAAACTGCTGTTAGATTACATTAATATTCGACATTATCTTTAGACCGCGTATTAGCGTGGGAGAGGTACTACTAAACACGGCTATTTCTTCTCGAAGACACAAGCCAAAGATAAATATTTGACACGTATCACGCATAATTCCCACTTCCGGGCGTAATTTTCTTTAACACGTTAGGTTAATTCCCCGTAAACATTTGCTATTCTTACGACAACTACTTTCTAATGGAAGTTTATACTTTTATGTAATCACACATCTGATTTAATTTCGTTAATAAATTATATTTCATACACACACACACACACACACACACACACACATATATATATATATATGTACATTTAAAAATGATACGCGGAAATCTCTCTAAGCCTCTTTCGACTATCATCTCGTCAGGAGAAAATCGATAGTTTAATTAATAATATTGTCGAAAGAAAGAGCAAATGGGGATTTGAAAGTGACTAAATTAACAATAGAGCGATTAAAAGTCAATTTAAAAGGGCCTTAGAGAGATTTCCGCGTATCCTTTTTAAATGTATTTATAAGTTTTGTACCTCAAAACATTTATATATATATATATATATATATATATATATATATATATATATATATATGTATATGTATGTGTGTGAGCAGCAGTTATGCCTACACAAAATAAATGCTGCCCATATATATATATATATATATATATATATATATATATGATTATTCAATAATAAGTATTTACTTATTATTATTATACAATACATATTTCATTATATATTATAATTTCAGTATTTTATTAATATGGAATTACAAAATATCTTCATGCCAAACATACTGAGTTGACTGTTATGTAAGTAACACATTCATACAACTAAGAGAGCACTGCTCAATTCAAAATATTGTAAAGTAAAAATGGCGACTATATTTATCTATAAATCTATAAAATAACTGAACTATATTTTCCCCATTTTCCATCATGCACGAGCGGTACCTACCCGCATTTGCTGGAATTCATTTTACTCTGTTTCACATGTTTTAAAAACTATGTCCTTTATTCATTTATCTTTTTACCAAATTATTTTAAAAATAATATTTCGAAATTAAATAATTACTGTATAGTTTAGTAAATAATGTATTACTCGATTATAATTGTTATAAAACTATGGCGAAGTTTGTTAAGGTAATGTTGTTTCGATGTGTTGCAGAAGGGATTCAAACATTTACAATCTAATACTTACAATCTTTTAATTTTAGAAAATTTGCTAATAATTTTAAAACCAGAAGTTATTTTCTTTTTGGCAGTTTTAATGCTTCCAAGGTATTTTTGAATTTCGATGGATCACAAAGTCATTCATTTTTTTCAGCAATTAACAAAATATTAAAATCAAACCGAAATGCAATCTGATTGATTTAATTATGTGATTAAATTATTTTTAAACAAGATTTTAAGAAATTCATTTTAATTTACGACATTGCATTTTTCATTTCAATAAATGTTCGATAAAATGTAAATAAAATATGATTCACTGTGTAATTATGAAAGTTACGTTGACACGACAAATGCATACGCACAGATACACGAGAAGTGGTCATACACTTTTATTTATATAGAGATGAAGGTCTTCTTTTTATCAGTAATGCGTTTTCAGCCATTTTAAGAGTTAGCCATTTTTATTCTGCGTAATCCTTTACGTGTTTTTAGCACCCTTTCTTGTCCATATTTTCTTGGCTCGTTGCCTTGCCGCCATTTTCCCGGGTGTCTTCCATTAACGCTTTGCAGACGTCTCTGAATATCCGACCAACGCGAATCACTTTACGTCGTCGAAATATTCGCCTAATCTTCCGCGCGTCTGCCGTTCTACGTACCACGCTGTCTTCTACCTTCTAACGAATTAGCACGAGCCTTTTCTTATTGCGTCATTCCCCCCCCCGCCCCTCTCGCCCTATTTATTCCTCTTAATCTATGTTCACTCTCCTCTTTCTCTCGCCCCCTCTCTGTTTGACATAATCACCTATGGATATTCCCTTTGGATTTAAAATCCTTGAACGCGTCGCACCTGATCGACAGCTAGTGACACTTAGTGGCGTCTATCGACATTTAAAATCCACTCAACAACAATATGCTGATCTAACAACTTCCCAATATTTGCTTTGTCTTCGCTCTTTTGATGTTATTCCCTTAACATCATTCGTATTCCTTTTGGAGATGCGTCCTAACCTTTCTATGTCAGTCAGTCTGTCACACTTGAATTGAAACAGCACGTTCGTCGGTCTATCACGGAATATTGTGTTGGCCGAAGCATTCGTCCATTTTTTTAAATTTTATTTTCCAGCCCACTAAATACCGCTTTATATTCCTATTCCTCAACTCCTGTATTAAGTGTAGCGATTATTTTGACGTCAGTGTGTAATTAGCCTCCGAACAGAGGAGTTTTTACATTTTTGCTTGTATTTCAGGCCTTGAAATGGAAGATCAAGCAGAGCACTACCGACATCTTATGCTTTTGTACTACAGAAAAGGAGAAAAAAGCTAGAGAAATCTGCATAAAGATATGCCATGTGCCAGAAAAGCTTTGCTCAATTCCGAAAAGGAAGTTTTTCAATTATATATGCTCCTCACTCTGACTGGCCAAAGATGATCGATAGTGTACAAGTGATAGTCGTAGTTGAACAAGATTGCCGTTTGACAACCAGACAAATCTCAGACGTTATCAAGATGTTCAAATCAAGCGTGGAAAATCAATTGGATAAATTCGGTTATGTTTCGAAACTTGATGTGTGGGTTCCTTATAAACTGACAGAAGCAAAGCAAACAAATAAACTGTTTGACCAACCCAATAGAATTTTCCTCGCTAAACGCGCATATTAAATGCATACATCTTATGCTAAATGAACCTATGAATCTCCATACGAGCCTCTTCCAATCGGTAGATCTCACGTTTAAATTCAGCGATAAACTTGTAACACTTTTCCTCGCCATTAGGTTTAAGAAGGGCTTACTTTTTGGCTATGTTGTTTGGAGTCCAAGGGATTGACCGCTGGTGACGGGGACTCGTTCAGAATTGGTTTGTCTGTAAGTGATTCTACTTTCCTCTCCCTTTTTATTATTATGGTTAGCTCCTTACATCAAGTGGCTTCATGCCTTGTCTGGAGCGACTTCCAATAAAAAGTAATGAATTAAAATATCAGTTTCTTCTGTCTGTTAGGCTTGACTTAAAAATAACATTTTATGTTGGCCTGTCACACTTCCTGCCTTGACAGAGTAAAAAATCAACTTGGCAATCTAGTGGGGGATTTTATCCTGCCCCTTTCACACACAGACACGTTGCTATTCCTTCTCTATTGTATCGATTAAACTTTGTCTGTCTATCACGCTTAATTGTAAAATAACATGTTCCTTGGTTTGTCACGCTTACGTTTAAAATAAAGTTTTCGTTGGCCGGTTTCGCTTAAAATAAAAATCAAATACTCGTGGATCTATTAATCTTAAGGTTAAAATAACATTTTCGTTTGTCTGTCACGTTTTATTTAGAATCACTTTCTTTCATTGGTTTGTAAAATTTGAGTTAAAAATTACATTTTCGTTGGGTTTTCACGCTTAAGTTACAAAAAGCATTTTCGTTAAATTTTCACGCTTAAGTTTGATATAACATTTTCGTTGGTCTGTCGCGCTTCATTAAAGAACAATATTTTCGTTGGTCTGTCACGTTTGCATTTGAAATGACATATTTATTGCTAAACGCGCAGAGTAAATGGACGCATCTTACGACTATTCGTCATTGTTTTTCGAAAGCTTTTCAGCGCGTCATCTACTTAAAGGGAATGCCTTAGAAAAGAGATGTCGGTTGTTTATCAGCTATTTTTGGTCGATAGAAGAAACCTGCGTTTCACTCTTTGAGATTTAGCACTTTGCGTTTACATGATTCAAATTTAGCGTACATTATTGGTGAAAAGAAAAAAAACTCTGGCACGAAGGGACATTAATGGGTCATAAAGAAAAAAAGTTTATTTTACTTGCAATCGTAATCGCAAAGAGGAATCATCGGGTCAAATATGTTGATTATATATATATATATATATATATATATATATATATAGTCTCCGAAGTTTCTCAACCATTAAAACTATATTTAAAACAAAACAAAAAAACTTAAAAAATAAATTTAAAAAAACTTATAGTCCAAAGTCTTTCAGTGGAAAATCACTCATGTAAGTCAATTTATTTTTTACAGTTATTATATTAGTTTGTTTCTAAAACTATTTTAAGGGATCATCAGTTGTTTACCATGAAAAACTGTTCGGGAATTTTATATATATATATATATATATATATATATATATATATATATATATATATATATATATATACAAATATTATTGGCTACATATGTGTATACCTGTTTCAGCTTTGACTTTATTCATAACGCACATTATTCAGACCATATTAGTTAATATAGCCAGAAGTAGCTGGACATAGAATTTAGGTAACAATAACCGTACAAATACCATATATATATATATATATATATATATATATATATATATATATATATATATATATATATATACAAGAAATATAATTTATTCATAATGGATATGAGATCAACTCTTATCAAATTATATATATATATATATATATATATATATATATATATATATATATGATTTAATAAATGTCCCAAATGTGTTTCAAAAACATTTAAATTCTTACAATTGTTTCTGCCTATTTTAAAACACATTCTATTGATAACAAACTTTAGATAAGTTTCAAAACTAGTATTAGAAAACACTCCAAAAAAATGAAATGATTTTCTTTCATAATTCCCGCCATTAGTTCTTTACGAAGGAGAATACAGTACATAAATATAGATAAAGTTTATACATAAACAGTATATATATATATATATATATATATATATATATATATATATATATATATATATATATATATATATATATATATATATATATATATATATATATATATATATATATATATATATATATATATATATATATATATGGTATTTGTACGGTTATTGTTTCTTAAATTCTTTATATATATATATATATATATATATATATATATATATATATATATATATATTGGGTTAGGCCACGGAGCATGGAAAATTACGTTATGCTCTAAAGTAACACACCTTCGAATAGTCAGGCTATGAGCATTTTGATCCCCTTTCTTCTCTGATAAATTCATCAAAATTAAGGAAATCAAACACACTTTATTAATTTTTCAGTATTTATTAATTAACAGTAACGTAATATATTTCCTTCAATTACTTTATTAGGGTCTTAAATATTTAATAAAATAGTGTTGTTAGAATTGTTGTTCTTTGAAAACTAATTTGTCTGATTTAATATTTATTCTTTAAATAAGTGCATTCGTTCTACATCGAATGAAAAGACTAGCATCAGTTATCTTGATTTATAAACACAAGAAGAAGACAGATCCCTGATTTTAGGCAGTTTTATTCTTGATATGGACATTTTATAATCATTAGTTTAACTGAATATGTTGCTTTCGTATCCATTAAAAATAAATGAGATTACTTGATTTTTTTAACTTAAAAGTAAATCAACCATGGAAAGTAAATCAATCATAAAAAGTAAATCAAACATGAAAAGTAAATCAAACATGAAAAGTAAATCAAACATGACAGATGACGAATTCAGTAAAGTAACACAAAATCAATAATTCAAAATAATTAATTAATAGAACATTTATTGAAATAAATTTAAATATGTGTGTGGTTTTTTTTCAAAACGAACAGTTTATTTAAAATATAGTAACAATTCGTAATAAATTAAAACAGTCATGTTTTTTTAGTGGGGGTGTTTCCAAACGGACACTTAATTTACAATATATTATTTGAATATCTCTATTATTTCGTTGGATTTTCGCACACATTTTGGACGAAACTTATTAATTAGTCACAAATTGTATTTTTTATCCCGAAAAAAAATTCTAATTTATTTTTTTAAGACTTGAAATTCGAACTTTAATGCAATGCCTTAATCGTTGGAAGCCATCTTGTAATTCTGTCTGATTATCTTTTGCGCTTTACATCTATGAAAAAGGTAATACATTTTTAAAAAGCCAAGTTAACAATGATGTCCAAGTTAATGAATAATCCTTAGAAGTGTAGCCGTGTTCTTGGTATAGGAATAAAGTCACAATAGCAGGAGCAAGCTAATAATGATTTCCAAGTGAATGTATAATCCTTTGAACCTGAGTCTGCTTGCTCTGTCTACTTGCTCTGATTACAGATAGACGCATGCTCGTTAAGCGTTTCGAGCACTTCCAGTCCTCATTGATAGTGGTTCTTACTCCCACTATCAATGACGTTGACTCAGTTGACAGGCCTCCTTTACGACGGCCGTGGTTGGACACAAAATAATGGAAACATCTTTTGAATTTTGCATAAATTAAAAAAATATTATATATATATATAAACAGAATTATAGTATATATATATATACATATATTTATTTATTTATTTATTTATTTAAAACAAAATTTAAACGTAATTTAAAATTGTTTTGTAAATTTTTCAAATTAGTACTTTCTAATAATTAGCAAATTATTGTGTTTTTCTTTCGGAGGATGAGAGTACTTCTTCGAAAATCTATAGATTAAGATTCATTCTCATATTTTATTTTATTCCTTGCTAAAACTCCTAATGATTATAATAAACTTGTAAAGTATGTAACATCACCTTTGTTTCATGTCGAACACTTTCTCGACAGTCTTCTTCGCATTAATAAAACTCAGATCCTCTTTCTTGGCGTGGTAATGTCTCGTGGCCGTTTGATTATAACACTTGCTTGCGGAGTCTAGGGGTTTTTTTTGTAACTGAGTTCGAATCCTGCGAACTTTTGAGATTAATTCATTACACTAATGAAAGACAAGGTTGAAACTCTGGCGTGTGTAGGTAAAAGTAATTTCATTTTTATTTAATATATATATATATATATATACACACACACAAAGTACGTGTTGGTTGATAATTTTATTTAAAAATATATATGTCGCTCCAACCTGGAGATATCACATTAATTAAGGGAAAATTGTTCCCAACTAGCATTTAAGTAGAATGCCTTTCGTTTAAAATTATTGCGAACAAAATAAATAAATGACATCTATAAAAAAGCAGTAGATTCAGATCTAGCTTAGATTGACTCAGTTATAGAGCTTCAGGCTTCAGACTCTGAGGTCCAGGTTTCGAATATAGTTAAGTTCGAACATGCATATGAGTCGTTTGACGAGGCACGTGTCCGTGAATAATCATATTTAGATAAAAATTGTACTAAAAAAATAAACAATTAATCTCAAGAAATCTTCTGCCCATTTCTTTGGTTGTTTCTAATCTCCGCGTGGTGGCGCTCATCCTGAACATGCGATCTTTGTATAGTCCAGTCAGAATGTGGCTGAACCTCAAACAAATTGCTAACAAAGGTTTTTAACTTGGATATTAAGCATGAATCATCTCTCTTTTAGATAAAACAAAGTTTACAAAAATAAGCCTTGCGGGAAGGGGTCAATGGGCGGAATCTTTAAAATTCAACTTAACAATATTAAAATTTCGAGACATAACATTCCTGACTAGTATGGCTATTATTCCTGACAATTACTAACAAATATAAACGTTTTTTTCTGACAAAAGAAAGCTTCATTAAATTAGAAATTAAATAATATTTTTGCCTGAAAACCCACACAGGGCTCACCCCAAGCCAACTTGACATCTTCTTGGTGTTTTAAATTGTAATGATAGGTACCTATATGCTTAATAATAAAATAACACCATAAAATGACTAGCCCCTGCCATGGTTTCCATGTATTTTGTTACTTCTTATACAAATATGAATATAAAAGGTACACAAACCGACTAAGTAACCTTTTCCAATGCAACAATTGTCACATTAATTCCTCACATTTCATAAAAAATAGGTACAAAAGTACAATTTACAATAAAAGAATGGTCAGTTGGTCGAATGCTGGGGCAAGGCCCTTGCATAACCACAACAGAACAAGTTAATGAACGGATAAAAGAAATTTCTTGTCAAGAACTAGTCAAAGGTAACTTAATCATCATCAAGATCTGGCTGTGGTGAGTTGCTGCAGTGGGGGCCTTTGGAATTACCACACAAGTTTGACCAGTCAATGCCATTTTTCTTGCAACTGCATCTTGCTGTAGTACACCCTGAAGTACACTTACACCTAATTATAGCCAACAAATTTACAGGGCAAGCTGGCAAGTTAGTCTTAATTGGTTGTAATTTACCATCTGAAAGTGTATATCCCCACTCGTCAGGTTTTAGTTGGTTTCTACATTTCTATTTCTTAATTTGGAAGTAAACTCGAAGGCTGTGGAATTTCGTAGCTGCTCTTGTTGATGGCAATGATTTAGCCTCAACATACTTTGAGCTTTTGCAAGCTTTTCCTTAAAGCGCCTCAGTCGGAGATGATTGATGTTTTCCCAATCATTACCATTCTACAGACACACTAAAGCCTTCTACCCAGTTTCAATAACCTCTTCTGCACTGCTATCGTTGCCAAACACTTCTGCTAGTTTGAGATAGTGTCTATTGTCCATCACCTTTCGAAGGGATGCTGCCTTCCCAATTCCATAAACACTGGATGCAAAATCACAATCCAGTAGTGCATGAATGAAAAGAATGTTGGAACAGACCACACATCCCAAAGATTTCCTAATCTCTTTGATGTTACATAATTTCACACTCTTTGCACTATCCTTTGGTTGTCGCGTGAAGAAGATGTTGTAACCATCATCTTTATTGGCATGATAACATAGAATGGCCAATAGGTCAGTGTCATCAGCTATCAAAATGGTTTCTCGTGTATGTACCACTTCAGATGCATAGACTACTTTACAACCTGCTTCATCCAAACTCTTTCCCAGTAACTTGATGAACAATTGTTTCTCTTGATTAGCTAGGAAAACATGCTTTTTTAATTTGAACACCATTAAATGGGTCAGTGACACATTAACACCAACAGAGCCTCCTGCTCAGGGTCGATGAGTTGCGTCTTTAAAGAATAGACCACTTTCATACCCATTAAAGACAATGCATGCTTTTCCATATCTAGTTGTGACATATCTGCGGTATTGGGAACAGATCTCATCATATGTGTGACCTTTTTTCCATGGGAGGCGTTGAAGTAGTGCCCCACCATCTAAGAGACATTGTGGAACTGAAGACTGTGGACCTGATTGTACAGGGAAAGTCAGTTCCAATATTGCGTCTGCCAAAGCCGATTTTTTGCCTCTCGCCGTAGTTCGAAATAATCAAAAAGTGCAAGTGGGTAAGCACAAAGCTCATACTGGAAATGTTCTTGCTGCTGCTGAATTTAGGGTTCATTGGTAGATAGCACACACAGTCTCTGGAATAGGAGTTGTGGATCAGTCTCAACTGCTTCATCTTTGCTGAGCGAAACCTTTGACCCAAGTATAATTGAATGATGCTTTCTTTTAAAAGTGTACTCGTGGACATTTTCTCCAACCATTGAAGCTATGATTGCCTTTCCTATGGAGTTTTCTATGTCCACATTCACCTTTTTTGTCTCCAGCTATTCCACTTAAAATGCTGTGAATGGACGGATCTTCAGTGAAAGGGTCATATGTCTGGAGAAACGCAAGGAGCTTCAATCCCTTTTTTCTTGCTGAAGCAGCGTCCTGGTGCTGCTTACTAGTCCTATAACGATCTTGCTTGTTTTTGCATTGTAAACCTGATTTCAGTGCACGCTGTCAGTGATAGCGTCAAAACCAATAGTTGAATTTTGTATATTCCTCTGCCATGAGTAAGACCTCCAGACGTTTTTATGCTTCTCATAAGAACCTGCTCAATAACCAGACCCGTCGTGAAGCCAGTCCAGTAGCGATCACTACGTCTAATCACATAAAATCCCTCAGAAAATTTATGTTACACTTCAGGATTGCTTTTCGGCAGCCCCTCCATTTGCTGCAATTACAAGTAGGCCGACTTTGCTGCAGCGAATATTGGCAGCATTTTTCCTACAGCATCAAGATGCCATTTCCAGTTCCCGGTGCGCTCTGCCTTTATAAACAATTGCAGGATCGTCACCATAAGATATTGAATCCACAATTTTGCCGTTCGCTGGTCAACCATCGCATCTTTCACATGGTTGATTCTCTGGGCAATTCTGGTTATAGACTCTGATGACAGAACATTATTCAATGTCTCAGTTCCATCAAAGATACCTTTCAATAGCCCCTGAGCTTCCGTCAGGTCTTCATTTTGAGGAAATGACTTTGCTGCATCAGTGTTGTGTTGATCATCCTCAGTCACATGTGAAACTGGCAAATCATAGGCTTTCGCTAACAAAATAGCATTCAGAGCAGCATCAACTAAGAAGTGAAATTAAAATAACACTAAAAAGTGATATAAATATTGAAATAACACTACACAGTTAGATAAATATTGAAATAACACTAAATAGTGATATAACTATTGAAATAACACTAGAAAGTGATAGACATATTGAAGTAACACTAAAAAGTGATGTACATGTTGAAATACAATTAAAAAGTGAGATAAATATTGAAATAACATTCAAAAGTGATATAAATATTGAAAAAACACTAAAACGTTATATAAATATTGAAATAACACTAAATAGTGATATAAATATTGAAATAACATTAAAAAGTGATATTAATATTTAAATAACATTAAAAAGTGATATAAATATTGAAATAACATTGAATAGTGATATAAATATTGAAATAACATTAAAAATTACCTAAATATGGAAATAACATTAAAAACTGATATAAATATTGAAATAACACTAAAACTTGATATAAATATTGAAATAATATTAAAAAGTGATATAAATATTGAACTAACATTAAAAAGTTATATAAATATTGTAATAACATTAAAAAATGATCTAAATAGGGAAATAACATTAAAAAGTGATATAAAAATTGAAATAACACTAAAAAATGATATAAAAATTGAAATAACATTAAAAAGTCATATATATATATTGGAATAACATTAAAAAGTGATATTAATATTGAAATACTATTAAAGAGTGATATACATATTGAAATAACACTAAAAAGTGATATAAATATTAAAATAACACTAAAAAGTGATATAAATATTGAAATAACACTAAAAAGTGATATAAATATTGAAATAACACTAAAAAGTGATAGAAATATTGAAATGACATTACAAAGTGATATAAATATTGAAATTTATTTTAAAAGTCATATAAATATTGAAATAAAATTAAAAAGTGATATAAGTATTGAAATAACAGTAAAAAGTGATATAAATATTGAAATAACACTAAAAAGTCATATAAATATTGAAATAACACTAAAAAGTGATATAAATATTGAAATAACCATAAAAAGTGATATAAATATAAAATAACACTAAAAAGTGATATAAATATTGAAATAACCATAAAAAGTGATATAAATATAAAATAACACTAAAAAGTGATATAAATATTGAAATAACATTAAAAAGTAATATAGATATAAAATAACACTAAAAAGTGATATACATATTGAACTAACATTAAAAAGTTATAAAAATATTGAAATAACACTAAAATATTATATAAATATTGAAATAATACTAAACGTGATAGACGCATTAAAATAATATTACAAAGTGATAAAAATATGGAAATAACATTAAAAAGTAATAGACATATACAAATAACCTTACAAATGATAGAAATATATAAACCATATTCAAAAATTGACGATCTCTTTTTCCTCTAGACTCTCAGGCTTTTAGAATTGGTGACCCATTAGTAAAAAATAAATGCCATTACTTAATGTGAAATGGGTTCGGCGTCACTCCTAAACCCCTTAAGCCATGTTTTGCGTACTTATCTGGTAGATCACATATTGGAATGTAAGCAACTTGGTCGATTAGAAAACTTTTGGTAGATAAAATATTGGAAGAGCACCACTTAATCTTTTTTTGTAATAATAAGTCAACGCTAATCAAAGTCTCAAGGCCATTAGAGAGTAAAGAGGTATGCGCGTATCATGTGGACAGTGAGACACCACCGTGTCGATTGGTAACGATGGTTATAAATGGATAGAATTTGATTATTTAAGAATACGGCTTAACAAGGATTTTTTAACATTAGATTCATAAACTGACCCTACCCATAACCCCTCGGTAGATTACATATTAGAGAAGAAAATATTTGGTAGAACACATATTGGGAGAGCATTGATCAAGTATAAATTTTCATGTATGACCTTCGAAAGACAGAATATAATAAAATTGATTTCCAATAACTTGATTTTCTGAATATTAATTTCAAGTTCATATAAAGACAGCAAGTTCTTAAAACTTTCAAGGATTGACACAATGGTCTTGCTGGCTACATTTTGATGATGTGACCTTTTAATAAGATGGAATAAATGTGTCTCTTTTTACATAAATAAAAGAACATTGGGAAACTAACAGAATAGGGAAGATATCGTTTTTAATTCGAAAGGTTAAAAGGCGGAAAATAAAGAATACGATACACACGCATCTCTCTCTCTCTTTCTCTCTCTCTCTCTCTCTCTCTCTCTCTCTCTCTATATATATATATATATAATTATATATATACATTAATCTATATATATATATATAATTATATATATACATTAATATATATATATATGATGCGATCCAACAAAAGATATAAGCGTCAACTAATATCTTATAATTAGTGAAACATCCAGATAAAAACTGAAGCTCAATATACTGGATAGAGCATTAATATTATAATATAAAATGAAGTAATAAAATAAGGTGTCAATCAAATTTTATTAGAATTCTAAGTTCAAGCAAAGTATCCTTAAGTCCTTAGCTCATGAGTTTTCAAAGATAATTCTTCTCTTCAGAGGACCATTACCGCATTTATACTACTACAGGTAATAAAATTACGCTTTGAAAATATATAAAATTATATACACAAATACATAAAAATACATAACCTCAAACATATCAACCCAAAAACATACTTTTTGTTGAATCCATACAGTCCATCCAGGTCATACAAATTGAGAAGCATAATCAGGAAATACATTACTCCAAGTTATAAACAGCAGTCCATATACGTGAAATTGAAGGGGCTGGCAAAGTTATCCAGTCGCGAAATGTGTCAATATTCAATGTTAATGATAAATAAATTAAATAATACAGAAAGTCCAATATATATATATATATATATATATATATATATATATATATATATATATATATATATATATATATATATATATATATATATATATAAACTGTAGAGTAAAACAATGAAATAATGATTTAACAGATGAAACATGTAACGTGTTTTATTAACTGGCTTTCCAGTAAGTTATATACAAGATCAGCTGTAATTTTGAAAAACTAGCGCATTAGAGTTAGCGCATCGCATCTACCAAAACATGCCCGAACAGCCCTGTCTGCATTTGTCGGTAGTGGCGCCACAGGAGATTAGCAATGACCTACCCTCCTCCAAAAATAAAATTGTAAAACCTGGGAGGGTAGACATCCTATGACTAAACACGAACCTACATCAGTCAAACAGAGAAAAGACAACAGAAACCACAACGGCTCACCCTCTGTCGGTAGTAGAAATATAGAAATAACATTCAAAAGTTATAGAAATGTATCAATAACATTCAACAGTGATGGAAATATACAAAATTCAAAAGTGATTAAAATATATGAACAACATTTTAATGTGATAGAAATATAGAATTGTCATTAAAAATGATAGAAATATAGAAATAAAATTCAAAAGTAATAGTAATATATACACAACATTTAAATGTGATAGAAATATAGAAATGTAATTAAAAAGTGATATAAATATAGAATAACATTATTATGAATTCATAAACAACATTTAAATGTAATAGAAATAGTGAACTGTCATTAAAAATTATAGAAATATAAAAATAGAATTCAAAAGTGATAGAAATATATACACCCCATTTAAATGTGATAGAAATATAGAATTGTCATTAAAAATGATAGAAATATAGAAATAAAATTCCAAAGTGATAGAAATATATAAACACCATTTAAATGTGATAGAAATATAGAAATGTAATTAGAAATGATAGAAATATAGAAATAAAATTGAAACAGTGGTAAAAATATATTAAATTCAAAAGTGATAGAAATATATAAACAACATTTAATTGTAATATAAATATCGAAATATTCTTCAAAGTGATAGAAATATAAAAATGACATTAAAAGTGATAGAAATATAGAAATAAAATTACAAAGTGATAATAATATTGAAATAACCTTCAAAAGTTATATAGGTATAGAAATACAATTCTTAAGTGATAGAAATAGAGAAATCATATTAAAAAGTGATAATAATATTGAAATAACCTTCAAAAGTTATATAAGTATAGAAATACAATTCTTAAGTGATAGAAATAGAGAAATCATATTAAAAAGTGATAATAATATTGAAATAACCTTCAAAAGTTATATACGTATAGAAATACAATTCTTAAATGATAGAAATAGAGAAATCATATTAAAAAGTGATAATAATATTGAAATAACCTTCAAAAGTTATATAAGTATAGAAATACAATTCTTAAATGATAGAAATAGAGAAATCATATTAAAAAGTGATAATAATATTGAGATAACCTTCAAAAGTTATATAAGTATAGAAATACAATTCTTAAGTGATAGAAATAGAGAAATCATATTAAAAAGTGATAATAATATTGAAATAACCTTCAAAAGTTATATAAGTATAGAAATACAATTCTTAAGTGATAGAAATAGAGAAATCATATTACAAAGTGATAATAATATTGAAATAACCTTCAAAAGTTATATAAGTATAGAAATACAATTCTTAAGTGATAGAAATAGAGAAATCATATTAAAAAGTGATAATAATATTGAAATAACCTTCAAAAGTTATATAAGTATAGAAATACAATTCTTAAGTGATAGAAATAGAGAAATCATATTTAAAAGTGATAATAATATTCAGATAACCTTCAAAAGTTATATACGTATAGAAATACAATTCTTAAATGATAGAAATAGAGAAATCATATTAAAAAGTGATAATAATATTGAAATAACCTTCAAAAGTTATATAAGTATAGAAATACAATTCTTAAGTGATAGAAATAGAGAAATCATATTTAAAAGTGATAATAATATTGAAATAACTTTCAAAAGTTATATAAGTATAGAAATACAATTCTTAAGTGATAGAAATAGAGAAATCATATTAAAAAGTGATAATAATATTGAGATAACCTTCAAAAGTTATATAAGTATAGAAATACAATTCTTAAGTGATAGAAATAGAGAAATCATATTAAAAAGTGATAATAATATTGAAATAACCTTCAAAAGTTATATAAGTATAGAAATACAATTCTTAAATGATAGAAATAGAGAAATCATATTAAAAAGTGATAATAATATTGAGATAACCTTCAAAAGTTATATAAGTATAGAAATACAATTCTTAAGTGATAGAAATAGAGAAATCATATTAAAAAGTGATAATAATATTGAGCTAACCTTCAAAAGTTATATAAGTATAGAAATACAATTCTTAAATGATAGAAATAGAGAAATCATATTAAAAAGTGATAATAATATTGAAATAACTTTCAAAAGTTATATAAGTATAGAAATACAATTCTTAAATGATAGAAATAGAGAAATCATATTAAAAAGTGATAATAATATTGAAATAACTTTCAAAAGTTATATAAGTATAGAAATACAATTCTTAAATGATAGAAATAGAGAAATCATATTAAAAAGTGATAATAATATTGAGATAACCTTCAAAAGTTATATAAGTATAGAAATACAATTCTTAAGTGATAGAAATAGAGAAATCATATTAAAAAGTGATAATAATATTGAGCTAACCTTCAAAAGTTATATAAGTATAGAAATACAATTCTTAAATGATAGAAATAGAGAAATCATATTAAAAAGTGATAATAATATTGAGATAACCTTCAAAAGTTATATAAGTATAGAAATACAATTCTTAAATGATAGAAATAGAGAAATCATATTAAAAAGTGATAATAATATTGAGATAACCTTCAAAAGTTATATAAGTATAGAAATACAATTCTTAAATGATAGAAATAGAGAAATCATATTAAAAAGTGATAATAATATTGAGATAACCTTCAAAAGTTATATAAGTATAGAAATACAATTCTTAAGTGATAGAAATAGAGAAATCATATTAAAAAGTGATAATAATATTGAGATAACCTTCAAAAGTTATATAAGTATAGAAATACAATTCTTAAGTGATAGAAATAGAGAAATCATATTAAAAAGTGATAATAATATTGAGATAACCTTCAAAAGTTATATAAGTATAGAAATACAATTCTTAAGTGATAGAAATAGAGAAATCATATTAAAAAGTGATAATAATATTGAAATAACCTTCAAAAGTTATATAAGTATAGAAATACAATTCTTAAATGATAGAAATAGAGAAATCATATTAAAAAGTGATAATAATATTGAGATAACCTTCAAAAGTTATATAAGTATAGAAATACAATTCTTAAATGATAGAAATAGAGAAATCATATTAAAAAGTGATAATAATATTGAGATAACCTTCAAAAGTTATATAAGTATAGAAATACAATTCTTAAATGATAGAAATAGAGAAATCATATTAAAAAGTGATAATAATATTGAGATAACCTTCAAAAGTTATATAAGTATAGAAATACAATTCTTAAATGATAGAAATAGAGAAATCATATTAAAAAGTGATAATAATATTGAGATAACCTTCAAAAGTTATATAAGTATAGAAATACAATTCTTAAGTGATAGAAATAGAGAAATCATATTAAAAAGTGATAATAATATTGAGATAACCTTCAAAAGTTATATAAGTATAGAAATACAATTCTTAAGTGATAGAAATAGAGAAATCATATTAAAAAGTGATAATAATATTGAAATAACCTTCAAAAGTTATATAAGTATAGAAATACAATTCTTAAATGATAGAAATAGAGAAATCATATTAAAAAGTGATAATAATATTGAGATAACCTTCAAAAGTTATATAAGTATAGAAATACAATTCTTAAATGATAGAAATAGAGAAATCATATTAAAAAGTGATAATAATATTGAGATAACCTTCAAAAGTTATATAAGTATAGAAATACAATTCTTAAATGATAGAAATAGAGAAATCATATTAAAAAGTGATAATAATATTGAGATAACCTTCAAAAGTTATATAAGTATAGAAATACAATTCTTAAGTGATAGAAATAGAGAAATCATATTAAAAAGTGATAATAATATTGAGATAACCTTCAAAAGTTATATAAGTATAGAAATACAATTCTTAAGTGATAGAAATAGAGAAATCATATTAAAAAGTGATAATAATATTGAGATAACCTTCAAAAGTTATATAAGTATAGAAATACAATTCTTAAGTGATAGAAATAGAGAAATCATATTAAAAAGTGATAATAATATTGAAATAACCTTCAAAAGTTATATAAGTATAGAAATACAATTTTTAAGTGATAGAAATAGAGAAATCATATTAACAAGTGATAATAATATTGAAATAACTTTCAAAAGTTATATAAGTATAGAAATACAATTTTTAAGTGATAGAAATAGAGAAATCATATTAACAAGTGATAATAATATTGAGATAACCTTCAAAAGTTATATAAGTATAGAAATACAATTCTTAAGTGATAGAAATAGAGAAATCATATTAAAAATCGAATAAAGAAAATTGTTCCCATGAACAGCGAAAAATGAGGTCTTGAAATCGGCTTCATCGATTCAAATATAATGGCGAATATTTTAATATTGCAAGAAAGTCCGAGCGCCCATTTCTTTTTAAGACTTTTCTTTAAGGACAATAAGTTAATGAATGAAAAGGTCAAAGATTAAGCTCCCAGCGCTTCCTTTCAGTTTCAAGTTATTTAAAAAGAACATCCTTTTCTTCCAGGGTTTAATTCCTATTAGTTCGTACTCTTTCAGTAATCCGCCTATCTTGGCTTCCTCTGGCCTTTTCCAAGGACTGTCATGACCATTTTTGAGAGTCTGGGAGAACTTTTTATTTTTTTCATCCAGCACGAGAAAGATGGATCGCTACAGTGTACCGTGCTTGTAATTGATGGAATATTTCAATAGTTTCTTGAACAAAAAATTATAATATATATATATATATATATATATATATATATATATATATATATATATATATATATATATATATATATATATATTGCGCGTGAAACCTATGGAACATTTATTATTTTTTTTATTTTGATACAAAAAAAACATCATAAACATTGAAAAGATAAAAAAGGTACAATTAAACAGAAGAATCTTGTTATTTTTGTTATTTTTTAAAATGTTTCCATAAATATATATGTATGTATATATAAATATATATATATATATGTGTATATATATATGTATATATACGTATATATATGCATATATAGTATATATATATGTATATATATGCATATATATGTATATATATATATATATATATATATATATATACACACACACGCATAAATATATATATATATATATATATATATATATATATATATATATATATATAGCTAGGGTGTTTATAAGATGCACATAATTAATTCGTCTACTTAGTAGATTTGTTGTAGTCTAAGGAAGCCGAACTTGAAATAAAGACGCAACTGAAATTTATAATATATATATATATATATATATATATATATATATATATATATATATATATATATATATATATATATATATATATATATATATATATATACAGCTGCTTTTAAACATTATTAATCTGTCGCTGATTTACCGAGTTGTTGACAACGATCGTGTTGGCTAAGACGATATCACCCATGTTCCAGTGTTCGAGCCCGGCGACCGGTGTGAATAATTCTTATCTATACTGAAAATTCCCGTAAGAATCAAACTTACACGCACTATTAACACCGTCGTCATCGTGGCTTCAATGCAATGTTCTTTTCAATAGTAGAACACTTTACGAAAGCTGCATTTAAATAGGATTTACCCTTCGCTGATTTACCGAGTTGTTGACACCGGTCGTGGAATTTGAGTTGGAAATATAACTCGTGTTCAAGAGTTCTAGTCCGGCGACCGGTGTTAAGATTTTCTCTCTACACTGACGATTCCCGTAAGGATGAAACGTATACGTATGTAGATAAAAACAAATATTTATTTTATATATATATGTATATATATATATATATATATATATATATATATATATATATATATATATATATATATATATATATATATATATATATATAGAGAGAGAGAGAGAGAGAGAGAGAGAGAGATTTCAGCGATTCAAAATATTTTTCAAATCAAGTTCTAAATAAAAGGCATACATCAAGTTATCATTGTTATTTAAGCTGTTTCGAGGAAGTGTTTATTTCAAGTAATACAACGAATCATGAAAATTATAAAAAGTGTAGTCTCATCAGAACAACATTCTTAAAATAAGAAATTTGATAAGTGTCATTCAAAATAAACGCATTTATTATACATGTCAAAATTCTACCCAAAACAGAACTAAATCACAAAAAGTCTTCTCAACAAATACTATAGTAAATATAATCAATTATTAAACTCCATTCCACATCAAAACGCATATTAACATCCCAAAACTAAAATAAGGAAACACGTACATCCGCCATATTGCCCAATAAGACTGGTTAAGACAAGGATAAGTAACCACAATAAAAGGGGAGAGACTATTAAATCCAAAGAAGTGAAATAACAGCGAAGAAGGCACTTGTAGTTCAGACACATCTAAAATTAACTAAAAATACTAAACTTAGAAAAAACAACATAGACATATATAGGCCACTGCAAAAGACAAAATAGCAAAATATATACAAAACCATATATACACACATAAAAGTAAATGCATATATATATGTATATATATCAATATATATATACATATATACACACATAAAAGTAAATGCATATATATATATATGTATATATATATATATCAATATATATACATATATGGAAAATGACATGAGGAAAGCCAAAATATTAATTCAATATACATCTACGTTTCACCTTTATTAGGGTTCATCTGGACGGGAGATTGCAGGAAAAGAAAAAAATACAGCAACAAGTGCCAAAGTCTGAAAAATAAATGTGAGGAAGCGCTCAGCAGTTAGAACGTTGAGACATGTCCTACGGCAGAACAGCCGATAAAAGTTTGAAAAGTGAGCATTCAGAAGACAACTGTATACATAACGTTCCATAGAACATTTGAAAAATAAATAAGGAAGAGGGAGAGAGGACAAGAGAAGACAACATTATAAAAGTATACATGGTAAAAGAGAAAATATATAAATATACATGTTTGTGTAATTATATATATATATATATATATATATATATATATATATATGGGAAAGGAAAGGATGAAAGGTAAGCCGACGTAATGGGAAATAAAAAAGGAAAAAAACAAAAATGATGTATTTTTATGTGTTCATCAACGTTTCGCCTTTACTTGTAAGATTTCTTCAGGATGATAATGTTAAGAAAAATGTCATGCAAGTACGTGAACATATTTGGTTTACATGATGGTTAATGGGAGGAAATAGTAGCAGTGTTCGGGCAGTGTTCGTGTATTCTACACGACTAAGTTCATCAAGCCCAGGCACTGTTCCTACTGCTTCCAGTAGGGGCTACTATTTCCTCCCATCAACAATCATGTAAACCAAATATGTTCACGTACTTGCATGACATTTTTCTAAACATTATAATCCTGAAGAAGTCTTACAAATAAAGGCGAAACGTTGATGAACACATAAAAAATACATCCTTTTTGGTTTTTCCTTTTTCATTTCCCATATATATATATATGAGGAATAAAAGAAACAATGTTTCAGACAAAATGTAAAAATAAAAATGAAATAAAGGATAAGCTAACCAACAACTTTTTTTTTTAGTTTATTTTTGCTAGTTGTGGATAAGCTTATCCTTTATTCCATTTTTATTTTTACATATATATATATATATATATATATATATATATATATATATATATATATATATATATATATACGCATACACATATACATACTACATATTTACACATATATATAAATATAACAATAAAAATAAAATTTCAATTAGAAGTGGTGTTTTCTGGGTTTTAAATGACAAGTCTCTCTTGATATACAGCATTCTTCATTTCTTTTGAGAATCGTTGATCAACTCTTTGCGTTATCGAACAAGCCGGATATCATTGATTTCTTGTGATAACGGTCGTTAACTTTCTATAAGATTTGAGTAAAAATAATCCCCTCCTCCTTGATTCCAGCAGTTTATGCGTTTTTACCGTGAATAGTCTAGATGATGTCCTGCATGCTCTGTATTTTCATCTTCCTTCACCGTTCACGAGGTTAGTGCCACTACAGTGTGTCTTGGGGGTTATGTCAGTTCATGGGATTTCTGGCAGTTTCAATTCTCTTGGTCTCGTCGGATGTTCTTACACTATATTTGTGTTCTATTTCTATTTCAACTTTTCCGTAACTTTTTTTACTATCGTCTCACCGCTTCTAATGTCTCGTACTTGCACTTGTTTTGGCTTGCACTTTTCAGGTTGAATCGGCTCTTCGATTCGCACCGTCACGGATGAATCCTGCCTATTGCCTCCGGTTGAGCGCCAGGTCTACATATATACTAAGCCACTCCTTGTTCCATCGACGTAGACTTGAGGGCCAATGAGGGAAGTGAAATCCGCCCTGACTGTATTCAACAAAGTATTCAGCTGCCCACCATGGCTGCGGCGCCCTAATATTGAAGGGGTTGAGACTTAAGAACATTCCTGAACATATATGCGTCAGGACGTCTGCAAACGAGCCAAACCATTGCAGGCGGTTTCGTTTCAGAACCCTTCAATAGGTTGAATGCTGCACCGCGAATGGATGACAGCATTGGGAACTCAGTCCAGCAGGGGGAGTCGTAAGACCCCCGCAGACACCAGCGGCCAAAAACACCTATTCGGCGAATATCCGCGACTTAGAGAGACCAGATCTCGCATCCGTATAGCAGAATACTCTGAATCAGTGCCTTATAGATACTCATCTTCCTAATAATATTGATATCACGCCAACTCCATAAGCGACTGTTGAGACGTACGCGTGCGGTGAATACATCCATCTGTTTCTATTGTATTTAGGTTTCATAGTCAAGGCCCCAAAAAGAACTCGAGAATAAGGGTTATTAAGTTTGTCAGGTGTACGGTAAAACACCGAGGGGATTAGTAACGATAGTTGTAACTGGTTAGTAAATTGATTATTTAAGAGGACAACTCAACAAGAATTTGTTTACATTGAACTTAAAAACGGTTATGTTGTAGTCAGCTGGGAAGCGGCACCGTGATACCGTGTTCCACAGACGGGCAGTTCTATAAAATAAACTTTATTCATGGATGTTCTGTTTAGTTTTAGGTACATAGAGGGAGAAAGGAAAATTATTCACAGTGGTTGCAGCTAGACGAGTTTTTGTTGTGAATGTTTTACAGAAGGGAACCATAGATTGAAACTCAGTCGCGAAAACATCATGAAAATAACGATGGTTGCTATTCGATGTGGTTTGGTTTCCGCATTCAAAGGTGTTTGTTAATAGGTCGATTGTTTTCGTCATTTTTGTGCGTTGTATCGTGTAAATCTACACTTTTGATTCCAATCTGTCCCGGTCTATTTTCCAGGTTTTTTCAGGACTGTTCCTAGTACTCTTAAAATTATTGTTCATCTTCCATATTTCTATTATTATTTTTGTTATTTATCGACGAGCTTGATGCATTTGTGCCCCCTCAACGTAAACACCTCCGAACAACCCGACAATCAGAAAAATCGCACCCTTTCACTGTTGAGGTCCTCAGATAACGGAAGGCTTTCTAATCTACTCGCTTCTTTCCTCCAACCTCTTGCCTTTTAAATTCCCTCCTTGCTTCCTGATTCCCTGATTGTACAAACATGCAGACATTCGCTGAACAACTCCACACTTCGGATGTCCTTATACATATGGCCTCAAATTCGCAGTAACCCCTTACGGCTCAGTGGCAATGTGCTTTGTTTGGGGGAGAATAAAAGTTTAAAAAAACAAAAAAACAAATCTAAATAATAAAAGTGAACACGCGTGTGTCCGGCTCGCATCGATAATCACGTATGCAACTTTTACTTCATGAGCAAAGAAGAGGAGGACTGATCTTAATAATAACTGATAATACTGAAAGGAAATCGAACGAATAATCACGTATGTAAATTTACTTTTCATGAGAACAGTAGGCGGCTAATCTTAATAATAACTGATAATAATAAAAGGAAAATAAATATTTTTTTCACTTTTATTATAGACACAAAAATATCCATCATCATCATCATCATCATCATCAGTAGTAGTAGTAGTAGTAGTAGTAGTAATAGTAGAAGAAGTAGTAGCAGCAGCAGTATGTTAAAAATAGTGAATAGGAATAAAATTGCGAAACGATAGTGAGCAGGCTAAACCAACTTGTGATTAATAATTTACTGTTGGCTTTCTCTATCTTTATGGTAGACCCACTCTGCTAAGAAAAGCTGCAGTTATACAAATAAAAAGAACAACGCCAACAACAAATAAACTAAAATCCAGCTTCAGTCGAAAGCTTTTATTGTAACCTCGTGTTTTTTTTTGCATTTGTATATACATTTTCTTTCTTTTTTCGCACTTCTGTCTGAAAGGAATCGGTTGGATGGAGGAGGAGAATTTATTTTCACCAACAGAGTCTGATGAAAGAGGTAAGAAGCCGTTACTAACGGAGCTTCGAAATGAAAAACAAACATAATTCGAAGCAAATAGAAGTCCGTAGTAAAAAGCCAACGTCAAATTCAGAGACGTTTGGCAGGGAAATGCGAGCAACAATGGCTTGTTGCTTTTTCTCGTCAAGGCAACCATTTTATTTTTGTGGTGTTTTTTTTTGTTTTTGTTTTTTACCACGCATGCGCCGAACCCGCTCGATTTCCAACTAAAATTCTGTCACTAATGGAGATTTTGTATCTGTCTGAAGCCGAGACTATACTCGCACTATATTTGAATGCTCAATTCAGTTAACTATCCTATTTTAGATTAATCTACTATCTTTCAATACTCAGTTCAGTGTGTAAGTGTATTATCTGTTCTGTTGTCACGATACCATTCTCATAGGAATTAACTCTACCCAGTTATTTTCGGAATGGGGTAGTATCATGCTACCATCCTCCCAAATATAACCTTATCTTTTAGGGTACAGTGAACTCCTACGCTATAAACTCCTTAGGCTATGAACAAAATGAAATATAAACTTCCTACGCTATGAACTAAACTTAGAAATTAAAAAAGCAAATTATGAAGTTAATTGATATATTTTTATGAATTAATATATTTAAAGATTTTCATGTCGATATACTAACGAACGTACATCCTTTTTAAAGTCGCAGAAATAAATACAGAATCACTTCTAACATTCTTGGAAGAAAAGAGTTGCTTTAATAACTATGTTATAAATATGGTTCGTGTTCTACAAAGAAAAAATGTTTATTAAGAGAATTGAACTGAACAAAGTAACCAATTTTCGACAAAACGTAAAAGATTCAATGAAATAATTGAACGGGAATGATTTTAGAAAATAATGAGGATATTCAATAATTTTAGTGCAGCTATATACAATTTTTGTTTAATATTTAGGCATTTAATGTTTATTTGCGTTGCTCAATAGTCATTTTACTGATAAATGTATTTTGTTTACATATTGTTTCTTTAATTATCTTCATAAAATATTACTATAGTTGGCCAACCTCATTTTCGATATGTTTTAATGAAGCTAAATTGTTTCAAAGTCGTCTACGTTATCCTACGCTATGGCCAATCCCACACTATGAGCAGATCAACAGTTTATAGCCTAAGAATGTTACTGTATTGTAGTGTATGTCCCATGGTAATGTTACCATCATCCAAGGCATTGCCTTCTCCTTTGGGTTAAAGTAATATATGTTTGTTCATCATGATACCATCCCCTAAGATTTATCTCTTCTTTTTGGTGGGCAGTGTAGTATCTGTTCTGTTGTCATAATATCATATTTTAGGCATTACCTCCTCCTTTGGAGAGTACAGTATAGTATATGTTTGTTAGCCATTTCTACTAGTAAATAATATGTGACCCGGGGGAGTATATTATTTGTCAGTAAATACTAATAATACAAACATAATAATAATAATAATAATAATAATAATAATAATAATAATAATAATACAAACATCCTTAGTCATTTCTATTTTTCCTCAAGTTGGCAATATCTTTATTGAATAACGTTTTATAAACGAATGCGTTAATACTTGCCAAGTATAAAAACAGCTCGAGGATAAGAGTTAATGAAAGTGTCAGTTGGATTATGACCAATACTATGAGAGGATTGAAACGATTGGTAACATAGACACAATTTGATTAGGTAAGAGCTCAAAACGTATCTGTTTACAATGGACATGAACACGGCCATGTTGTCGAATGCGGTAATCTTTATGTCGAACTCGGGAATTGGTACGGAATTTCGAACGGAACACTTTATCTAATCCACGGGGATTGCTTGTTCTCTTCCTTCGGCTATGAACGCGTAGAAATCATAAGTAATTCAGAATTGTATTCCCAGTATCGCTCGTACTGTGAATCTGCGGAACAACGGATACAAGTGCTAAGTTAATGAGTTTTAATTGACAGTCTTCTGGAGGTTAAAGGTTCAATCCTCAGTGTGGGCTATACTAAGAATATAATTACGAATTACTGACGAAACGAAAGCTATTCACGCCAGTGGATTAAATAAAGGGTTACGTTCGAAATTCCGTCCAAACTCACGAGTTCGACAAGACACACCTGAAAAATGTCAGAGGTTACATCAGCTGAAATATTGTGAGAATAACATCACCATCTTTCTCATATATATATATATATATATATATATATATATATATATATATATATATAGTTATCCACATTCAGACTGTTTCGCTGTATCACAGCTCTTGAGTGCAGCTAGACCCGTTAGTGCCTCAAGCGGGTATTAAAACCCAACCGTCGAGCTGACAGTCGGCGCCTCTTCCCCTGCGCTAGCATTCGACACTGACCGATTTAAAGTGATATCTCAATGTAAACATTTTCAAGTGACGGGAGCTCGAGTTAGTTTTACCCAATGAGCTATGCCTCAAAGCTAATGACAGTTGGCGATATCCTTACAAATAAGCTCTACCTAAGAAGAGAGCTTTATATAGTCATCCACATACAGACTGTTTCGCTGTATCACAGCTCTTACGTGCGGTATATATATATATATATATATATATATATATATATATATATATATATATATAGAGAGAGAGAGAGAGAGAGAGAGAGAGAGAGAGAGATATAGATATATATGTAAGTACATTTTGTGTACAACAGAATCGTAGGATCAATTTTAGAGGAAGAATTATTTTAATCAATGAAACAAGCGGGTGGAAAAGAAAGAAAAAGGAAAAATTGTTAAAATTATCTTAAGGCAGAAAACCACCCATCGGAATAGTTGTCAGTTGTAGTTGTACTAACGAGGTGATTACCGATGGCTCATATATCATTCGACTTTTAGTTTTTAATTTACCATTCTGACGTTTCCTCTTAGAGGGTCAGACGATAAGGCCTTACGGTAATTTTAACAATTTTCCTTTTTTTTTCTTTTCCACCCGCCTGTTTCATTGATTAAAATAATGCTTCCTCTAATATATATATATATATATATATATATATATATATATATATATATATATATATATATATATATATATATATATATATATTGTATTTATGTGTTTTTACAAAGAATAGATATAAAACCGTATATTCCTTAAACAATTTGAAATGTTTCCATTTGTAATCTCAATATTATATTTGCATTCCATTGAACATGAGTAATTAATCCAAAACAATAAGTTTAATTAGTTTTTACAATTTCTTTATTTCTTTAATTAGATTAGGCATTATGCTTTTCCATTATCTTACACACATAAATATTTTATTCAAGTTTAATATTCATCGCTTACGCGCGTTTCATGGCATACATGTATATCATTCGAAAGATTGAAAAGATTAAAAAAGTTTAATCTAGACATACGAGTTCTTTTATTTTTAATAATCTTTGCATGAATTGTTTGTATTTAAGCAGCAATTTTTCATTCATGCAAACATTATTAAAAATAACAGAACTCGTCTGTCTAGATTTCATTTTTTAAAATCTTTTCAACCTTTCGAATGATTTCCTTTGTGGTAAAATCATCGAAATTGTAAAAGTTCCTTATGTGTCACTAACGTTTTCGATTCCGCTTCGAATCATCTTCAGGTGTTGATGGTAAAATGGACTAAAGAGCTGAATGAATTTCTCAACTACATCGTTGATGAACAAATAAAATCAATTATTCGAAACTTAAAAACACTACTACAAATAATAATATACCACATCACAATTCAAACTATATAAACACATACACTACTGTAATCAAATGCAGTCAAATTTCCAGAAAAGTAGAAAAAGCTATAAAAATATTATACGCAAACACATATCACCAAAAGACAACAATAATACAATTACACTCATTATTTACTATAATATATTTAGAACCCAAAATCTTGTAGTAAAAAACACCCCCTCTCGACCCCTCCCCAACACTAGAAAGAACCAATGTCGTGTATAAGTTTAAATGCTTTTTCGGAGAATGTAACTCCCATAATAATAATAATAATAATAATAATAATAATAATAATAATAATTATAATAATAATAATAATAATAGCTACGTTGGTTTTACAACGACAATCCTATCGCGCCGCCTCACTATGCATCTCGTTAACTCTAGATCAATCTACAATTGTTATATTATGAGGGACACTGTATGCCTAAAAGCGTGTAGGTCCACTAGTTTTGATTGTGAGAGGGGTGAACTTTGTTTGAGTTAAGTGCAGGTCGAAATGACATCCATTTTGGGACAAATAGATTTGTTCTCAGAATGAGTAATCCCAAGAAGTCATAACAACTGGTGAAATCTGGCTGACTTCAAAAGTTGAGGTTCAATAAAGGCCAGCTCTGGTTATGATTTGTATGACAGGACAAAGGACGGTGACGTCACTTGTTGTCGAAAACGACAAATGAGATCAGTCCGTCATAGGAGCTCCAAGCGACAAGAGCGTCATGAGAGAAAGCGGACGAAAGTGTCCAAAATGTAGAAAAATAAGTTAAGACTGCGTCTCTAAAAATGAGACAGAAGATCGACATCTCGCCCCGTCTACAGAATTTAGAAGTTAGCAGATAAGACAAGAAGACAAGAAGAAGCAACATAAGATGACCACTCTCTCCCGAGTAAAAGAATATTCAGACCAATAAATCGTTCACGACACTCTAGGAACATCCTCGGAGTTCTTTCTTTCCCGTTGGGAGAGTTTTCCGTTTCAGGGGACCGATGTTCAACACCAGCAAACGGGAGGCAACTAGACGAAGCAAGAAAAACCAACGGCAGAGCTATCAACGATGAAGAGATCCGACCAAGGTAATTAATTGGGACGATATGTAACACAATCATCTACAAAACATAACTGCTCTCTATCCGAGTTAAGACAGACTTTAGTAAACAACGCTAAAATAATACATTTCGTGTCCAATTTGAAAAAATAAAAAAATACCTGAAGCTATCAACATAAAAACACAACAACCTACAATTAACAATATCGCGTATTAGACTAGTAAAACCATTTAAAATGCTTAGCATAGTTTATTTTATTTTTAATGACACCACTCCGGCGTCGTTGAATTCAAATTCGAAAAAACGGACACTTTTATTTAATTAATTATTGCTTACCTCCCCATTTTCCCTCTTCATATTTTTTCGGTTACACCAAATAAATTCAGTCACTACTTTAAAAATTAAATAAATAAATACATAAATATATTATTTTACATGCCCGTCTCTCCGATTTATTTTGAAAGTTCTCTCCTTTCACCAACTTTTCAGTCCATTTTGCCATCAACACCTGAAGATGATTCGAAGAAGAGTCGCAAACGTTAGTGACACATACATAACTTTTATAACTTTTATAACTTTTATTTTAGCAGAAATAAAATCATTAAAAAATTGAAATGATTAAAAAAAGTATAACTAGACAGACGAGTTATGTTATTTTTAATGTTTACATGGATCTAACTATATATATATATATATATATATATATATATATATATATATATATATATATATATATATATATATATGTATATATATATATATATATATATATATATACTTAATGACAGATCAGAGTTATATCATACTGTAATTTCGGAGCAAAATAAATCTTACAGATGTTTCTGGAGACAAAATCAAAGTTAACATATGAACATACCCCGTCCTCAGATAAGGTTATCGCATGATAACCACGCAACATCTAGTTAAGATACACGTAAAAAAGCCTTCAGATAAGTATCTGAAATGTTATTTGCGATATAAGCGTGATACCAGTTTAAAACTTGAAATTCAAAAAAACTCAAATCTCCAGAAAATAAAAGCGATTTATTTCAAAAGTTTGACAATATGATTGGAACTTTTTCCTTCACAGACTATTCTCTTTTGTTAATTTTGATTATTTTTAATGAGTTAACCTTGAATTCCGAAAAGCGTATTCATTGAGTCTTTTTGATGTGGCCACTGGTGACCATCTTTTCAAGCGATTTAAGTACACGTTGATAACTTGGATTATTTGGAATACTGTTCTCATCTTGGTTGTTTTGCTCATTAAGCTTCGGTCGACCTTCTTCAAGTAAGTTTTCTGAAACTTGGGAATCTTTATGTAAAACGCAGGAACTTTTACGCAATTTCGAACGGAACCTCGCGTTCCGTCAGCCATAACCGCGGATAAGTCTTAAGTAATTTGTAACTGAATTCTTAGTATCGCTCGCACTGAGGATTGAAACGTCAACCTCCGGAAGACTGTCATTTAGAACTTATTATAACTTAGAAGTTTTATCCGTTGCGCTACAGGTCCTTGCGGCCGAAACGTTCTGAGAATAAATCATAAGATGGGAATATTAGTCCGAATAATCTAAATGATACGAATTATCAATCTTCATTAAAAAATTCCAGAACATACTTACAACGTGTCAACGACATACTCAGCCGAAAGAAAAAAAAGAGTATAAGTCATCTAGTGTGAATCGGAGAACTCCCTACGCAATATTAGATAATCAGCTGGGAGTAAAATGCAATGGGGTTTCTTATTTACTCCTGGGCTACACGTAGTTTTCTTGCTGGTACATACGTAAACTTACATCGATGTATAGAAATATACGCAAGCTAATTGTAAATAAAGAAACAATCATTGTGAAGATTTCTCGGCCATAGCATTTCAGATTATATTATAAGTGATTTGATTATGGTAACGTTTTTTGGGAGCTCAGGCGCCGTAAATCGTCTCTACCCGTTTTTGGCCGCGTCACTTTCGGTATATTTGGCCATAAAATGCCTTTTTATTGCCTGTTGCAAGAACCGAAATAAATCCACCATTTTCTGATCGATCAATTGTTTTCTATCAGCTTTATCTTATCCAGGTTTTAACGTGATACGTGCTGACAAAACTGCAAGATTTACTGATATTTGGTATCAGATGCCACCCGTAGCGACGCAAATATATCTGTCCTACCAACTTATATGAATCGTTTAAAGAGACAGCTGTCGATATCGTTCAGAACTTTTTTAAACGACGCAGAAATATATTCATACCAACAGAATGATGAATTAGTGCTATAGTGTCCGAAGAAAATGAATATCATATCTATGTACATGATGCGTAAGATATACGTTATTTTTACTCTAGCAGAAATATCAACAAGCTACGTTGTTCTTAGCAGGAAGATTATTTGACTTTATATCTTCTTATATATTAATTAAAGTAGTTTCCCCTATTAGGGCTTACATATAAGGTGTCACGTAATATCCCTACTCAATGTAAACGATTACCTTTTCATTCTCGATATTCCAGAATATATATTTAACGGAATTAGATTTTGTCAACATTTTCGGAATTTGATCAATCAAACCGGATTCAAACTACTCAAAATGTGCACACTTAAGACACCACTGCTTTCAGAATATTTTGTCAATATTATATATATTTAAAATACAATACACTGTGAGTTGTACATCTCGTATAAAATAAGGACGAGTGTGTCAAACAACATATAGCGAAAGAGGGTAAAAGCGACAGAGAGAAAACCACTAAAAGATGAGTTTTTGTCAATTACAGCTCATTAATAAGATTAAAATTGAAGATTTTTAAAACCTCACTCAATCTCCCAAACTGAGGAATATTATAGCATGCATTTTTTGTGATGAAAATATTTAGAGAGAAGCTTAGGAAAACAAGCTTTGAATAACTCAGCCTTAGTACAATAATAGATAATTGTATACCTATATAAACAAGGCTATGTTCATAAAACAATAATTACATCGAGTTCTTTACAATAGATTTTTAGATTATATTATAAGTAATTTGATTATGTCGAATGTTTTTTGGGGGACCAGGCGTCGTAAATCGTCTCTTCCAGGTTTTGCCGCGCTTATTCCGATATACTTTACCCCATAAAATGTAGTTTTATTGCTTTTTGGCTGAACTGAAAAAAATCTATCATTTAAAAAAAAATTCTATGATTTTCTTTTATCGATTTGTCGCAGATTTGGTAGCTTGAATTCTGCGAATGATCCCGGTACTGTATCGATTAGTTTTCCCTGGCACTTCCACTACCGGAATTTATTCATGTAAAATCAGACATTAATGATTATGTTTTAATAGCAATCAGTGTGTACATGTTTCTAAGCATATCGATGTTTGTATTTTCATAAACGACCTATCTGATGTAATCGTGTCCGAGATGGGTATATTTACTGATACCACAACGCTCTATTCTTGACATGTAAGAAAAATAAACATACATATATGTTAGGTAATAGCTGACTCGTTACAAAATTCCTTCCAGTCTGAAATTGAATGGAGCCAAAAATTGATGGTAACATGTAATACTACGTCTTGGCAGCATTAACTGCCACTATTCTTTAACAATTATGAGAAACATTCTCACCACCGATTAGCATGATGATTGAGACTGAGAAATAGAACCATATTTGAGAGTCCAAACTTTCCACTCTCCCTCGCCTAACATCCACAAGTAACATAGATTGGAACAGATACATAGAAGACATTGCCAAGCCTGCTACAAAGAAAGTGGACCCCCCCCTCTATCGTTCTAGAAAACTTTTCTAACCTGCCAGTATCAAATATCGCTACAAAGCTTCTATTCGCCCATGCATGAATTATTTTGGTCACATCTAGGCTAGTGCACCAACCACTAGCTTCTTTCTCTCTCGTAGACAGTTAAAACACCTCTAATTTAATATCTCCCAGGCTGTCTAACAAGCTTCAGCCACTGTCCTATCGGCGCAATGTTGCGTGCTTGTCTTATAATTACTTCTATAGAATGCGCTCCGACGAACTTGCTGCACTGGTGGCCCCTCGCCGTAAATACCCGCGACTGACCCAACAATCAGCAAAATACACCCACTTCAATGTAGAGGTCCAAAGATGCCAGAAGGCTTTCTACTCTAATAGCTTATTTTCTCAAACTGCTAGCCTTAGGAGACCCCCCTGTTTTCGGGTTCCTTGACTGAACTAACATGCACAAATTTAAATGTAATGTTAACAAACATCTATAGTTAATGATGGCCTAAATAATCTATATAATAGCCAAGTGTCATAAATCTAAAAACATTCATCTATCCGAAACAGACTTTTATAAGTAAAACATATATCTATTCTCTATCTCATTTGAACAATGACTCAGAAAAATTATACTAATTACACAGCGAACCCTCCCACTCTAATGTGTATTTATTTGCATATTTTTAAATAAATAAATATATACCCGTCCCGTTACACAAAGTTTAGCGTTGTTTCAAGCTTTCGAACAAAACCATTTCAAAGATGCAAGAAAACAAATAGAAATGAGAAATCAAACAACACCCGCTGTCATTTAAAACAGCGGGTGTTGTCTGAAAATCGAGACGTAATCCTTCACTCTAAAAAAAACTCAACGCTAGGTGTTTTTTACTTTTAGTCTTGAGAAATTGTAAAAGAAATGTATATATGAAAAATTACATTACTGACGTAATTGTATCAGTTTATATGAATATTAATGTGAACACTGGCTAAGCATATTTTTCCGTAAATTTTGACGGAAGGTGTACACCAAAACCAAAAGCCATCCATCAACATAATTACTTTCAATAATAGTTAAACATACTAAAATGCTTACAATACTAATACTAATATCTTATTAGTACTACAACCATCACGAGGTTCCGCCCAAACTACTACTAAATATTTACGAATACGTGTTCTTTACTTGATAATTACCCATGAAGATGGATCAAGTTATATCTGAAAGTACTATGGTTAAAAACAAGTACGGCAGATCATCGGGCAGTTCCATCCTGAAACTAGAAACCTAATAAGGAACTTAGAACGGATCAAAACAAAAATATTCAGACATAAATTGTCCGTGATATTTAATGAAATATATATTAAAGAAAAAATGATTTATACCACCTTCATGTCCGTTTACAAAAATGAAAATCAAGATATAATGATATTAAATAGAATCATTATTGAAATGTAGATCAAAATTTATTGCGTTATTTTGATCAAACAAAATGTCTCAAATTTAAGGCTTAAGCTTACTGGGGCGTAAGAAGAAATTCAAATTCAGAGAATCTTGCTTAATTTGTGTCGAATGACTATAGATCAAATCTAATACACCTCTGATATATTTGAATTTTCAATTTGGAGGTTGTGCCTATATTATGCCCCTGAAACCCATTTAAAAAACCGAACAGAAACTGAAATTTTATTGATATTTATTAATTGATGTCTAATAACAAATATTTAAAAAATTGGACGTCTCAGAATATTCACGGTGGACTTTCACCCTTTTTTCCCCTTTTCATGAAACTAAATTAAATAAAATATAGCCCAACTTACCCATGTCTGCTACCAAATTCATAATGATTGGATAATCAGTTTAAGAGTGAATCCTATCTATGTATATATTGTATTATATTGTTATGCTAATATATTTATATATTTATATGTACAAGATTCACTCTTAAGCTAATCAACCGATCATTATTAATTTGTGAACAGGGCTGCCATGCGTAAGGGGGTAAACATGTCTACTATATTTTGTTTAATTTAGTTTTATGATAAGGGGCTAAAAGTTAGAGGAAGCCCTTTGTTAAACTTGATTAGTTTCACAACTTAATCTATCCCAAATATATAGCCCTACTATCAAACATTATTGACCTTTCCCAAATCATCTATGTCAATCGGGGTCCACATAGACCATTGAGCTCCGTAGAAGCTTTAAAAGAGCACAGGAAAAATCGTACTTTACATCTCCATTGTAAGTTTATACGGAAATATATTGCATATATGTAATAATATATATAATAATATACCTTGTAAATCTATATAATAAATATGCACGTAAATGTGTCCATCTCGATTCAATAATCACGTATTAAAATGTATTTTTAGAGCAGAGAAAGGGAGGCTTATTTTTAATCTTAATAATAACTGATAATAATAAAAAGAGAAAGAATAATCATGTATGCAAATTTGATTGTTATGAGCAAAGAAGAGAAGGCTTCACCTCAATAACTGATAATACAAGTCTAAAAAAATATGTCTTTCATTTTTAATAGGCACCAAAATATTTTCCTGGTCTTAATATTTTTTGTGACTCATATAGGAATTACTCTACGGACAAACAAATGCTCTATTCACAGATTCAAGAGTAAACGGAACGCGGATTAGTTTATTATTTTAAGTAAAACTGATCTCGCGTATTTCTATATTGGTAAAACTTTACTCGCATATTTCTTTTGTAAGTAATATTAAACTCACGTATTTATTGTTTTTTTTGGTAATTTTTACTTCGATTTTTTTGTTTCGGTTTTCGCCTGCAAAATGTACCTCGCGTATGACAACAGTAGAGAATAAAATGTTATTGATAAAAATCAATTATTTATTACTCCCCCGGGTAATGCCGGGAAGCCTGATAGTATACAACAATAGTATACAACAATGTAATACAGATAAATCTTTCTTTTACTGATCAGTATATATTTTAGACATCGTATTTTATACGTCAGATATACGATTACAGCGTATGTGGCACTCAGTTCTCACTCTTTTTAGGCTCATGTAAGCAAATTATTCTTATCGGTTTTCATTTTGTATATCATTTTTAACATTTTAATCTATTGTAATGTATTTTTATGTTCATAAACAGATTGTGCATATGTTAATAAAAGTTTATTAGTAATATTTGATGTTAGCAATTATATATGCATATATGGGGTCTACATATTGTAAACTAGCATTCAGGGAACTAACTAGCGAAATAAGGTTCGGAAACCCTGATCTACATTTTTCCAGAATTCGAAAACGGAAGTATGATTACTTTTTTCGCTTTGGACAAAACGTATCAAGCTTAGGTCGTTTTTCGTTTAAGTACTAAAACGCTTTTAGCACGTGGACGCTAAATTGCATACGCTTCAGGTACATTCTCTTTTCGCACGGGGATGTAAAAATCCACTTCCGGTCAGGGTAATCACCTTCGCTGTATTGTACGATTGCTCGTCATTAACCGACCATTGCGATTTATACTTCTGTTATGAATGATATGAGGAGATCGATACATATTCGATATTCGAGGAGGAAACTAAAAATCATTTGCAACAAAAATAAAATCAAAAATAAAAATAGGGTAGAAAAATCGTCCAAATATGAACTACAAATGAATTGACATTCTTTATAACAATACAATCATTCCTTAGTTTGAACGTACAGCATCATCTGCAACAACAATTGCACAAATGATATCGTCGAATCGCCAACGATAAAATGCAAATAAAAAGGGAGGTAGTTGATACCAACGTGGACTGATGATCTGGAAGTGCCAAGTTCGAATCTTGTCAGCTGTTGACCCCCTTCACATAGTCCATCTCATAAGTACTTGCCTCTAAAAGGAACTGTGGAAACCAATCCTAACAACAGAATCTAGCCGACCAAAAGTCGTATCCCAGGCTGGCCCATGCGGCAGGAACAATAACAAAAAAGTTATTACAAACTATTCGATGATGATACTTATTTTAAATTTGTTCAACAGTCGAATAAAACGTCATAAATAGAATTCTGTCACCGCCGAACACTTAAAGGTGACATTCGTCTCATTTATTTAAAGGATATGAAGCTGAAAATTATTTTAAGATACAAAGAAGAAAAAGAAAAAGACGGTAGGTAAAGAGTTGTGGAATTAAAACGAACCCGCGTCAAAATCGAAACGAGGCTGATTTTCAACATGAAAAAATTATGAAAGAGAAAGACTCACCGTATGTTTTTTATGACAATTTATTTATTTTCTGATGAATAATTTTATTTCATTTCACGGGAAAGTTAAAAGTTAAATCTTTTTTTTCGATATATTTTTTTTAACATATTCATCGTAATGTTGATTTTTTTTACATATATTTTGTATTTTATTTTTTAGGTATTTGTACAACTTTTGAAACGGACAACACACGACTAGGTTAGGGTTAGGTAGGCGTTAGTTTAGGGTTAGTTTAGGGTAAGAGTTAGTTTAGGGTTAGGGTTAAAAAATAAAACAGTTCACTTTTTGTCCGGTTGATTTAGCATTCCAGGTTATTTGTCGTCTGCTTCTTGAGGAGTCTGATTTACTCAGCGCTTCTGCACCTCTCAGCTGTTTATACAAACAGTCGTAAGATGCCGAACAAAATGTCTGTTTTGTCTGGTTCAAAAGCTGTACCAGTATCCGTTATGTAGCAACAATGAGAAAAGAAGACACGGAAACAAGCTGCTGCATCACCACTATGACCGTGTTTAGACGTCACTATCGAATGAGCCATCTACTACATCTCAACTAAAGGGATGAAGGTCTGCTAGGATCAAAGAAATCCTCCAGGTTATTCTACATTAGAACGTAGATTTCTTTATTTCATTTTGAGTTATTATTTTCTTTTTATTCTCTTCGCTTTTCTTATCCTTTTAGATATTTTCACTTTACTCGACGTAAATCGTAACAATTCTTCAGTTAACGTTGAATTCGGTTTCCTTTCGGTATCATTCATGACTTGGGTCTTTAAGAGATCTATTAAGTCTCTACTTTGTAGTTCATCATGAATGATCAGCCAATCAACCAAATGATTATGTTTCTTCTCGCAACTATTTTGATAAACTATCTCGGAATCTTTTTTTTTATAAATACTAATGGATCACAACTTACCAAGGCAAACATCCACCCGAGGATAAAAATTATCGAGGTTGTCAGTTTGATGATGGAACAGTGCTATGAAAAGAATTGAGGACTATGGTTTATTCATAGGACGTCTTGATAGATATATGTTGATATTTACTTGAAAACGACAATGTTGTAGTCTGCACGGAAACATTCCCGCGGTAATTTGTTACATAGATCGGTAGTTCTGAGAAAGAAACTGTCCATGGAAGTTTCATTTGATTTTAGGTACACTGAGGAGAAAGGCGAGTTCGCTGTAGTGTTGATAAGGATTAATGGGAGGAATCAGAGTTGGAAGCTCAGTCGAGCACCTACCATGGGAATACCTATGAACTAAGGAAAGACATACAACGTCTCTTCTGTGAGAAAAGGCCTGTCGGGAAGAGATGAGATAATCCCCGCTTGATTACAAAGTTAATTTTTACTCTGTCAAGGTCTGAGTGTCACATGTTCAGATGCTCCATCTTGGACGGAACCTTTCTTTTACACAGGTAGAATGATGCAACTATTTCCAGCGACCGTAGGAACGGATTTGATGTAAGTCTTCCATTTTAGTGAAAATCAGTCCTAGGAGTGTATCAAAAGAGTAGACTTCTTCAAGAAGAATGCACTATTACGTACCCAAGAATTTTAAAAGGTCCAAATTTCCAACTAAAATTCAGGTGATATATAGCAATGTTTATCAACCTAATTTTGAAGATTACCATTTGAATAAGTAATAATATTCTTATATTGTCTACTCACTTTTCATTCTCTCAAACTTCTTCCTCTCTTGCTTAAATATTCTTCATGATTCGCTAAATAAAAAAAAACGTTATTCTTCACTCATCATTTTCCTTTGGTTTTATACTCTCTCCTCTTTCTCATTATTTCTCACTTCCCCAATTGCGCCTATCTGAACTAATTCGTCAAATAGTATGTTGTTTGCCAAGTTCACCACAGTCACCATTCGTTAATCTTATTTTCCTACCATCTAGCATTGTCTGGTTTCGTGTAAACTTCTTCCTCTATAATCGTTATATGTTGATATTTTTCTTGGGTGTCACAATTTATACTTAAACTCGTCTGAAATAAGGGGCCATATTGCACCAAAATACGTTACTATTGAGGACTATCACTGTCTCTTCTCCACTTTTCTTCTTTCAAAATCTACATATGCCTCTTAAATATTGCTAATATTCTTTCTTACCTCGCTACAAATAAAGAACGTCTACTCTATCCCATCTGTTTTCTTTTGTTTTATATAGCATCTCTTCTTTTTTCCATAATTGATCACTTCCTCAAGTCAATTCCGCTTATCTTAATAGATACTTCATAAAATAAGAATAAATCTACAATGACTAAGTAAGATTCTAGTGATGCAAGTAAGAATTTTGTTTAATTTAAACAACACATATTGGCCTTTTCCTATTATTATTGCAAGATTACGGGCAGATGTTTAATTTTGTGTAACGTTATGTGGCACTACTAAACCATTTGTAGAATGCGAGATTCTCTCGACCCAATCAATTTCATGTAATCGTTTTGTTGAGAGAAAACAACTGAGTCTCGTTGACACGTTGTATGTTTTTGGCTCATTTGGTAGTGACGTTGCTCTGTAGTAGTGAAAGTAGCAGTCGGGGATATGTCTATCTTTTTATATTTTCTTTGTGTGTTTGTAATAAAAGAAGCATATAAAAAGAACAAGAAAATAAAAAGAATAGCAAAGAACTTTATAATTTGATCTGGAGTTTAACTTACATTAGTTAGAAATTTACAGCAAGTACATCTGGATAAACGGAAAACTCGCGTGTGGATGAAGAGCCTCCAAAATAGACGTCTGTTCGCTTTTACATTGAACACCCAAGAGAAAGAATCTATCTCGTTTATCTGTCACGTACTTACTCCAATGCCGCAATTCCCGGTAAACGTCAGCCTAACATCTAATTAACCTATAAGGGAAAATTCCCCATTTTACTTGATCTGACCTCATGTGGACATGTACGTGTTTAACACCCGTTTATATATTACTATATATGTTAACCTGATTTTTTAGAATGTCGCCATCAAAAGACTACTTCTTCGATCGACATTGAACTCAAATATTCCTGCGTAAACTGTTGACACCAATGCGGTTATGTGCGAAAATGAATTGAAGTTTTAACAGATGACTGGATGATAATAGGTCCAGTTAACAAAGTATTCGACGCTAGTTTAAACGAGAAAAATCATGTGAAAGTGTTTTTGTATATGATATTGCTAGGGCTGTTTCATATTATTTCTGAAGCGAAAGGACTATAAAATATCGAGATATTTTCAATAAACATCTGTGCTATATAAACTACATGATACAGTCGATAATTCAACTAGTAGAGTAAGGCGATGTTGCCCGGGAGCATTAATAACAGAGTATAAGAGTTAAAAGATGTATAAGATCTTTTTTTAAACTTCTCTTTCGACATCTGCCTCCGACTGCTTCTTTCTCTACCTCTACTTCACATTGACTCTCTATCTATTCACCTCTCTCTCTCTCTACATACTGAGCTTCTTTCTTTCCTTCTCTTACAACTTTTTTCAATATAATTAGCGAAAGGAAGAAAAAAGAAAGAAAAAAAGAAACAAAACAAGATCCAAAGAAAAAAGAGCAGCCTGGCTGCTTAAACCTAGTTTCTAGGTTTCAAAAACATTACAATAAAAATGAAATAAATTACGTTTAGCCTCTTCCCATGTACTAATTTGGTCCTTGGTAAGCACAATGTGATATACATTAATTAATTCACATAACAATGTCGGGTGACACTGAATCACATTATGTAAAATGTTTAAGTGTATCTTGTGTAGTTACGAACTTTTTACTAGAAATACGACTTTTCTTTATATAGTTGAAGCTAGATATTACCCGCCACCCGGCGGCGATTAATCTAGCTATGAATGTCCTTTTAAATGTATAACTTACATTACATGTCATTAATATCAATCTAGTTTTAAAAAAACTGATAGTTTTCGTAAAAATTACCTTTTATATAGGAAAATGGGATAATAAAATTACAAATTACTAACATCACACATAAATTTATTCAAAACTATGTTTAGAATAGTTATGCAAATGAGGCTTTCAAATAGCTGCGTTGTAGTCTTTGCTCACTACTTTATGTAAAGTATTTCAGAAGACTATGTTGTATTATTGATATATATATATATATATATATATATATATATATATATATATATATATGTATATATAGCAGTGAACCGTTTTGATAATCATATACGCGTGAGAAATTACGCGTGAGAAATTTATTTATTTAGATATCATCGTTGATGTTAAATTGAACGGGATGCTATCTGATATACTAATCTTTGCATTATTTGTTGTCGAATTTTATCAATTGAAGAAAAACGCCATTATCTTTTTGAAAAATGAAACTATTAGCAATGTGTTCGCATGCTTCGACTATTTATAGATTGAAAACGATAATTAAATATAAGAAACGTAACCCTACGCATGAAGGGTACAACTGGATTCAATAGAATTGTTTTATACTTATCGGTTTTAATATCTCCGCCAGTATAATTTAAATGTTTAGAGTTCCCGCGAGAAAGCTATCAATCATGATTCCACTGATATTTAAAACTGGAACGCGCTCCTTTACTTAGTAGATTGCCCGGGCCTGATATCTGCTCTTCCACGTGGTTGGCCAATTCCTTTATCTCTGGTTTGCCTTGACTCGGATCGCGTGAGTCGGTGGCCAAACTCTATCCGACATCCAAAACCAGAAACACTTAAATGACAACGGTGTCCTATTTCACGCCAAACATGGCCGCCCTCTGTGAAAACGCACTTTTTTTATTGCTTAAGGTGACTGCTCTTAGGCGACGATCGCTTGGTAAAATTGTTTTTTCGTGTCTTGATAAAATCTTTAGGCTTCTGTCTATCGTGTTCCGCCATTAGCGTGTTACAACAGCGTTTTCAATGCTGGTAGTAACGTTGCTCCCAGCATTGGTATCTTATTGAATAACAAGAGTAGAGAACAAAGACTCCGTTCTTTTTTAGAACAGACATGCGTGAAAAATACGTTTTTTTTTATCGAATTAAGGAGCACAAAAACCCTGTATCACTGACACCACTTTAATTTTTTTTAAATTTCAAACCAGAAATTACCGAGTCAAATACGAAGAATAAAGACACGTTATACCTCTATTCACATAATATTAAGTATTATTTTTTATTTATATGATATTTGCTATTATCTCTATTTATATAATATAAGGTATTATCTCTATTTATATAATATTACGTATTATCTTATTTATATGATATAAGACATTATCTCTATTCATATAATATTAGGTATTATCGTTATTTATATAATATTTGGTATTATCTATATTTATATAATATTTGGTTTGATCTTTATTTATATAATATCACGTATTATCTCTATTATATAATATTTGGTATTATCTTAATTTATGTAATATAAACTATTATTTTTATTTATATAATATAATTTATTATCTTTTTTATATCATATTTGGTATTATCTTTATTTATATAATATTAAGTTTTTATCTTTATTTATATAATATTACGTATTATCTTTATTCATATAAAATTAGCTTTTATCTCTATTTATATAATATTAGTTATATTTATATAATATTTACTATTATCTCTATTTATATAATATTTGGTGTTATCTCTATTTATATAATATTACGGATTATCTTTATTCATATTATATTGGATATATCTTTATTTATATAATAATTGCTATTATTTTATACTTATGATATCAGGTATTATTTTTATTTATATAATATAAGATATTATTTTATTTATATACTATTTGGTATTATTTCTATTAATATACTATTACGTATTGTTTTTATTTATATTATAGTAGGTATTATCTGTATTTATATAATATTTGGTATTTTCTCTATTTATATAATATTACGTATTATCTCTATTTATATAACTTTAGGTAGTATCTCTATTCATATAATATTAGGTGGTATCTATATTTATATGATATTTGGTTTTATCTATTTATATCATATTCAGGTATCATCTCTATTTATATGACATTACGTATTATTTCTATGTTTCTAGTATTTGGTATTATCGCTATTTATATAATATTAGCTATCATATTTATTAATATAAACTCAAGTATTATCTTTATTTATATAATATTTGGTATTATCTCTTTTTATATAATAATTGGTATTTTCTTTATTAATATATTATCAGATATTATCTATATTCATATAATATTACGTATTAACTTGATTTATATAATCTTAGGTATTATCTCTATTCGTTTTATACTAGCGGGTACCAGTCGCCCGGCGTTGCCCGACAGAAATGTAAAAGTATGAAATAGAACGTGTAAACCGGCGACCGAACACAAATAATTCACAACGGATAGTTTTTGTGTAAAGAAACAAATGTTGCCTTTGAATTGTGGAACATTAATGTACTAATTAAAATGTATATTCTGGAGGGTGACAAAAATCCAATTGGCACAGTGTAGAAGGATATCTCCAGTGTAGAAGGATATCTACTTACATGACAGCTTTTACAGAATTTGAACCGAACCTAACCAAACAGAATTTTGCTGAACTAAACTTAAACGTTAGATTAGGATTAGTTTAGGGTTATAATTGTGTTCTCAAACAAAAAACAAGAAGAAAAACAGTTCGGTTAAATTCTGTAAAAGTACGAAGTTTTAGTTTGTAAATAAATAAAACGTAGAATTACTTTTATATTTTTATTCTCAATTCTTTTTTTTGTTTAGTTTTGAAGCGAAATTTTATTGATATTTTGTTTTTAATTTAAGGTTTTTGAAATAGAAATTAAATTGATGTTATAAGTAATAAGGATTTTAATAAATCATTCAAACGACGAAAAGCGATTTTATTAAGTAATTTTATTTAAAAAATATGTAGACCGATTCCTATAAGTAATTAGGAAATGTTATTTAGGGCACTCCTACTTATATTGTAATCATTACGTGTCCGAGAGGTGTACTCATTGTATTGGAAGGTTTCTTGCTGGCAACATGGGAACAGTTTTTTTTTTACTTTGCGTTGTAAATTGTAAAAGTTTTTTTTGTACTAGTATAAATTATTTGCTACCCTCTCTTTGGTTTACTTAGTTCGAGGAGCCTTGAAGGGGACGAATACTAACGTTTTTGGAATAGCTTTTAAAGATAATTTTAACTTTCTGGAAGTACGGTCGACGTTAGTAAACGACTTTAGTGATGTATATCGATGCGTGTGATGCATTATTTTTATAGTCTACTTCGAACTGATTTGGAAGGCGAAAACGGTTGAACTTCATATAGAATATTAGGTATTATGTATATCTATATAATATTAGACATATGTATATGTTTATATATTTCTATGTATGGTAATCACACCTAAACCAATTGACCGATCATTTAAAAATAATTAACCGAGCATAGCTGCTAGGCGTTAGGGTGGGAAGTTGTTCTATATTAAGTCTTATTTAGTTTTATGAAAAGGGGGCAAAGAGTGGGTAGTAGCCCTTTTGTGAAAATTCAGATACCCCCGATTGTTGTGAAATCTTAGTAATAGGTATTAGACATCAATTAATAAATATTCTCAAAATATCAGTTTTTTGAGTATTTGAAAGGCCTTTAGGGATTATAATATAGGAACCATCTCGTATTTCAAACTTACAGTATTTCGGATTTACATAACTCTGATAGGGCCTATTCTTGAGTATGCCATCCAAGCAAACAGTGCTACACATGCTACACAAATATATCATACATCTGGAGCGGGTTCAACGGTTGGCAACGAGAATGTTGGATGGACTCTACACGTTTACCCACAAAGAGCAGCTCCAAAGAGTTAATCTATTCTCAGCGGAGGATGCGAGAAGACTTCATTCTGGTATGTAATATCATCAACAAGTGGTGGTCTCAACAGACACCCGCGAAAGAGGTACTACCGTCGCGTTCGGCTCAATAGAAAAAGGTCAGCATTCTTTGTCCGTGTTTCTGGTTGTGACAATAACTATCATATTCAGGTTTAAAGTGACATTAGATAAACATAAGACCGTATGTGGGTATACATAACTTGTTCCTGTCTCTTTGCATGGCTTTTTGCACTGTACTATTTGGCTGGGGGACAAATAAATTTGATTTTATTTCATTTGATTATATTTCTCCCTATGAAACCTGTTTAATCATAAGTACATCCATATTTCTGTATCAAATTACACCTGGGGTGGTGGGGAAGGAGGTGTCAATACTAATGATAATAATAGTCATAGTTATTCTGATAATGAGAACTGAGGCTGCAAAGAATGTAGGTCAAGAATGAACTTTCGATGTAAATAAGGTTTTAGAATTTGAATATCATTTTGACAGATCATGAGGTGAGAGTTAATTTGGAACCAATATATTTGTAATTTGTTGTTTGTAAATAAGGAATGCGTGAAAGCATAACCAATTTCTAAAATACAATTGGGAATCAGATACGTTAGAGTTCAGATTTTCACCTAGTTCATTCGCTCACACAGGTGAGGCCCGCGGGGCACCTACGGTACATAACAAAGACAAGTCTGAGAGTAGCGTTATGCCGACATATGCCAGTCATAGAAGTAACCAATGACTAATTATTTTTTGTCCTTGAGTTTTCATTTGTTGACAACCATGGAATAGAAAATCCGTCAGGAAATTCAAGGAGACTTCACTAACTGAAAAAAGATAATGTTTTACAATTCATTTTCATATAACGTGACATCGTCTAATCGTTTTGGCTCCGTCACACGTAATTATAAGAAACGACATCACACCTTACCATCTGATGAACTTTTTAGTCTTTCTTATGTGAACCAGGGAAGAAATTATCGAGGCAAATACGTTACATTTAATAGTGTTTCTCAATTCTTGATTATTTCCCTTAATTTACTAAATTAAAATACAGTGATGAGAAAAGGAAATAAGACTCCAGACCTTACCATTGAATCAATTAATAGATGTAACCATTCTAATCTGAACACAAACTACCTATCACGGGTCGCAGTCATATTTATAGCGGGCCGCATGTAGTTCGCGTGTTCTAAGGTATACACATTTCTTATGACGGATATAAAATACTGTTTCGATATCTATCTCAAGCTCGTTTGATACCTCGTTTTAATACACTTTCCTATTCCAGTAGCTTCTTTCCAAGAACTGCGGGCTTGTTAAACTCTTTTCCTGCTGACTGTTTTCCTCCTACCTATAGCCTTGGTATTTTGAAGAATAAGGCCTATATTCGATAATCATCTTTTGTTCTTGTTAGCTCTTTACATCATGTGGCTTCATGCTTTTTCTGAAGCGATTTCCATTAAAAAATCTTACTTATCATAAGTATTTATACATCGTTGTTAACGCCACTCAAAATGTTCCTCTTTCAAATCATAAATTGAGGTATCGTTTAAAACCGTATTACAAACACCTACATTTTTTTTTTCATTAATTGTAGATTATTTGTTCTTTTTCTTTCAAAGCAAGAAAAAATATACGGAAAAGATAAAATAAACGAAATTAGTCCCCGGACGATTGAATCCAATACAATCGGCTTTGGTCGATTAAAGGTTATCGCGAATCTGATCTAAATACAACGTACGCAGTCGGTGGCGTTGTTATTACACGATAAAAACGAATTAAAAGAACCGGATTACACCTCGGAGTATGATTACACGAAAATGAGATCCTCGTTTTAAAATCATTCAACAGTGAAAAGCTAATGTATTTATGGGTTTTGTCTATTGTTCCCGTTGGTTTCACAAATAGCAAAACGCCAGTGATGCACTGATGATAAGAGCTTTACAACGTTTTCGAGATTATCGCTCGCCTTCACATGAAACGGAGGCTAAAAGTTTCTCATTGTAAAACTTATCATCACTCGATAGTTATTTTATCTCTCTACGCTATTATCTATTCATAAGATTTAAGGTCCGGTTTCGCAGTTTTCTGATCGTATCGCGAAATTGAATTAGGGAAAGTTGTGCGGCAAAAGACCCAAGAAATAGCGGAATGAGTTCGATCCTAGACTACTGCTGGTTTACAGCAGAATCACGTTGACCGATCGATTCTCGTTAGATCACCGAAGTTAAGTAATGTTGAGCCTGGACAGTATCTAATGGGTGACCATTTGGTAATACCAGGAGCTGTATGTAAGAGGACGTCGACACGTCCCTGCTAAAACCTAATGTCGTCATTTCCCCTGACCGGGATATACATGCAATTGAAGACCGCTTGTGAATTTGATATTCACTAGAAACTTCCTCTTTTGCAGGTAGCCGGTTCAACTCACATATGGTGAATGCTGCTTTCTTTTCTTTATTGCTGTGATATACAGCGTTATTAAAAAAAATGAGCATTTAAAAAAGTGTTAAATATGTTTTTTATGACAATTTGTTAATTTTTTGACAAAGAAAATTAATGTATTTTATTTTAAATATTTTACTGGAAAGTTAGTTAAAAACATTCGTTTTATAAAATGTGATTTTTATTACATATTCGATGCAACAATGATTTTTACAGACTGTTTTCGTTTCATTTTTTGAGTACTGGTATAGCTTTTGAAACGGACACAAATTGACTAGGCTAGTGTACGTTTAAAAGTTAATTTAGGGTTATGGTAAAAATAGTTCGCCTTTTGTCCAATTCATTTAGCAGATTTCTGAATGCAAGGAATGTTAAGAGTTACTCAATTTACAGGTAAATTTGTCGTCTGTGTCTTGAGCGTACTGATTGTCTAAGCACTTAGGCATCTTCCGGCTGTTTACGTAAACGGTCGGAAGATAGCGAACAAAAATATGTTTTGTATAGTTCAAAGGCTGTACCAGTACCACATATTTTATACGAAAACTGATTGTCGGTATAGTATTACAATATTTAGTGACTAATTACAATACATATATACACGTGGTATTTTAGCAGGCAAGATATGTTACGTAATTAGACAAAATCGAGCTATATAATACAGTGTTACTACCCTTAAATGCCCCCTACTATGGAATCGTTTATAAAATTCAAAATTCTTTTTGAAAACCAACGATATTTGTTACAAATACACTTCAATCTATGTTCGATTGTCTACCAAGTTTCAGTCATGATTGTCCAGCAGTTATATGCAGGAATACTTTGATAAAAGAGAAACTTAACAGTCACCGCACAAAAACCTCATACATCTTTATCTGTGGGGTCACTGCAAAGATGATATCATCAAAACAATCCACAGACTATGCTTGAACTGAAGAGGGCCTTTAGAGGCAAAATTAATATACTGACAATGGTGAAGTTATTCACAGGTGTACTTATCAGTTAACTGCGATAAAATAAAGACTGTTGAACATTTATAACTTAAACTTGGTGGACAAGTAGACACGTAGACAGGGTGACGAAAGATTATCTGTACCTAACAGAATAATCACGTTGACACACATATTCCCGTAAGATCATCGAAGTTAAATGACGTTTAGTCTGGCCAGTGCAAGATGGGTGACTATTTGGAATGACTGGGGGCGGTATGTCAGCTCCCTCAACCGAAATATACATGCTGACTGGGGACCGCATGTGAATTTGTATTAATAATACAATTCTACTTTCAGTGGCAGGCGGAATGCCCGACGCCGGCAGAATGCTACAAAAAGTGGTAGTACTGGTTGTTCATTCATGGTTGCATTACACAACTTATTGTAAAATATTTGACAATTCCATGGGAGTCACATTGTGTCAACATTTTTTGACAATTCCATGGGGGTCACACTCTGAAAACATTTATTGACAATTCCATGGGGGTCACATTGTGTAAACATTTGTTTACAATTTTGCACATCATTTCAAGATATGATCGGCGATACAACTTAGACTTGGATATTTTTGAATTAAACTCGGCGATGTTCATTTTATGAAAGATAGCCATATTTTTTAAACATTAGGACGGGTATATCTTCCTTGTAAACTGTTCGTTCGATGTTCTTGACGTGCGGTTTTGAAAGGCAGTCTGGTTATGTCTGCGTTGTTTGTGTGGTATTAGCCTTGAGAATATCAAATTATTGTTAATATCACATCCCCAAGACTATTTCAGCTGCATGTATATCGCGGTCAGGGGAAGATGTCACAAAGAGCCTAGCATTCTGAAATGGTAACTCATCTGGTACTGACAAGGCTCAACGTTGCTTAACTTCGGTGATCTAAAGAGAAATGGTGTGTCAACGCGATTATGCTGTATACAGGAAGTGGTTGACGCTTTTAAAATTTAGTAACAGAGTCACATTTTGGAAACATTGTTTTCGTATGATATTTTTAGAAATTTAAAAACCAATGACAATGTTTTTTATTTAAATTAATAAATTTATTTATTTTAAAGATGAACTTTCGGCGGAAAATACGCCCTTTTCGAAGGGGGACATTTTCATTTTACTGGTATTAACCCTTGTGGTCGGAATAACCCACCGTTGGATACAGTAAAATACAAAAAAATGTAACAATATTTCTTAATTCAGAAACAGCAAACAATGTGAACACAACCTAACTTTCTTTCCGAACCACGCGTCCAGACTATCGGACGAACGCTTTTTTGTTTTTATGGAAGTTGTTCCAGACAAGGCATGAACCCACTTGATCTAAGGAGCTAACACAATACCACTTCAAGAAAAAAAAATAACTGGCAAAGGATAAGTTTTATATAGACAGATTCCGACCCAGAAAACAGCAATTCTTCCTCCTTTGTCAGAAAAAATAAGGAAAACGAGAATTACGAGGCTGCCGAAAGTAAACCCAAGCTCTACTTTTTACTTTATAGTTTACTATATTAACAAGGAGGTACACCCGTCCCAAGAGTTAATACCAATAAAATAAAATGTATTTGTACAAACAATGTCAAAACAGTTGTAGATTTTATTAACGATTCCATGGATTGCATTTTTTAGCCACCCTGTATATTTCAGGAGACTTGATGCAGACAACGATCTTCGGTATAATCATTTCAATATAAAGTGCCTGGCTGTAATCAGCTTATGTCAGACTCCTATAGATCAGTGTTTAAGATCTGCATAGTAAGATCGATCCTTATAGCCTTGTGCAATACAAAAATGAGTAATCTGCTTTGTCGACTTATATAAAACTATGGCTCGGAGATAGAATTTTCTCTACTCAGAGATTTACCCAAGTCATGGGTTTTATGGATACCTCCTTAAGCCACAATGAAGCTTAGAAATCCTTTAGGTAAAAAAAAACTGTTCATATATACAACTGTAAACAATATATCGGAAGCAACCCTTCTTCAATGAATGCTTCTTTGAACAAGACACACAAATAGCGCCTTGATACTCGCTTAAGTAATAATTCAACTAAGGAAACTTGAAACCTATCAATCTGAGTAAATCAACTTTTTTTTCCCTACGGCTTTTTCCTATCAATTTTAGTCAGATGCCCTTTTCCTATATATCACATGATACATATTCCACAGTTTTGGGATTGGGTTTGAAAAATAACCTATTCCCTTTAATTGCTCCAATTAGCCGTAATTTACAATTAACTTATCAAGTGATCCATCTCTTAATTTATAAATATCTATCACTTTCACCCTCTCTAGGTGTGTGTTGTTTGATCCTCGCTCTAATTCTATACGTTGTCTATTATTCTCGCTTCTGTTCCCTCGCCTTGTCTGTTTTTCTGCCTGTCGCCCTCTCCTTATGTTTATTTACCTACTCCTCTATAGGTTTCGACACTATAGATTTTTAATTGGTTTGCAAAATATCTCAAAACACTGCTGCTTGTTCATTGTTTTGCAAATGAGGAGAATTATATAAAAAAGAAAAAAAAACGTAACCGTTGTCTTACTTACCCTTGTAGCAAATCGGCATGTACTAATATTATTTAATCCTAACCAACATAGTATTCACAGCATTCTTGGTGCCCTCCCAAAGAAGTTACTTTGTACAAGAAGGAACGTAGAAAGTGGACTTTGAGTTTATTTTCGACAGCCTTGTTACTCTCGCTTCCCTTATTTTGTCCTTTAGTCCTCACATTTGATAAGGAATTTTTCTGAAAAATGGGGAATAATTGCTGTTTTCTGGGTCGATATCTATCCGTCTAAAACTTATCGGGTGCTAGTTTTTAACCTTGAAGTAGTAGTTTTAGCTCCTTACACCAAGTGGCTTCATGCCTTGTCTGGGGCGATTTTCATAAAAAAGAAGAAAAATAATGTATTATTACTATTATTTTTTTTTTCGTTTTTGCCCTGGCTTTTTATTTCAAAATTCTCCACTAAACATGAACCTTTGGCGACCCTTCCAAAATCTTCGATGCTATAAGTCCCAAATTGTCTTGAAAATATCTCAAAACACCTCTCTAAAATATGTTGGAGCACGTGATGCAGGGGATGAAAGTGGTTTGCCACTTTTTACGTGTCCAAATCGAAGCTTCATCTTTTCACCACAAACGCTGGGGTCCTTGTTTCTCTCCAGTATTAATGAATGGCCCTTTCTTTAGGAAGCTCTAATCCTTGATTTTGGTCGAGATCAAAGTGTAGTATCTGTTCCGATGGATACTGCACCCTATAGGCTGGTATTGTCTTGGCCTTCGGGGCTTGATTTACGCCAGTCTATGGGATTGTTCTGTGCAGTTCTAGGAGGTCCACCCTCCCAGGCTTTGCCTCCCCTCTTTGGGGAGGAGTAAGTTAATTGCTTACTGCTTGAGGCGCCCCTACCGGGGAATGCCGACGGGGCTGCTCAGGCAATTTTTGATGGTCAGAGTGCTCACCTCTCAGGCGCTGGCTTTTCAACCCCCACTTTCCGACCCGAGCTTGGGTCACATCTTACTTGTGGGAGTAGGATAAAAACTGGAGAGGAGTAAATTACTCTATTCCTTGATAAGCTTCTCGGACTACTCTTACTCCAGATACGAAATTGAAGAATTATATCAATTCTGTTGCTAAGGTCGCTGGAAAAATGTCTAGATCATTCTATCGCTCCAGAAAGTATATAACATCTGAAACAATCATCTACATGTATAAGAACCAGATCCTTCCTAAAATGGAGTAATGCTGCCATATCTGGGCAAGTTCTGTTACGATTACTTTTTATCACCTTGACATGGTAAAAACACAACGTGGAAATCGAGTAGGAGATGATCTATTCTCTTCTGTGCAGCCTCTTTCGACACATAATAAATGTTGCTATCCTCTTTCTACTGTATCGATATGTTCATAACAAGTGATCGATAGCTCCAAACTCTCGCCCTTTCTCCCAACCCCCGTAAAACATTCACAGCAATAACCTGTCTTGCTACAACCAAAGCAAGTAACTTAACTTTCTCTCTCTCCGTCCAAAAACCAAGCGTAACTTCCAGGAATCAATTTTTTTCTTAGAGCGTTGTGTCTATGGATCAAAATACCACGAAGCTGCTTCCCAACCGACAACAACATGATCGTCTTCAATTCTAATGTAAACAAATACTTATTCATCTGCCCCCTTAACTAATTAATTTATCTTAAGTAACCTTCTTCTTATTTCCAATCCTCGCGTGGTGGGATTCACCGTATAACGAACGATCTTTTTAGCCATTATCATCGAGCGCCCCTTAGGCTTTTATAAGCGTTGACTCATAGTATAAAAAACAAAAAAAAACATTTGAAGCTAATAAGGAATGAAATGAATAACATATTGGAATAGTCGATTATAAACGATAGGGAGTATCACCACAAGTAGTAATATTCTTAAAGCCGCAACTGTAGAAGGAAAGAGAGAGCGGGCTTAAGGAACGAAAAAAAAACAATAATTTGTCTTTTTATTTTTATATATAATTGTCTTTGCAAACACACTTTTCATAGATTATAACAATATTAACCGAGCTAAAAGGATGGCTTAACCGGTCATAGTTTTTCCTTGTCGCCTTATTATTGAACTGAGAGGATGGTCTGTATCATCTTCGTGACAGACCATTATTCGTTACCCAATTATATTCCAACCAATTTAGTTATAAATATTTTAGGGGTGCTTTGTTTATAGCACCTTATATTCTCAAATGGTAACCTATCCAATTTGTGGCCAGGATCAACGTCGCTTAACTACCTTATTTTGACGGGAACCGCTTCATCAACGTGATTTACCCGGGTGGATACTATTGTTGTTTCATAATTTGCAGGAAGTGATATCCTTTGTACATTATTGAAGTTACATCACCTATTACTAGCCAACGAGGGAACGCACTCTTCTATTTCCAGAAACCAAAAGTGTCTAATTGTTGATAAAATAGAACCGGATTTCGGTCTCCTTCTTGTTTGGACGCCCAAACAATCGAGTGTGGCTTCGATCGCATGGCCTTGCCATCATTTCATGACCTTGCCATCATTGCATGACCTTCCATCATTGCATGACCTTCACAAACCTAACACCGCCGTTCCCGACAGATGTTTTTCACAGTCCTAGTCGTTATTAACCTTCATCTCTTCTGGTCGCTCAGATTCCCAGAACAACTCGCCATATTCGCATGCCATTTTATTTTCGCGGCACCAAAACATCATCAATAAAATAAGTTATAATTTGAATTAAAATACAATTCACTGTAGTCTGACTTTCCAACAAATGTTCAGTCATGTTTTATTGCTGGTCAAGAGTATGGGGGAAACTTAGGTGATTCTCACATCAGTATGAGGTGTTATGAATAGGTTTCACCCTCATCGAACTTGAGCCTCCACTATGTATTTATCTCTGGTGTTATCTCAAAGATAGTGCGTATCAAAACCATCCTCAGACTATTCAAAAACTGAATAGTGACATAACAGCCAAAAATGATAGCATTGGCATACAAGAAGTGTGTCAGAGTAGTACTACTCCAAATGAAGCGCCTAATGTCCGTGACTGCTCAGTGGCAACGATCGGGCAGGTCGCGGAAGCGCCTGAGAGCTGCCGAGACGAAAACGAGGCTGAAGCAAAACTGAAAGTAGTAAAATGGAAGAGTGGCAGACAACAATATAAGACGAAGAATACAAAAGAAAAACTACATATATTTGAAAAAAAAAATGAAAAAAAAATCAACAACCCATAGCTGAAGAACTATAAATAAACTTTTTAAAAAAAATTTTTTTCATGGGCCAAATGAACCATTTAACTTTTTTTTGTCTTGTTTTTTACATAAATCAAAGAAGTAAATGCTATTTCTTATACGATATTTAGGCAACTTTTTTTTGTCTTTTTTTTTTACATAAAACAAAGAAATATGTTATTTTTCTTAGGATATTTAGACAAGTTTTTTTGTATATTTTTTTTGGGGGGGGGGGCGGGGAATTTCATATATTTTCTCGTCGAGGATCAGGGTTTACGGATACGTTTGCGGCCGGTTCGAAAGGTCTTCCTACCGTTTGTTTTGTTGTGCTGAGCGCAGATGAATTGGCAGCAACCTGATCGGTCAGCTCTGCCTCAGCCTCGTTTTCGTCTCGGCAGCTCTCGGGCGCTTTCGCGACCTGCCCGATCGTTGCCGCCGAGCAGTCACGGAAATTAGGCGCTTCATATGGAGTAGTACCGACAGAGTTATGAACAATTTTCTACATAATATCACGTAGTATTTATCATCGAATGGCTATAAAACAAAGACTGTTGGACATTCATGAGTGAAACTTGATGGACAAGTCAGGCATAGACTGAAACTTATGTGTACTGAACATGATGGATTACAGAATAGATTGTGAATATTATTATCGATTCTATGGGTAGAATTTATTTGAGTATAACCGTGTATATTTACAGAATCAATATCTTTATGTGAATATTACGAATTTGAAGCTAAAAATACTGTTATCAAAATGACTAGATTCAACATTAAATGATCCGAACAATATTAATATGCCACAAAACAATACATTCAGTTCGAAATCTTGTATAGGTTCTTAAGTTCGACATGACGTTCCTATATTCAAACAGATGTAATTAAAGAAGTTAGGACGTTATATCCGATTACAGTTTGAGAAAGAAACAGCGAAAATGGAAATAGTAGTCCAAATAATCCAAACACCATGAGTACACAATATCAGCAAAGTTTATATTTAGGAGATTTTATATCATCAGAAAATTTGGAACGCATATATTTGTTTAGGTTTTCTAGACTGAAATTGTCTCATCGGAGAATCCGTCGCCATTTTGTGATTGCTATCAAGATTTGGCGGGAATATTATTTTATTGTTTTAAAATATATTGTTTTTTGTTTTGTTTGATTCACGCTTCATCGCAGGCTTTTGATGGTGTGTCGTTATATACACACCGTACTTAAGGTTAGAATTACCAAAGTAAAACAGTAAATATGATTGTATTTCTGAGAGCCAAAAAACATATCTGGTGAAGGAAACAATTCAGAAAAAAATGAGCGATGGAGACACACTCACAATGAAATAAAGAGAAATAAAGATATTGAGAAACACACACACACACACACACACATATATATATATATATATATATATATATATATATATATATATATATATATATATATAGTTAGGTAGCATTTTCTCTGAATATGACGGACTACTTATGTGTGGATATTCTTGTGTGGATCCTTTCTATTTGCCGAATCAGGGTTCTTGTTTCGGTGGAGAATTGGTCGATGAATCTGTAATAACTGTAGGTCTCCCAAGTACTTTCAGGCTCATGCGATACGTAGACGATATCTTAATATTTACTAATAACAACCATTAAATTGATAATTAAATTACAACTACATTCCAAATAACCCCGTACTTAATTTCACGTATGAATTAAACGGTAACAAAAACAATCAGGTTTTTATATGTACTTATAGACACGAACGACAATCAATTCGCTACTATCAAAAACCTACTAATAATAATTCATGCACCCTTAACTTTCCTAGCGAATACCCCTTCAGATATAAAATAGGCATCATCCAAGACTTATTAACTTGTTCCAAATGAATTTCCTCCACACCACTTACCTTCCAACACCAACCCAACAATATCAAACACATTCTAATAAATAATGGCTTGCCTAATTATTATTGACCAATAAATTAGATTGTTCAGAAATAATCCCCACGACAATATTAATTAATCCAATCTTCCACCTAACACATTGATAACATTATTATTTCGTAACCAGTTAATCATAATTATAAAATTGATGAACAGGTATTAAAACATATTATCAATCAAAGGATTCGCGAGAGCGCTCTATCCCTTAATAGACAGCACGAATGGCCTATGCTGGAAATCTCATTTCTTTGATCAATTATAACTAAAAAACCAATAAATCAAATTAGTTAAAACTTTGCACATAATTTTTATTTGATAGGTTCTATAAGTGTGTAGAATTTCAGCATCATTAGTCAAGGCAACCCAGAGATCCAGAAAGTTCAATCATGAAATCATGTTATCTGTGTGTACGTACGTACGTACGAACGTACGTATGTGTCACCCTGTATCTCATCAATTATTTGATGGATTCAGCTGATTGTTGGCAGAGATAGAGGTTCTAGGGTCTAGTTGATGGCATTTTAATTTCAGTTTACCATATACTTTAGTTTTCCAGAAAATTCCAAAATACCTTAAAAATGACCAGTAGTCATACACTTTATTCTATATCTTATCGACCATTTGATGGATTCAGCTGATTTTTGGCAAAGATAGAGGTTCTAGTGTCTAGTTGATCGCATTTTAATTTCAGTTTACCATATAACTTGATTAGTCAAACTACCAACTATATCAGTTATGAGAAGGCATTGCATTGAGGCATAGCCTTTACAAAATTAGTGACATTCCATGATAAATGCCAGTATACTGATATCATATGCTCTTAATAGGGTTAAGATGAAAATTCATATACACTAAATGTACAAAAGCAAGGAAATTCCCAAATGTTTACACTTTTATTGTCATTAAGGGTATGCGAGCACAACATGGCTATGTATTTTACTGGTAGGAATTTTTCTTAAGCGCACCTCATACACTTCATCTACACATGCATAGAGATTTATACTGTAGTGATGTGATAATGAAATGGTTTGGTTGATATGTAGTCATACCCTTAATTAATGACAATAAAAGTGTAAAAATTTGGGAATTTCCTTGCTTTTGTACATTTAGTGTATATGGATTTTCATCTTAACCTTATTATGACTAATAATTCTTCCCCTTTAAGTTTTAAATAAGATGAACATCGTATGTGAGTTCAAATGCCCGGTGGGAGACTGTTTCCGACAGCGAAAAAACGTATACGTTGGCTTATACTACTACTACTTTGTCGAGAAGGTTAACAATGCATTTTCCCCTCCAGCGCCATAGCTCAGCACCTTACTAGTCAGCATTCCTGCCCGCTCACAATTTCGAAAACTTTTACTAGAAAACACCACAATATTGGAACATACGAATAATAAACGAAAACTATATTCTTTAGGAGCCGTATACATCAACACCAAAATAACAGCCATTAACAAAATTAACTTTAACACTAGTGATATTATCCTAAAATGTTAATAGTTCTAACTGTAGTTCTATATTAGTAATATAATTCCCGCCAAAACTACCTACTAATATTAACATTAGCAGTATGGTCTTTACCCGATTCCCCTGAAGATGGACTCAAATGCGCCTGAAAGTACTTGGGACACCAACAGTTATGGCAGATTCATCAGCAAATTCTCCACCGAAACAAATACCCTGAATCGGAAAATGGAAAGAAAACATACAAGGATATCAAGACATAAGTTGTTTGTCATATTAAACAACACCCCCCCACACACACATATATATATATATATATATATATATATATATATATATATATATATATCAATCAACGTTATTGCTGTTCTTATTCCGATCTGACAACTTATTTCATTGGAAACAAATTTGGCAAGATTGCCTGGATTTTAATTTCGTCCTTAAGACCCCTTAAGATTGAGCTTTACATTTTAGACATTTTCTTGAATAAAAATCATGTAATGAATATTTATCCGAATGAGATTGATGGTTTCTAAACATAAGGTTTATTACGATTTAGTTTTATTATATCTTGAGTTTAGTCTTCCTAAGCGGAAATAAAATTGGTGTAAAACTGTTCTGTGTGGGAACTTAATTTTACCCGTCCTGGGACGGGTACGCTTCTCGTTGAATATAATAATAGATATAGTGTTCTTGTTTTTATATTACATTGATTTTGTATTTGGCGTTTAATTCTATTTTCTTTCCAATGTGTTTATTATTTTCTATCGTTTTCTGATTCGTGCGAATGACTTATGCAAATTAGTCGTCCTCAACAAATCGAAAAGTCACGATTCAAAGGTCACAAGCTTCTTCTGCAATCCCTGTTGAGCGCAAACTGATTGAGACAGTCGCTGTTTTGCATTATTTTCTTCCTTCCATCAATGGTCAGCACATAGCTTATTTAATTTATTTACACTTTTTTTTTGTCCCACTGGTATTGTTCAAAATACCAGACACTTTTCTTGGGTCGATTAAGTAAAGCGAACATAGAAAGCGACAGAAACAAATGACGATATTTTGTTCGATTTTATATAAAAGAAACAAGTAGGAAATTAAATAAGTCAGTCCCATATTTTAAAACCCAATAATATTCCCTAATAGGGAAATCTATACAGATAAGCTTCCACCCACCTATTCATAAAAAATGCCACCTATAGTAACGTTCATTAAATTCACAATCGTTTCTGCAATCCGACCATATTTTTTGTACAAATAACCTTCAGTCTATAAATGATTTGTCCACCTATTTTCACCCTTTAATGTTCAACAGACTTGATTTTATCGTCGGTCAATGATAAGTATACCAGAATCATGGCATCCGTTCCGCCTTGCGAAGCAATGAATATCTTTAGTAAGGGTGCCTGCGCGTGTAATTTTGAAGCAAGGGTTGTGCAATCCCGACCACATCTCTCCTGAATGAGCACTGCTTGATTCAAGTGGTCAGAAGAAGTCCTTAAACTGAAAACAGTAATGAAATAAGCTGAGAGCACATACAGAATCTGGTATTTCCAAATGGTCACGCATTAAGTACTGACCAGGATAAATGTCGCCTAACTCCGGTGATCTAAAATATTTGGCTTCAGTTGAAATTGTTTTGATAGTCGGTATCTTTGAGATAACCCAACAAATAAAACTCTGAGGGCTTAAGGGTCAGTCAGTGTGAAGCTCATTCAGAATCCCACTTCGTACTTATAAGACGAACACCAAAGTGTCCGGTCATATGAGAAGACCCTTCAAAATAAAATAAAATTGTTTCCAAATCTTCGATAATACGAATGAAACCGGTCAAATCTCTTGTTTTTTTTAAATTTTCTCCTGCATTCTAACCTTTTTTCCGTTTGTCTTTTTTCAAACATTTTGTCTACCACGGCATTTGATTTTCATGACTTATCGTGTACTTTACCCCATATATATATATATATATATATATATATATATATATATATATATATATATATATATATATATATATACGGAAGTGTTCATGTGGTAGTAGTGTGTATTCTGTCAACTATGTGATATTTTCACTGGTTAATCGTGTATGGATTTCTGCGACCGAAATGTTTGTAACACATGCCTGTCACCAGAAAAGTCTAACAGCTATAAATCCATCAGTTGGGCGTTGTCCAAATGGCGAGTGGCTTAATCACTTTTAATTCGTTGCAATAACCTCAAGGCCATCACGGGGTTTTGATAAAAGGGAGCAATGGTTGAGCAGGGCGTTAATTTAGTACTAAATGTGTGCGAGGGAACAAAGGAAAAGAAAAACAGATTAATTCGGTAAAATGATGTACAATCTGCAGGCAAGCGAATGACCTCGCTCTGATAACATGTGCATTCCAGGCATCACTCACTTATATATACTAGCTGATGTACTCTTGTACGTCGCGATACCTCTATCTACATACACGTAGATACGTGTATATATTTGTATATTTGTATTACAGGATTCACTCCTAAACTAATTAACTGAATATTATAAATTTTGGAAAATGCGATTCATCTCTATCTGCATGTGCATATGTTTATATATTTGTATAAACCAGATTCTAATCATAAAATAATTAACCAATCATTATGGATTTTGGAAAACAACTGCAAGGCGTCAAGGGTCCAAATGTGGGTTATATTTAGTTTCATTCCTATTTTATATAAATGGAGTTAAAAGGGGTAAAACCCCTTCGTGTAAATTCAGATATTTCTGAATTTTTGGAAATGTTCACAATATTAGACATATTATTTACGTCATTTGCTAGCAGATTAGAAACAAGGTCACGTGTCATTGTGAGAAGCCAGCGCACGAAGACACGCGCATTCGGGCCTACAAAGAATGTCTGAGCAGCCCTGTCAGTATACCCCCGTAGAGGCGCCTCAAATGATTATCAATAAACTAACACCTTCTCAGGGAAAAGGTAAACCATTGGAGGATAGACATCAATTAATAAATATTCCTCAAATATCAGTTTCTTTCGAGTATTTTAAAAGATTTTTAACAGGCATGGTATGGGGACAAGTTCCCATTACAAAATTGAAATGTTTCATATTTGTAATAAATTTGATTCATAAACATTAGACACGAATTAAGCAAGATTTCAATTTTTTCTTAAGGCCCCTTAAGTTTTCGACATTCTCTAGAATCATAATCATTTAATGGATTTTGATAAAACTTAGAATATGGATTTTAGACATAAGGTTTTGTATCATTAAATCTTGATTTTAATCTTCATAAGGAGACATAAACATAGTAACAATTATTTTAAGCGGGTTGGGACGGATATTGTACTAGTTACAAATATAATCATGAGCAAGTTTAACTTTAACATTAAGGGAAGCTTAAAGGATATTGCTCGACACTATTTCAAAACAACTTATTAGTGAATAACGCCATTATATTTGATGTGTTTCGAAAAGTAAGTCAGTTATAGCAAGTTGAACGTAAAAGTGAAACTTTGATCTAAAGCAGTCTTGTTTTCCTTTCTCCATAAAGCAACGTTTATAAGGATTTGAGATCGCTCAAATTTTCCCAACATATATTTGATTAACAAGAGAGGATGATGGTAACTTTCTCTTATATTCCGAATGTAATACCATTTTTGATTAACAAGATATTGACAAGAGAATTGAACGATCACTTCCTCTCATGTTATGAAGAAAACGCATTTCCCTTTTGTTTTCGAGATCATTCATAATTTACCTCTTGTATATATCTTCAACGCCGTTATAACCAGCATGCAATTTCAGACAAAACCGCTTTGACCCCGGATAAAACTTATTTAAACCATTCTCATGAAAACATTTTTAAAGTATAGAATTTTCCTGAGAAAATAATGACGTATAACATTGGTTATTTTGATACTTTCTTCCAACTAGCTATAATTATTTTGTTTGCTTATATTTATCCCCAAAAAAGAACATTGCAACGGAGACGCAAGAGGATACTCTGAATTAGTATCAAGATTTATAAAGTAATCTTAAGTGGGAAGTTGTACAGCGATACTTTGAGTTCTACATGTTCGCACAGTCGGAAAGACAGAGAAAGGAAAGAATTCCAAAAGCAAGCGGTTCAAGAAAAGTAACTATTAGACTAGAAAGCTTTCCGGTATCTGGGGATTACTACAGTGAAGGGGTTTGCATTTGCTTATTATCGGGTTGGCTGGAGGAATCTACGATACGGGGCACAAGTGCAGCAAGTTCGTCGAAGCACATTCCATTTAAGTACTTGTAATACAAGCACATGGATGCAACATTGCGGCGATGAGATAGGGGCTGTAGCTTGGTAGACAGTGTGGCACATAAGATTAGAGACTCATTTTTCGACCCTATCTAAAAAGGAGAGATTAGTAGAAGGTGCACCAGCCCAGATATGACAACCGTGCTCCATGCATTGGCGAATGGTGAATTTGTAAAGATATAGAATAGTGGCAGATATAGAATAGTGGCAGATATAGAATAGTGGCAGATATAGAATAGTGGCAGATATAGAATAGTGGCAGATGCGAGAAATTGTGTAACACGGTAACAGGATCTCACCTTTTTGCATCAGATTGGTCAGTATATTCTATGTATGTTTTCCAATTCATGTTACCTGTGAATATTAGAGCGAGTAGTTTGAATGTTCGACTCTCAGGCAATCATGGCAATCACTTGCTGGAAAGTTTTTTTTTATAACTGTAAAAGACAACGAGCTTTGTCATAGTTGCATTAAATTTAGCCATCCATTTTTTGGCACCATTCCACTACAGATTGGAGAATCGTTTCCTAAGGATTCAGCCATTGCCTTGGATATGTGAGCATCCATTTTGCCCACATGTCGAGAATTGCCCACATTTTATTCTACTAACAGTAAAATTACGATCTTACACTTTATTCAACAAATCAGCCACCTCGCCATATATTTACAAAATATACACAGAAAATAAATAGACGTTCTTTATGACTACAATTTACAAAGGTTGTCTGCAATAGTTTAAGGAAGATTTTCTTGAATTTGAACAACGCTAGCTTACAAATTCTTTTAAAATTATTAGAAAGAACACAATCATTGCAGCAATGATTTGTGTCTCGAGTTGCCCTCTTATCATTATTTTAATTGTAAGATTTTACCAATTTGAAAACCTTTCACGCTCTTGAACGAAGAATTTTTTCGCGAGATATTTTTGTATTATAAAGTAAAAGTTTAGGTTAAAAAAATGTGATATTAGCAGCAGATTATATAATATAGAATGTAATTATTAATTAATATATCAGATCTTATCAATTTCCAAGCTATATTAAATCCTGAAAATTGATCAGATCTGATATATTATATAATCTGCTGCTAATATCACAATTTTTTTAACCTAAACTTTTACTTATATATATATATATATATATATATATATATATATATATATGTGTGTGTGTGTGTATCGAGGCAACATTTTTTATCTAAGGAACATATTATTAAAAATAACCAACAACTCATGTCTGGATATTTTTGCATGCATCCCTTCCATTTTTCGGATTAAAGTTTTAATTTCGGATGAGAATTGGCTGATGAACTGCCGTGATTTTCTTTTAAGTCCAAAGTACTTTCTGACACATCTGGGTCCATCTTCAGGTAAAATTAACTATAAACTCACTCCAGGTCTTTTCCTGATTGACATTATTCCACTGAAAATGGCCTCAGATGGGTCAGAAAGTACTTTGGACTTAAAAGAAAATTACAGCAGTTTCATCAGCCAATTCTCATCAGAGATTAGGACTTTAATCCGTAAAATGGAAGGGATCCAAACAAACATATATCCAGACATGAGTTGTCGGTTATTTTTAATATATATATATATATATATATATATAACATCATCACTCATTATGAACTCTAACACAATTAAACAACGTAACAGCTTTTACACTTTATCCCATTTAATACACTTATCAACATATACTAATCGAACCAGACATTAATTTAAATCCAGACTGGATATTTTAAACCACATTCCCAACAAAAAACTTTGTACATAACATTATTATTGAATTGAGGTTTATGTTATAAACATAAACCCCAATTTATTCAACAGCATAAACACACCACGAATTTTAAATTTTAACGTCTATGTTTCATTTGAAAAACAGTAGAAAAACATTATTTTCACGTCACTTACGCACCATCTATTTTTATATTGACTTATATGTTTTTTTCAAATAAATCATATATCTGAAACCTGGATGAATATACAACAAATTTTCCTTTTTTTCCCTTTTTACTCTCCATATATATATAAATACACACACACACACACACACACATATATATATATATATATATATATATATATATATATATATATATATATATATATATATATATATATATATATATATAAATTCCAACCTTACCGGTCGAGCACTGTCGTTAGGTTTTCTTTTAACATAGTTCATCCCAAACAAAGCAGGCCATTACTGTAGACGTTAGGGGCTACTGTAAAAAAAGGATGAAAGTTTTTTTTAGGGGGTCAAGTTAAATTGGGAGCTGCGCAGTTTAAATATCTGTATGTCAGTACCGTCAAGAAAACAGGGATCAGGGAGGGAGTTCCATAGTCCAGCAGCACGAAGAAAAGAAGCTTTTGAAGTAGAACGCTCTTAGGCGTCTAGGGACCTCCATAGTGAATGGATGGGATTTGCCAAATTGTCGGGTTGGTCTAGTGAATTTACGTTGTGGGGGTATCAGATCAGCAAGCTCATCAGAGCACAATCCATTGAAGTACTTGTAAAACAGGCACAAGAAAGCAACATTATCTCCTGCCTCTTCTTAGCGTAATTAAAAGATTTTACTAAGTAAGCAATTTTAGCACGGTGAAACAACGGTAAGTGTTTATATAAATAGTAGACATCATTTACGAGTGCTGCTTTATTGGCCTAAAGGATTGAGCTGATGACTATCAAGTAGATGGTTGAAGATTGAAGTGGGGGGCTAGTCTAGTCGCACTGAATAGGTGTTATACAGCAAAACAGTCTGTCAGTGAATGAATGAATATATATATATATATATATATATATATACAATAATATTTTTATAAATAAATATTAAATATTAAAATACCTAGAGACATCGATGTTTCATGCTAACGCAATCTTCAGTCAAGGAACTAATTCTCAACGGTCGGTTGGACGCGAACCCCGAACACAAATCGCCACTGATTCGCAGTCGGGGATCTTACCCATAGGCCATTGCAAACTAGTTAGTAAATAGAGAGAAACTTTAACTGTAAATAGCGGTATTCGGCGACTACTCACCAAGCAGCTAGAGTGATCTACGAAACGTCGGACCATGCATATAGCTATGTGTACTGCTTGTTATTAAAGCTCCTCGAAAGTGCCCAGCCTCCGTGAGAGGGGGCTGATAAACAATAATATTTTAATAAATAAATATTAAATATTTAAATACGCTGGAGAAAGAAGAGATCTTTTTTTAAAAGACAGCGGAGAAACGCGCAGAGAGCGTTTTCGCATTGTTCCAGGAAAGTCGTTAACAATTTTCAATTCAGCGACGCCGGAGTGGCATCACATAATAAAATCGCATTACGTGAATCATTTTAAAATGTTTCCACTGATTTCATTCGCGATCTTATTAATTGTAGGTTGTTGTGCTCTTATCTTGATATCGTCCAGTAGTTTTAATTGGTTTTGAAATATATTGTTTAGTATTATTAACTAGAATTTTTTTTAAATCAGAGGTAGGGCAGGTATGTTTTTGTAGATGTTGGTAAATTGAACAAGAGTGTACAAGATGCATCGTGAGGCGGCGGGATAGGGTAGTGGTTGTAAAACCGATGGAGCTATTAGCTTTTTCCCTTTCATATGTTTATTTTCTCTTCTTATATTTAGTCTTCGTACTTCTATGGTATTTTTTTCTTTCTCCATTTCTTCATTTCTTTCATTCTTTTTTTCTTTCTGTGTTTCTGTTCTTGTCGCCTCTGTTTTACGTACTTTAATCCTATCTTCCTTCTTTTTTTATCCTTTCTTTTCGTACTTTCATTAAAATCAAACTGTCAACCAACACTTTTCATTTCTCTCTATCTCTCTTTTATACAATTTTGTCGCTCGTAATTTTTCCAATTTTCTTTTTTTTCTCCGGGTTTTCCTTTTTTCCTTCTTTCTTTTTATTCACTTTTTCTTTCTCATATTTAGACTTCGTAATTTTCTATGTCTTTTCTTTCATCCCTAGTCTATCACTCCTTCTTTTCTTGTTTCTTCTGTCTACCGTATTTTCATCACATCTTCCTTTTTTCATTTTCATCTCTTTTTTCTTTCTTCTGTCTCTCCTCATTATTGTATCATTATCTTTCTTCTATTTCATTCTTCATTATCTATATTCTTCCTTTCTTTCTTCATTTTATCCTTGTTTCTGTATTTCTATTTGTCTTTCCTTTGTTTTACGGTCTTTCGTCTAGTCCTTCTTCCTTTTTGGTACTTCTACAGTTTACTGACCGTGCTGAAATAATTACGTCATTATTTAGAAACCCATTCTTTACATGGGAAGGTCGATTGTTAACTATTCTGTACTTTAACCGTACAATTTAATAAACAAAAGATACCGTTAAAATATAATTCGCCTTGAAATCCTATCTAAAAAAATAGCGCGATCCATAAACTGCAGAAGTGCTCCTTTCTGAATTATTTTCATTCATACTTTCTTTTTTTCTTCTCGCTTTTATAATCCGTTCTTTAATCCTTTTTACTTTTTTTTTCTTAATTTCTTCTTTTCTTGATTCCTCATTTTCTATGTCCTTTTCTTCTAAATGTTATCCCTTTTCTTTCTGTCTTTCTTTTTCTTTTTGTTTTGTTATACGTTCTGTCATCATACCCCTTCCTTTTGTTTCTTTCCGTATTTTCCTTTTCTTCCTCACGTCCGTCTTCCGTACTTCAATCAATGCCTTCTTTCTTTAGTTCTTTCTTTCTACCTCTATAACACCCCCCCTCCCCCACGTACTTTTATTTCTCATATCTTTCTTTCTATCTATCCGTTTTCATCCAGGCTTAGAATGCATCTTTATCTTCATTTTTAAACCTGTTTTATCGTTTACAAAATCTTTACGGCGAACATTGGCTCTTCTGACCAATTTTCACCCCAGATAGCATCAGACATGGCATCAAACTAGATTTGCTTTATATCCCAGAATGCCTTGCTATCGGTTTTACAATCGGGCTCGACCGGATGCTCGTGGCATATTCGCCCTTTCCTTTTCCACGTGGCCGACCCCCATCTGCCACTGTTCGGTCAGCCCTGTCACTTACTGCTGTCTCAGCCTCTTCTTAAATAGACCACAACCATTTACCGACACAACCCCAAGGACATCTTCTTTTCCCTGTTGATAACTTCTGTTGTGGCTCGAACGTCGTCAGCCATCTTTTCTATCCAATTCGACCTTATCTTTTTATATATTTTAAAAAATTCTTTGATTTGTTAACATTTGGAATGGGTTTGTCTTTTTTGTCTTTTACAAATATTTATTTGTGTTTTTCGAGATAGACTTTTTTTCCGATTTTTGTACTTTAATAAACATTTGTGTTTGTACTTCATGAAAACATTTTCCTTTCTTTCTTTCTTTCTTTCCTATCCGTTCTTTATTTTTCCTTTCTACGTTTTTATTCTCCCTCATTGTTTCTTTCTATTTTTTCTTTTTATCTCTTTTTCTTTCTTTCTTTCTTTCTTTCTTTCTTTCTACATCTTTTTTCTTTGTTTGCTTATTAATTTCCTTCTTTCTTCATTATACACCCATTCTCTAATGTATAAAATTAGTTAAGCTTTTCGCATTATTTTCCTTTCTTCCATCTTCCTACTATTACTCTTTCTTTTGTATTACTTTCTTTTGTTTCTTTCCTAAATCTAACTTACATTTATTTTTACTTATATTCACCCTAAACAAGGCATATTTCCACTGAATCGTAAGGAGCTACTAAGCATTAGAGGTCAGATTAATAGGGGCGTGCTGAGTGGGGAAGCTTCACCCTTTTTTCCTCTCTGCACCTACTCTCTCGCACACGTTATGTTGCTCGTCGCATTCTTTTCAAAAATACTATTATGGCATGTGTTCTTCAGAATAGTTTGATCTATTCTCTGCTTCCCTTGTTTCAGCTCGTTTTACTGGTTGATCTAGTAGTCTTCACAATTTCGTTGTTTTGATACCTCGATATAATACAACTTACTATTCCAGTAGCTTCTTTACAATACCTCCAGGCTTGTGGAACCCTTTTCCTGCTGACTGTTTTTCTCTTACATATTACTTTGGTAGTTTAAAAACTAAAGACAATAGGCATCTCATTTTTTGCGGTAATCATTGTTTGTTCTTTTAAGCTACTTATATCAAATGGCTCCATGCCTTGTCTGGTGCAATTTCCGTAAAAAAAATTCAAAACTTTTTGTTTTTACTTCATAAAATATCTTTTTAATTTCTTTCTTTCCTCTATGTTCTTTATTGTGTCTCTTTTAACTTTTGTCTTTTTCCTCTTTATTTCTTTCTAATTTTCTTTCTTTCTATTTTGCTTGTTTGCGTTCGTCACTTGTTTCTTTCTTTCTTTTTCATTATACACGCGTTGCCATTTTAACTGTTGCTTTTATTTATTAAATAATTTACGCTTTACATTTTTCTTTCTTTTCCTTCTTTTTTCTTTTCTTCCTACGTCTTCGTCTTTTTTTTAATTAATTTTTGTTTCTTTACTTTCTTAGTTTCGTTCTCTCTTTCGAATCTTACTTTTTTGTTTTCTAATTCTGTATATTCTTCACCCGTTTTTCTTATATTTGTAGCATTCCCTCCCCTTTTTTACAGATTTCTTATATATTTTCTTTACTAACGAGTTACCGCTCATAAAAAGGCTCAAAAGCCACTCGAGGACAAGAGTTAATGGTTTGTATCAGATGGAGTGTGAGCCATACACCTTGAGGATTGCAGACCATTGCTGGATCTCGGCAAAATTTAATTACTTAAGAAAACTTGTTGATATTGAACTTTAAAATGGGTATGCTGCAGTCGGCTGAAAAGCAGCCGAGTAGAAATGCATTCCACACACGGACATTTCTTGGGAAAAAACCTGCTCATAGAAACTCTGCCTTAGCTCGAGGCACACACAGATAGAAATAAAAATGCGTTTCATGAAAATAACGATAAAGTAGAGAGAGACTAGCAACTCTTTTGTGAGAGAGAAGCTGTAGTGACGAGAAGATGAAATCTCTACTAAATTCCGAAACCGATGTTGTACTCCGTCAAGGCAGGAGAGAGTGATGGAGTGATGGCTCTTGTATAGGTAGAGGATTACGTCAGATGTGGGATACTTTCTGAACACTAGAAAGATCAAACTATTTTTCGTTTGATTTTTGCAACATATCTGATGAAAGTTTTCTACATCGGGTCTCGGATGAAAGTCAGTCTTAGAGGGCTTATCATAACAGGCAGCCTCCTCAAGTAAGGCACCATATATTTTAACTAAGCCAAAGTTAGTGTCCGGGCGTTGGAGATGAAAAGAGATGAACTTGGCTTTAGATGCATTAATTTATTCATTTATTATTTTGTTTATTCTATCCTTTTTTTCTTTCTTTTTGTCTTTCGTTCTTAATCTTTTCATTACGTTTATATTTCATTTCTTTTCTGTCTAATTCTTCTGTTCCTTCGTCCTCCATCTTTTTCTTTTCCCGTGTTCTGTTTTTCATTTTCTTCTTATTTAGTTTAGTTTATTTATTCTTCTGTGTTTTTTATCATTTGAAACTATTCGATGAACAAAATATGTAGATGTGTATAACACACACACACACACACACACACACACACACACACACATATATATATATATATATATATATATATATATATATACACATTTTGCAGAAATAGAATCAATGGTATCTGGCAGTTTCTCATCTTGCGTTTCTCAGACCATATGATTTGCTCAAGTTATTGTTATAACAAGCATAAGAGCAAATCACATGGTCTGAAGAACGCAAGGTGAGAAAGTGCCAGTCACCGTGTTCTGTTTAGTCTTAACACAGACACACACATACACACACATTATATATAAATATATATATATATATATATATATATATATATATATATATTAAATGCCTGAAGCTGCTTTTTTTGGTATTTATGTACGAACGAGTCACCGCTTAACAAGGTCCAAATGGAGGATAAGGGTTACTCAGTTTGATAGAATGGGGTTAAGATAACAGGATGGTTGAAACTGGTCACAAATTCATTACTTAAGAGGACGGCTCAATAACAACGTTGTCCGATTCTATAAAAAACAAAACAGAAGAAGTTGAATAGCATGTGTAACATATATATATATATATATTAAAACTTCTATATCTCCCCCTCTCTCTCGCTAGCCATCTTTTTATCTGTCACTCTTTATCATCCCCCCCCCAAAAAAAATTTTCTGGTCCATCTTCCCAAGCCAATATTACTCCTCCACCCAGCCCATTCCTCTCTCCTGTTTTAATCTTTTTGAAAAAAGGGAATTCATTTATTAGAGCTATCCCTTTTAAATATAGGACTGCCATCTTACATTTATTGCCCACTGGATAACTTCGAGTATTGATTTACTCCTCTCTAGGAGTTAGGCACAAGGCCAGTTTTTATCTTACTCCCACAAGTAAGATGTGACCCAAGGTCGGGTCGGGAAAGTGGGGTTTAAAAATTGCCTGGGCAGCCCCGTCGGCATTCCCCGGTAGGGGCGCCTCAGGCAGTAAGCAATAAACTTACTCCTCCCCAAAGAGGGGAGGCAAAGCCTGGGAGGGTGGACCTCCTAGAACTGCACAGGACAGACCCATAGACCGGCGTAAATCAAGCCCCGAAGGCCAAGACAATACCAGTATATGGGGTGCAGTATCCATCGGAACAGATACTACACTTTGATCTTAGCCAAAAGGCCAAGAACATCCTTCGAGTAGAACAAAACACAATTCAATTCTTGATGTCGGGTTATACTGTTCTCCCCACTCCCACCCGCTTTCACAATAACATGAAGAGAAATAATGTTGATAATGAAAATCGTTCAAAGAGATTCAAATTTAATACTGTCATTTACATATGATGCTCCCGAGCAACTCCAAGTAGGACAAAAGATTATATTACCCTCATCGTATAATATAGCAATGTTTATTATGACAATGTTATTGCTCTCGAACAACACTAAGTAGAAAAACGTTTATTTTACCTACCGCGTCTCACTTACCAAATATAATACTGTAAACTTTGGAGGCCTTAACAGCACTCGAAGTATGAAGATAGACAATGTTTATAATGACAATCTATTTACTGTCTGGCAACACTGAGTACAATAACAATTTCTGTAACCCTCGTCATTTAATAAATATAATAATGTAATGTTAGTAAGATTACTGATTCCGGATAACGCCGAGTAGAACCCATATTCCGGATCAATTTCACGTTTCTTGCTCCTCTCATTCTACAATACTATGAAGATAAATGATGTTGAAAAAGACAATAGTCCGAAGAGATTTAATATAGTTATCAAAAGTTATTAAAACTCCCCTCATCTCAATTTTAACATATTAAGAAGATACGTGATGTTGATAATATCAATAGTTAAAAAAATGCTTACTATATATCCCTTACCAAAAATAATACTGTAATCTTACAATTTTTCATCCAAGACAACATCTGGTAGAAAAAATGGCCTCCGTCAATTCTTAATTCATGCCCCCTCCTCTATTTCTACATATTCGGAAGATATGTAATGTTGATGAAGTCAATAGTCCGAAGAGAGTTAATATATACCAGTTAACAAAAGTAATACAGAAATTATACAATTATTGATCCCGGACAATGCCGAGTAGAACATAGGATGCCGGTAAATTACCAATTTCTTGTTCCCACCCTCTATTTCACAATAATTTGAAGATAAGAGATATTAAGCACTTAGGATAATGGCTCTCGGGTGTAAAAAACATTCTTAAAAAGACAGAGAAGTTCTTTATCCCGGGCAACACTGTGATTAAATACACTGGCTCTATTTAGAATATTGTATCACTGTTATGAGCACTTATAGGTTAGTACCTAATCCTAGTATATTTTATTTATTTATTTTAAATGAGAGTTAAAAGTTGTAAAAGAAATGTATATTCTTGAAATAGGCAGAAATATTTTTGGAGTTATCTGATTTTAAGAGCAAATGTAGTCGGTGTAAGTTTTTTTGTTGTTGTAACAGTTTCAGCATGAAGTTATGTTGATGAATTTAAGGGTATTAAAACCAAAATGGAAACTTTGTTATGTATAACTTTTTTATTGTGCTTATGTTACATTTTAAAAAATATTTATATGTCAATAACATTTTTTAACTAGTTTCTTGTTAGATTTAACATCCAAATAGGTTTAGTCGTAACACATTCTTTGTCGTAAAAGGAGATATTATTTTTCGTTGTATGAACGAAAGTGTTCAAAATAATTGCGCGTGCGCAGATCGAAAAAATAATGAAAAATAAACCCGAAGAAATTTGACCACCCCTTACGAAAATGTGACCAGTTTACTCTCTTAGAATACATATTTTTTCTAATATGTACATATTTGTCCGGAAGATCGGCGACAAAGCAAATACTAAATTTATGGGGCTGTGTCGAGTATTTTCGGAGCCTTTTACACACATACATACATACATACATACATACATACATACATACATACGTTTACCGTTAATATATATATATATATATATATATATATATATATATATATATATATATATGTTTGCGTGCGTGTGTGCGAAAAATGACAAACGGAAAACAGGTTAAAATGCAGGAGAAAAACAAAAACAAGAGATTTGACCGGTTTCGTTCGTGTTAGCAAACGTCTTCAGAAAAAAAAGATTTGGAAACAATTTTATTTTTAAGGCACACACATGGGAAAAGGAAAAGATGATCCGATTAAACCATATGAGAATATTTTTAGTGACATTGAAGTATGATTTGACAAATGGGTGACATATTCTTCTTTATTTCTTATTCTTTTTTATTTTCTTTTTCTTTTTCACTTTAACACGTACTGAGATAAAGGCGATAAGAGGGAATAAGACAGAGAAACTAGCCAAGGTAAACACACATAGAGTAGAAAAAAAAATATATAAGCATGCATGCAAATATGTATTTAAATATATATAAGTATAAATAAACACAAACAAGACATCAGACATAGGAATGGGCATGATATATATATATATATATATATATATATATATATATATATATGTATATATACATATATTCATATATATATATATATATATATATATATATACAGTAAGTTACCATTTTCATCGTTTTACTTATTCTGTTTATTCTTATTCATATTTATGCTTTTCTTTATTTACTTTTCTTCTTATTTTCTATCTTCAGTTCAACTTTTATTCATTAACCTCTTTTTCATCTTCCTTTTCTACTTTTATTTCTGCTTTACTTTTTTCTTCTTTTCTCTTCTTTTCTCTTCATTTCTGCTTTTTCCTCCTCCATCTTTTTTTTCCTCATTCTTTGCCATTATTCTCTTTCTTTTTCTATTTTCCTTTTCCTCCTTATTCTGCATTTGCAAGTAATAACCATCCTGATCATCGCAAATATCTGCGTATAAAACCCCATGTCGTATAATTATAGGCTCACTGTGAACTCACCTTAGGCGAATCAACCAAGTTGATATGAAAACCCTCTTCACAGGAAGTGATTCGGAATTATTACATGCAATTATATATATATATATATAATTTGAAGTTTATGTACAGTGTAATCTCCAAAACTAATGAACGAATCAGTACGAATTTGAGAATATGTATTGGAACAAAATGGAAATTATTGTTTTTTCACAATAGAAATATGAAAGATTTTATAATATAATATCTTTTACCGCAAGAAAACAAAAACAAAAAACTAAAAAAAAATCAGAAAACAAATTACCAAACATACTGGTGAAAATTAATTTGTTTTATGTAAACTCGGGGACTTTTTTATCGTAGCACTGGATGCAAATGGCAGGCGATTCATTGAAGTCAAACTTCGCCGCAATCTTGGGTTAGAAAATTTCCTACAATGTTCACGATTTCGACAAAAGGCATATTTAGAAGACCGGGAAGTACAACGACCGAAATCCGACACAAACGAATTCAAAAATTGTATTTTAAACAATGATATCAGAACGACGAATCGGCCGACCAACAGACACACTGAACTTCTTATACGGACGCGTGATGTCTGAAAGAGCTTATTTTAGAAATGCGTTGACGCATCTAAGAATTGTCTATCTTCCGTCTCAGCAAATATACACTTCCGAACACATATACATTCGTTACGTAATTTCGTATAAGGGCGCCCCAGACAGTTAACAATAAACTAACTATATCCCAAAGAGGCAAGGATAGGCCTTGGAGGGTTAACCCTCTAAGACTACCAAGGTCCGATACCTCAGCCCGACACATAAAAGCCCATCAAAATGGCCCCGTTTCTGCAAGACTGATTGTCGGGAACGGATAATCGACTGGTATCTTCCAGTCAAGAGTCTTTGAGCAACTGGAGTTGCAGAGACATCGCCTAACTCTACCGAAAACACGATATACAAGTGGTCCAAAAGTCTTCACCCACAGACAATTCACCATAGAGATCCTGTCTATTTTTTACAAAATGCGAATCATTTATAATTTAATTTAGTATCTCGCCTAGATAATATACCATTAGCAATTCTGCGAGATATGTGATTTTCACAGGATTTAGGCTGCATTACATTTGCGAACGATTTTAAAAAAACTTTCTTTATCCCCAAATAATGGCACATTGCCGCTGTGACGTTAAGGGCTACTGTGAATTAGGAACCAGGTAGATAAAGGCATTCTAAGTGGAGAGTTGTGCAGCGAGATGATTGTTCACATTAGATTTACATGTCTGCATGTTGGTACAGTCGGGAAAACAGGGAATAGAGAAGGAATTTCAAATGCAGACAATATGAGGAAATAAGCTATTAAAATAGAAAGCTTTCCGACATCTATGAACAACTATTGTGAAAGGTTTAGGGTTGGTTGAGAGAATTTACGTTGAGGGGAGAAAACATTCGGCAAGTTCGTCGGAGCACGTTCAATTGAATTAATAGTAGAACTTAAAAAAGGACGCAATATTGAGGCGGTGCGACAGGGGCTGAAGCTTGACAGAGTGTAGGACCTATTTGATTAGACGCTCTTTTAAAAACCCTTTCTAAAAGGAAGAAACTACTAGTTTATGCACCGACCAAAATTTGTCAACAATACTCCATGAATGGACTTATAGTGGCTTTGTAGAGGCATAGAACACTGGCAGGCGAGAGAAGTTTTCTAGCCTGGTAGAGGGATCCCACCTTCTTTGCAGCAGATTTGGCAATATTTCTTGTGTATTTGTTTTAGTGATATGTGCAGATATTTGTATAACAAACTCCCAGAAAAATTGATGTGACGTCAAAGGTCGATTGACGGCCACGAAAGTCTCTGAATTATAGTACTTTGAATTTTTCTAATAGGGGCTTCTTAAACTAGTGTTTTTAAACAAACCAATAACTTTACAAACAATAGAAGGTAACATCTCACAATAAATTGAAACCGGAAAAATAAAACTTTATTAAATAAAAAAAACATAATTAAAACTATGCTCAAAAATGTGCTATGATTATGTGTCACTAGAGTAAGAAAGTGTTTGGAAGACAGTTACCCGATCTGTTGCGTCATCTGTCATCTGATTTTACATACTATTGGTGAATATTAAGGGACACTATTCTACTTTCAAAATTGAACATGTCATACAAAGAAATGCCCACGAACAACATCACTGGTATCAACAGGAACATAAACGTGAGAGCCGAGACACAAGAATCCGTCAACAGCTTCCAGTATCTTGTGACGGTTGTGACGGATGATGGATCTAAACCTGAAGTTCTCGCAAGAATTTCGCAGACAAGAGCAACACTGGCTAAACTAAAGCCAATATGGAATGACAGAAGCGTTACAGTCAGCTCAAAAATAAGACTGATGCTGCTTTGACATCTCCATATTTTTGTATGCCTGCGAGTCGCGGACAATAATACAGGCCGCATATATGAGATGCTTTCGTAAGATCCTAAAATATCAAACAGGGACTACATTACTAATGAGTAAGTAAAGAACAGACTCATACAAGTAGTCGGGCCGTATAAGGATCTACTGTTAACAGTTATAACGAGGAAAATGAAGTGGTACAGCCCTGTCACGCGTTTATCAGGTCTCGCAAAAATAATCTTGCAAGGAATGTACAGTAAAAACGTAGGAGGAGCAGACAATAACGAGATGGGACGACACAATCCGAGAGTAGACAGGGCTGGTGCTGGGTAGCAGAATCAGGAAGGCAGAACATCGGAATAGTTTGAGAAAGCTTATTGCCAGGTCATCTTTGGCGCCCCAACGGTCACCCAGACACCGGGACTAATGATGATGATGATGATGATGATGATGATGATGATGATGATGATGATGATGATGATGATGATGATGATGATGATGACAAAAGAAGCAATGCCACCCGTTTGGATCCGAATGAAAGATGCTGGCACGCATTACAAAAATGTTTTGAACTGAAAATGCAAATCGAATATTATCAGTGAACGATGGCTGAGGTTTTCCACCTATTTTTAGACAGTCACCCAACATGATGGATGGCGCAGGGAAAATTGCGAGAATGTTACACGCGATCGTTTCTGGTGTGTTGGGGTAAGAGATTTTGAAGTGGATCCAGTGTTGTGTGATTTAGTTAATGTGGTGGGTTCTCCAGAAGATGAATGGGGCAATATGCATAAAATATTTTTGGTTGTTTAATACAACAGATGAGCGACATATTTTCTTACAAACACAAATAAAAAATGGTATAATGTTTCATGGTGGACGAAACGACAACAATCTACCCCTATGGATTAAATAAAGGTTTCGAAATTTAGTACATATTCCCGAGTTCGACAAGATGCATATAAAAGAAGGGCAGCGGTTACATCGGCCGAAACGTTGTGAGAATAACACCGAAGATTAGAACAGTAGTTTGAGTAATCGAAATACAAAACCATGGTAGTTGCCTATAAGTCTGAGCGTTTTATTTTCTTTCTGATGTAGTAACATCGTTATAAAACAGATATTTTTATGAATTTAGAGTAATCTCCCTTGGTCACGTGTATTTTTAAAAATTACATTCTACTCAATAAATAAATATACAATAGCTATTACACCCCCTATAACATTACCTGTGTTTGTTTTCTAGGTTTATCTAAATTTGTCCGATATTTTTCGAATCCATGATTAGATTTATTTTTTTAAGTGCATGAGAAGTATGCAGATACACGCATAGACGTATAGACTATCAGAAAGTATGTTCTCTACTTTTTTTTAAATAGATAAAGAACATCCACGGCTTCTTTTCAACTGGGAAGAGGTATTATTTCTCTGCTTTCTCTTTATTAGCATAGAATAAAGTACACTGATCCTTAATCTCTGATCCCCCTAGTAAGACATGGAGTCGTGTTCTACCACAAGGTAAAATGGCTTTCTTTTTATCTTACGTATGCTTAACACTAAACGAAATTTACATGAACAGAGTTTATTTCCAAGAAGTACCCATCTGATGAACACGTAACCACAGAATTGATTTTAATGTGGCTAAAACATGGTTGTCTTCCTATTCACTGCCAAAAATCCTTGTCATAAACATGCTCAGAAGTAATCCAGTGTTGTCCAATGCATTCATTATTTCCAATTATGATCTTCTTCATCGTTCAACTGACAATATATTCATCTCATTGAACCTCATCCGCGAGTCGCTTTTAGCCTTGATATATTGTAACTCATTAGTAAAGAAACAGCGATAACAATGTAATCTAAATATATTCAAATTCCAAATACTAAAACATACAAAAGGAAGTACAAACATACTCCCGCAAGTACAAATTTACAATCGGAAGTTTAGAGATTTGCGCATGAATAAGTTCTGTCATTTCTGTAAACATCATGTTATATTATAACATTAACGGAACCAATTATGGACGCTATATCTGCAACTTTCATCGTTGCGATTGCCGTCGCCTGATCGTCTAGTTGGGTCTAGAAACGTCGTGAAGTTTAGATGCTATGAAAGCTGAAATATAAACATCCATGAAGATTATTTTTCTGGTTGTATGAAATTAATAAAACCAATTTCGAAGTCATTGTTCCTTTATACTTGCCTCCCCACGAGGGAATAGTTAACAACAAGGTTGGTTTTTAATGGGGGAAACTCCAGATACCAAACCGATTTACTCCAAATGAAAAAAAACAAAATAACAATTTATTCAGTCTAAAATGACTTCTCATTCACCTACCGAGGAGAAAATAGTTTAAACGAAGCACTAGAACAGATACTAACATTTAAAAAAAATAGTTAAATCTTTATTCGATGTCATACCAGTCACCAAGCGAAGGGAGAGAAAAAGTGACATTTACGTATAGTTTGTAAGAGTTCATATTTATACGTGTTTACAACTCATTTCTTATCGAATTCTCATTAATTAGCATTTCTCATTTCACTCCCTTCGTGACGACATTGCTAATCCGGTTCCCACCTGTTTACTTCCTCTTCTACGTTTTGACTAATCTAACCTTCAATCCCCTCTAGACAGCCAACTTCTCGAGCGTTGTTGACTGTCTCTAAAGAAAACACTTACAAAAAGGAAACTATAATTTATTTTACACTAGTTAACATATTCGATATTCGATGTATTACAAAGGTTGATCAACTATCATCAATCAATACCAAATATTTAAACATCAGAACACTGAATATTCAAGGACGCCCAATTTAACCACATTTTAACCACATGAAAGATGTATCTTTTCTTGGAACATTTGATAAAGAAGTGACATTTTTTTAATGGAAATCCCTCCAGACACGACATAGAGCCACTTAATGTAAAGCACTAAAACAAAAGAAAGATGATTATCGCAAAGACAGGAGATGCTTATTGACTTTGGTGTTGAAAAGACAAAGGCGATAGGTAGGAAGAAAACAGTAAACAGGAAGAAAGTTCCATAAGCTTGCAGTTCTTGGACATACGTTACTGGAACAGGAAGTTGTATTATATCGAAGTATAAAAACAGCGACTTGGTTAAAACAACTAGACCAACGAATCAAACGAGATGGAACAAAGGAAGCAGGGAGTAGATCACACAATTCTGAAGAACATGCCATAAGAGTTTTGAAGACTAAGACTACCAACATTACGTCTGTGAGAGAAAAGATGCAGAGAAGAAGAAAGTGTGTGGCCAACCAAATTACATATATATTTCTGCACCTTATCAAGAACCCTCAAATAGAACAGAGATTCACCAGCCCAAATATGATAACAGTACTCCATACAATGTCTAATAGTAGATATGTAGAGATGGAGCATAGCTTCAGGTGTGAGAAAGTGTTCGTGAGCGATAAAGTGAACCGACTTTTCGAGAAGCAATATATGATCCTAGATGCTGCACCGGCGAGCATCATCAGTAATTTATTTTTATTAGATCATCGTAGAGTTTTGAGTCTTCTAACATCATATTTCCCTCATCAAGCCGACCATATTGTCGTTATGTTGTCTGCCGTGCCCAACTGGAAGTATTTATTTATATATATTATGCTTGGCGGAAGGAGAACGGTTTAACAATATGGATTAAATTAGGGATTCAGTTCAAAATTCTGTACATTGTCCGGACATAAACGTAAAATTCGGCTGGACGGTTCTCGAATTCTAAAAGGTGCACCCAAAGAAGGTCGGATGTTACATCGGCAAAACCGTTATGAATATAACAACCCAGATGAGAATAGTAGTAATGAATAATAAATAAGAAAACAAATTAACGGTTTTATTTGGTCATAGCTGACGGAACAAGGACAATCTACCCCAAATGATTAGCGGTTCTGCCCAGTGATTAATAACTGAATGAGATCAATCTTGCCCCGATGATTAAATAAAGGATTCAGTTCAAAATTCAGTGCCCGTTCCCTAATTTTACATAACTATTCTCATCTTCAACAAGTAGGCTGCAAAATCTAGAAAATATTCATATGAAGAAAGTCAGAGTGTACATCGGCCGAAACGTTGTAAATATAGCAATTAATAACATAAGTAAAGCAAAGAAACATTTTGTAAACCTTAATACAAAAATCTAAAGTATCATGTTTGCGAAAGTTAAAAAAAAAAAAAACTTTAAACTTTATTGTTGTTAACACGAAAAACATCTATCGTTAAAACGTATTTTATCGGAAATTACCCCAAAACAATCACTAGAATAAATAAATAATAACCATTATTTGATCCTCATTTTTCCTAGTTGAAATAAATGCCTCTCTCCTTGAAGAAGTTTCATTCTTGGATTAGCTCCTGGAATGGAAGTCTTGCATAAAATATGTTACTAAATTTGCTGGAAAAGGTGGTTGGATCATTCTACCACTCCAGAAAGAGCATAATTCTTGGCGAATTCCTCTACCTCTATAAGTGCGAGCCAGATAATCCTAAGATGAAGTAGTTCTCTCATATTTGCGGATATGTCGTTCGAGGCTCTCTTTTCTGCTTTGACAAAGTGGAAAACCGATTTCGCAAACGAGTGGGGTGGTCTCTTCTATACCCTACACCCTATTTCACACAGAATAGATGTTGCTAGCCTTAATATGCTGTGTTGTTATGTTCATGGTAGGTGCCGGTCCCTTCTGTCAAACATTCACAGCAAGAACTAACCTAGCTACAATAATAATAAATAATTTCCACCCCCTCTCTCTCTCTCTCTGTACCAAAAAACTTCTACGAACATACCATCTGTAGAAACAAAATACGTCGGGACTGCTTCCCAACTGACAACAACATGGTCGTCTTTAATTATAATGTAAATAGATACTTGTTGAGCCGTCTTCTTTGATAATCATTTCACTTAAGTAATCTACTGTCCATTCCACCCGTTCTTACTAATCTTCTCGTGGTGGGGATAATCGTCTAACTGGTAATCTCTGTAACCCTTATCCTCGAGCTGCTACCATGCTTTGATAAGCGATGTCCCATTTGTATAAAAAAGCTGTACTGACATAATTCATTACGTTTAAATTTTTTCATAAATATTTTCAAGTGGACGAATTGAATTCTGGGTGGTCCACCTCAAATATGAGATCTTTCCAATTTCCTATGTAGCCCTTCTTCTCTTAGCCAAATATTTCTCACCCGCAGCAAATGTGTTATTAACATGCATTGCAAACATGCAGCCCACTAAACATGCAAACGCATAGTGCATGTTTACAAAATGAATGTCGACATTCTACATACAATAAATTATAAGTTATCTGAAAAATCCTTTCTTGTTTTTAATTTCTTAATTTTTCTTGTAAAACTTTGGGAACCAATAAAATACAAAGGACTATGTTACACTCTACGTCAATAAAAAGCAGATACGCCTTAAGATGGAGAATAGCTGCCCTATTTGGTTGTGCAGCTTGCGAGTTTTCAAATTTAGAAATATGTTAGGCATGATCTCTTCTAGTATCTGAAAGCCCCTACCCAGAGAAGTGTCGTTGCTAGTTTTTCTCTACTCTCGTTATTTCAATAGAAAATGTTTGACGAAGTTTCAATATTTTGTTACTCCGTGTCAAAATTTCCACAGCAATGAACTCATCTCCCTACCACGACATAAAGAACGTTTCTGTCATCCTCCGCGTGCCTAACATCAAACGAAATTTTCATGAGTTTCATTCCAAGAATTCCGTATTTGTGGAACAACACGTTGGCACAAGATTCCTGTCTTGATAGCCACAACATTTCTATCGTTAGATCCAATACTAATAAAAAATTTGTTATAAACCGATAGTGTGTGTCATCAAATTCATTCGTCATTTTCGACCATCTAATAAAACCCATCCTCATTAAACTGCTAATCTATCTATCCCCTTTATTAACCCATATCCTCTAGGCGCGTTTAAACTTACTAAGTAGTGACTCATTAGAAGAAAAACAAATATGTTAATAAGATAGCAAAAGAATACGTCTATCTACTTCTATATATTTTTATGTAATACTAGATGGCTTCGTTCGCTAATAACTTCTTCGCGACTTAAAATAATTTAAAAAATCTTAAATAATAAACATTTTATTCATAACTTTGTTATAAACACGAAACAAAAAAATTCGCATTTATTCATATAGATAGATAAAGATTCATACTTTGAGGAATTTTTATACACATTTATTTATCTTTTCAATATGAACGTAAGACAGAAAAAGAAAGAAAAAATCAATTTGCCTGAGCGATGATGTGTGTGTGAGAAGGAGCGTTTAAAAATAAAACGCGACTTGTTAAAAATTAGGTCAGTCTCGATACAGAAAAAGTCGGAGACGGACATTTGATCACAATTACTAAATATTTGTCCACGAAATAAAACAATATTCTTACACATAATTATTTGTTATATTGAAATCAAAACAATAATTTAATTAAAAAAAAAAAAAATTGCTATTTTCTAAAGCAATACACAAATTAGTTACCTTTACAACTTAGATCGCATATACTAAAAAGATTATATAAAAATGATAGGATGTGGCTATAGTGAGGAGTTGAATTAGAGCGCTTTGGCTTAACCGTTAGTGTGACATAATAGGCCCAACTTTCGCATTTATTAATTTAGATATAATGTACAATCAGTGTCTTCTTTTTTCCTTTGTCATCTGTACGCTCTTCTACGAAACCAATATTTGATTCTGATTTTTCATTATTTCTAGTATGCAAGGGACGTTACTCTGTACATGTCCCTACAGAGTTACTTCTCTTTGATTTGGGAAAAAAACGGTATATTGTTTAAAAAAGAAAATAAATTTCAAGTAAAAAACGCCGGATCGGAGCAGCTAGTAGACACTATAGAAATGCACTTATCCTTTTTAGTTTTGGGACCAATGGTAAGAGTGTACACTAATAGGCCGGAAGATCAGGGTTCAATCTTCGGTTGAGTCATAGCAAAAACTTTAAAAAATAGTATTTGATGCACACTTGCTAAACACTCCGCATTATAAGGTGGTTATCAACAGCAAGTGCAGGGGGTTTTACCCCGCCTAATAAACCGGTATCGTCCGGGCCTTCGGGTCTGGATTTACGCCGGTCTATTTGGGGTTGTCGGTCCTGTGCAGTTCTAGGAGGTGCATCGTCCCAGGCTTTGCCTCCCCTCTTTGGGGAGGAGTAAGTTTATTGCTTACTGTCTGAGGCGCCCCTACCGGGGAATGCCGACGGGGCTGCCCAGGCAATTTTTAAACAACCAGAGTGCTCAAATTCTCGAGCGCTGGTTCTTTCCCACTTTCCCAACCTTGTGTCACATCTTAACTTGTGGGAGGAAGATAAATAGAAACAGTAAGTGCAGTTATCCTGTGCAGTAGTTAATGAAAAGGCAGCTTTTGGGTCGCCCTTGACTATATAGTAGAACACTTTACTTTTATACAATATAACATAGCAGCTATGTGAAAGTTTATGAATTTTCCAATGAAATAAAAGTGGAATAAATAGTCGTAGTTGTTGTGATCATGCGAGTCACAAATAATAAATAATTCGACTTACACGTATATTTATATAATCATCGAACTCTAAAGTATTCACTATACGACGATATTTTTATTACTAAAAAAGCGAATAACAATAATCCTCTATGCATACGTATTAGGATACAACTGCTTCTTCAGGCGTTATCTTGTCTCTATACTTCTGGACTGACCCCGTCCACCAAGGCCGTCCAACATTTCAGATTGCACAAAGCCTTGCGATCACAAGGCGTATATTAGCGCAGCCAAACAAAGCGCATTGTCTCCCCATCTTAGACTCGCTTCCTTATCTATTTGGGCGTAAAGCGAGGCATTATATTCGCCATATTTTTTTCTTCTTCCAAAGCCAAGAGCTATTCTCGCCCTTTCTCATATCAAAGTGGCTATTTTATGCGCGAATTTCCCTGGCATTTCTATGGGTTTATGCCTTTTATTTCGCTTGTCAGCACTTCGATTCACGCAGTCGGGGTTTCGCCCCGTATTTATATGTCTTGTGGTTCGCGGGCACACGGAATGGCAAAGAATTTGGCAGTGCGTCTCGTGAAGGGGGGTTCAACTCTTTATACTCGTCTTTCATAAAAGTTTACTTCAATTTTTTTTATTTTGTACGTTAGATTACAACACCAGATTAGATGTGTATCTATTTATTCCAATAAATATTATGTATATATATGCATATACATACATACACACACATATATATATATATATATATATATATATATATATATATATATATATATATATATATATATATATATATATATATATATATATATATATATGGGGTAAGGTACACGATAATTCATGAAAATGAAATGTCGTGACGGACAAAATGTGTGAAAAAAAATAACAAACGAAAAACAAGTTAAAGTGCAGAAGAAAAACAAAAACAAGAGATTTTTTGACCGGTTTCGTTCGTGGCGAAACTGAAGACGTTCGCCACGAACGAAACCGGTCAACACATCTCTTGTTTTTGTTTTTCTCCTGCACTTTAACTTGTTTTCCTTTTGTCATTTTTTTCATACACACACACACACACCCACACACATACACATATATATATATATATATATATATATATATATATATATATATATATATATATATATCAATTACCAACGGACAAATTAAAAATATGTAATGAAAGGACTCAGTGCAAAATATGATAGATACTTTTATTAATTATAGAAAAAGTGTTTATAATTAAATATAAAAATATTTTCTAAAATTATTTAAATACTACCGATAATTATCTAAATATTGTTAATGTACTTAGTTATTGATGGGCTAGAAAATAGATGAATCTGAGTACTTCCGGTGATAAATATTTTTATTGTACTTAATTATTGATGGGCTAGAAAATAGATGAATCTGAGTACTTCCGGTGATAAATATTTTTATTGTACTTAGTTATTGATGGGCTAGAAAATAGATGAGTCTGTTACTTCCGGTGATAAATATTGTTATTGTACTTAGTTATTGATGGGCTAGAAAATAGATGAGTCTAGATACTTCCAGTCATTCGAGGAAAATGGAAGTCGCGTAAATTTACGGATATAAAGAAAGTATGATGGAAGAAAAGAAATATTAAATTAGGAATAATCGATAGCTAATACATATACTAAAACATATAGATCATAATATTGTAACAAAATTAAAATTAGATAAGAGGATGAAGCACAAAATCTTGCATATCACATTATCTTAAATTGGAATTAAATACGACCATGGCAGAAACGTTTGTTTACATAGAAAGTAAAAACCGAGACGATTAGAATAGATAAATAATCGTAATAAATGGAAAAGATTGTAAATTAGTACATATAAAATAAAATTAAAATTAAATTACAAACATACATTATACTATAGTTTAATACAATTTAAAAAGCATCGATGATATGCATGTGGCAGCTATTTTAATTGCCGACGGCTAAAAAAATATATGTATTGAAAAGAGTCTGTGCTAAATATGATAGATAATTTTATTAATTATATAGAAAGTGTTTAAGTTTAAATATAAAAAATATTTTCTATAAATATTTTTTATACTACCGATAATCTTGTAAATACTATTATTATAGTTAGTTATTGATGGACTAGAAATAGATAAGTCTGCATGCTTCCGGTGACTCAGGCAAAACGGAAGTCACCCAAATTTACGAATATAAAAATGTATAATGTAGTAAAGGAAATACAAAACAAGGAAAAAATGGCTTAAACTAGAAAAAAAGGTAATAACTGGGCGAAACAACAAAAAACGGTCAGTGAAAATATATATTTTAATTTAGGAATATTTAGGCCAATAATTAAGCTGATAATGAATGATTAGAAATGCAAACAGCTAAAAGCATAGGATACGTATATGTAACCACTAGGATATAAAGGGATTATAGTTCTATGTAAAAAAATATATAATGTTAATAATGAGTACTGATTGTAATTTAGGCTCTGCTCGTTTAGTTTTTCATTGTTTTTTACTTTTGTGCTTTGTCTTATATAATTAACACTAAAGATAGCACAGGAGCATTTTACAAACATCATAGTGCAAGCCGACAAAATTCTATGCTTAATGAAAATCAAGTGTTATGAAATTACGTAAATCTGTGCTTTAAAACATTCATATGGTAAAAATTAAACCAACAATATTCAATAAAACACAGGCTCTGGCCTCCCACTATTGAGCTATTATAATTACTTAATGTTATAAAAATTATATTTGAATATATATAAAAATGTCCATATATGAATAATAACTACACAAACACACACCCATAACTATATATATATATATATATATATATATATATATATATATATATATATATATGTATATAAATATACATATATATATATGTATATATATATACACACATATGTATCTATATATGTATATAAATATACATATATATATATATATATATATATATATGTATATATATATATATATATATATATATATATATATATATATATATATATATACCTGTTGGACTTATTCCTCGCATACACGATGAAGTCAAAACACCTTATTTCAAGTTTATTAAAGTTTACACAACAGCAGTTCCTTATATATTTTATATTCTGCTTGTGTATATGTTATCTCAGTAAGGAAGTTTTCTAATTTTCCTATTTCTGAAAAGAAGCTACTTAAATAATTAACTATAGTTTATTATGATATGTGTCACTCAACAATTGTTTGATTTAAATTAAACAGCTAGTATATATATATACATATATATATATATATATATATATATATATATATATATATATATATATATATATATATATACATTGTGATAAAAGTAGGTTGGGCGTTCTGTGCAATATGTATGTAGAGAGGCCATACGAGGCTATCAGAATAAACGAAGTAGAAATATGCCGCTGTTTAGAAAGAAGAATGAAACGTAGTTATTTAAAATCATTTTAGTACATTGTACTAGATTTAGTCTCAACTTTTAAACAGTAATTTAAAGTGTTTGTCCATCATTACATCATGCAATATTCGATATAAAATTTAATTGACCATTTTTAACGGCAATAATTTTAATTTAAGTACAATAATAAATTAATGTAATAACAACTAATTGAAATTAATGTAACCCACACCATATAACGTAAAATTAATAAATTAATAAAACAATAATGAATAAGTTTAAATGGGATTGTTTAATAATTCAGATAAAACCTAAACTTAATTTTTCTAGGGTATCTGTACCATAGATTGCGTTAACACAAAGAGAAAACAATATCAGACCACACAGTTTTTAGGTGATTTAGTACACTTACAATTTGATAAAGAGGCCTTACCTCGAAATATATTACGTACCCGTACACACACTAGATGACTGTGTAGAGATTGACAATGAATTAAGTAACATTTACTATAAATAATTACCTTGTTTTGTTTCCTTCTAACATCGGCATGTTTCCACTTTATGCATTATGATAATCTTTAATGACTTTTAAAAGTAAATCAAGCACCAACAACATCTACTATATATATATATATATATATATATATATATATATATATATATATATATATATATAGAGAGAGAGAGAGAGAGAGAGAGAGAGAGAGAAAGAGAAAATGATATTTTGTTTGAAACATTGTTACTAAATAAGTAAGTATGAAGGTACGCGCCTGAAGGCAGGAGCAATGCAATGTCGAAAAACGAAAAGATGGAAGATAGAATAAGTCCTATGTAAATACAATAACATGATCAATCTGTGTTCCAAGAGTACAACATAACAACATATTATGTACGATCGTTTCAGAGACCAATTATTTTTATTGATATCAGATCGCATCTTCAGTAGAGAACATTGCCCCCAAAAATTAAAAGTATATAGACAGCATCAATTAAACAGTATTAGACGACCTCAATCCTACAGTAATTTCTTGTATATCTCAAATCAAATGAGAGCAATTGGAAACATTGTTCAAGGATGCCTAAGGGGATACAAAGTTGAGAGTGATGGACGCTGTATTACATATTGGGAGTGGCACACCACAAGAAAGAAATAAACACATACCATTTTATACAGAGAATGGATTTTATAAGAATGGGGTATTGTTGACATACAATCAAAGAATAAGAAAAGGTTGAAAGGTTCGAAAGTTTTACTATCAGTGGTAGAGCCTTTGGCCAAAAGTTTAAGCAAATAATTTCAATGGATTAAAAGTGTGAGAAAAGAAAATTGAAATACTTATTAAATGATCAAGTATATGGCTAACTAATTGTTGTAGACCCGTGCTAGGGGTCACAAAGATAACAACCACAAATTGTGACAGGTTAAAATATACAATGTATTTATTCATAGCAATACAGTAACGCCACTAAATGTGGTAGGAGATGACCGGATTCCTACCATGCGGTAAAACATGAATAGGAATGTCCTCTGTTTGAGTCTTTGCAACCATGCTATTTATTATAGATGATTGCTTCCATTAGTTCGTCAATAGGGGTGATTTGTACCCCACAACACTAATCCACATAATTAGTTAATGTTCTTATGTAGATTAGCAATTCTTTAATTAAAAACTAAAAACAACAATCTTAAAACATATATATATATATACAATTATTTGCATATATACATAAATATGTTTATATATATATATATATATATATATATATATATATATATATATACATAGGCATGTATATGTGTATATATTTGTTTCCTAAAGTCAAATTTCAGTGTTTAAACACAATATATGTTAAAATAAATAAAGTAATAATAAATAAAATAAATAAATAAAAAGTAAATTAAAAAAATGCCTAAAGTAGCAACGAGTAATAAAATGAATCGAGATGAGTAATTATTTAAATCCCCACATGTAAAAATAACTAGCCTTAATGGAGTAATAACAACGAATTATATTGATTAGTTGGCTACAGATAACACGGCTGAAATATAAAAAGAGCCTGAAATGAAATATGGCGGAAATGAAATATGGATGACTCTGTGTAGCTTACTTGTCATTGAGATATGTTCATACTACGAAACTATATTTACATAATATTTTTTCAAACTTATCTATCTATGCAATTCCTCTGATGATAAGATTTTAATCTTTGAAAAGCCTTGGCTTAAGGAAAGAATAGTAAACATGTTTTTTACCGAGTACACCTTGCATTAAACAATCGAAGTTGAAATAAATTTGTCATTCGTACATATTTATCCATCTTCTTTCATCTATCTTTATAATTGCTCTATCTCGTATATTGAGCTTAAACCATTTCATTATAGGTTATATCTACTAAAAGCTTACTTTTAGTTTCATATTATATATATATATATATATATATATATATATATATATATATATATATATATATAAGTAGAAGTGCAGCCATATTTTTTTAAAACATTGTTTCGTAAGAGAATTTATCTTTAAAAAAACATAACAATGTCTTTTTTGTAAAATAAATACAATTATTTTAATCTAAGCTTTAGAAAAATAACATTTTCAGAAGTGTAGACATACATTTACTGATTAAAACTAGTGTAGCCGCGTTAATAGATAAAACCGGATTGTACTTTCTTACACCTTGAAGTCCACTTATCATCGGACGATGAAAATGAAAAAGAAAAAAGCATTCTGCTTTGACAAGAAAAGATTTATTTTCGAAAGCTTAGATTACAATGAATGTTATTTATTAAAAAAAACGTTGTTATGGTTTTCACAAGATAAAATACATATATATATATATATATATATATATATATGTATGTGGGGAGGGTTGTATTTGTGATCCAATTTTAGTATGGATAAAATACATTTATATATATATATATATATATATATATATATATATATACATACGTGTGTGGGTGGGTGTTTTGTGTTCCAATTTTAGTATGGATATATTAATGACGAGTTGGCTTACAACTACTATCAATACATTAAAACTTCATAACCGATAACATATATGTTAAGGCATTTTGTTGGATAATAAATAATAATAGATCTCTACATAATCATTATTATTATTAATAGTAGTTGTAGCAGTAGTAGTAGTAGCAGTACTTCATCTTAGTAGTAGTATTATTATTAGTAGTAGTATTACTATTAATATTAGTATTATTATATAGAAGCAAATACTTATTATTTTGCCATTAATTTACATACGTGTGTGTGGTGTGTACAGACACACATGTAACTTAGATGCTGACTCGGAATAAAGTCACTGTTCTCTAAATGCTCACAGAGGCATTACTAATATGAGAGTGATTGCATAGAGTCAGAGCTTCTTTTAATATGGAGTCACTACTTATTAAGGCCTAAATACCATTCGAGGATAAGGGTTAACTGAGTTCGACAGGTGGACGGTGAAACATCGAAGGGAATAGTAAAAGTTGTTGTAAACTTGTCAGAATTGATTATTTAAGAGGACGTCTCAGCAAGAATGTGTTTACATTTGACTTGAAGACGACGATATCGTCAGCCGGGGAACAGCCCCGTGTTGTTCCACAGCCGGGCAGTCCTAGGAAATAAACTTAGTTCATGGAAGTTTCGTGTAGTTTTAGGCAGACATAGGGGAAAAACAAATTATTGACAGTGGTTGTAGATTGACAAGTTTTGTTGAATAAAGGGCATAGATTGAAGCTCAGTCGAGCACTTACTATGAAACACGATAGAGTAGAGAAAGACTAGCAACGTCTCTTTTGTGGAAAAGAGGTTGAAGGGGGGGGGGAGGAGAAGACATCGCCCAACAGATTTCGAAGTCGGTTTTGTATTCTGTCAATGAATTAAAACGTGCTCTGGCGGCACCTCCCTAGATATGGCAACAGTATTTCATCTTAGGTGTATAGCGAGAGAAATACGTAGATAACCAATAGTTAATCGTCAATTACTGCTAGTACAACAATTAAAATATATATTTTTAAAACTTATAATTCAATCCCAGAAGTAAAGTATATTAAACATGTATTTTGTCTTATCTCTCTCTTTATAGAATTAGGTATGTTTATATAGTAGCAGCCATTATGCGCGCCGTCTGACGTCCATTGGGGAGAAACTCGGGGTTGAACCGTGAGCGGACAGGAGTTCGGTTATACACGTAAGATAAATAGATAAATAGAGAGATAGAGAGACATCGAGAGGGGAGAGCATGAAAGAGAGAAAAGGGATAGAGAGAAGGGAAAGCGAGAGAGAGAGAGAGGGAAGATTCCTAATACATGATATTTGTACGTAGAGTATTCACTAATAAATTAATTAACCGATCTTTAGTTTTATGCAAAAGGTTAAAAATAGTGCGGAATCCCTTCGTGAGCGTTGAGGCACAAACGACGTATTCTTCTATTGTATTACTGTTGAATGCAATTCGTACAAAACTAATTAGGTGAGACATCATATCGCCACATTGCCGAATAATTATCAAAAGCATAAAATATGGAAGCGATTAATTTACTGTATTCTTGTATATTAAAATCGAACGTACCAACAACATGGTTGAATCGGCACAAAGACGAGGCATGAGTTGTCTTGCAGGGATTTCCAAATATTTTAGAGATAACTTTACCCATGCGGGCCAAATAGCTCTATTAAAGAAATCATGAATATACCCAAAATTGTCTCTTTTAAAATTCTAGGATAGAGAAAAAGTTTTATATATATATATATATATATATATATATATATATATATATATATGAGAGCGTAAGCTTGAAACGCCGGTGTATGTAGGTATACATCATTTAATATTTATTTGTAAATATTATTATTATTATTATTATTATTATTATTATTATTATTATTATTATTATTATTATTATTATTATTATTATTATAAACCCCCTTTAAGAAGTTAAAGTTGAGAACTGTTCGGATATATTAAAAACAGACTGTCAATTAGCTATAAGCAAAGTTAAGATAACGTTCGTCGAACTCTCTAGACTGTCTGCTATTTATTTCCCGCTGTATGTAAGCATGAATAGAACTTAATTTCTCCTGTATCACGTGATTATTTCTGATGATTGTGGGGATTGAGCGAAAGTGTGCAAAGTTTTAATTGACTCTGTGAACCGGGTTCGCGCCCTGTGACTGTCTGAAATAACCACTTCCTAAACTGATGAGAGCGTTAGCTTGAAACGCCGGTGTATGTAGGTATACATAATTTCATATTTATTTATAAATATTATATATATATATATATATATATATATATATATATATGAAGTTATTATTTTATAAATGTTATTCCTATGTAACTATGAAGTAATTCCAAATACGATGAAGATATACTCAATATTGGGGGTAGAACATCATTATTGTTAAATGAATATGAAAATGAACAAATGTAAAGTTACAAGTTTAATAAGATACTTGTTCTATATTTAATATTATACTTGGGTGTCCTATCTAAATCATATATATATATATATATATATATATATATATATATATATATATATATATATATATATATATGTGTGTGTGTGTGTGTGTGTAAATATGTAAAATCTCTCTCTTTCTCTCTCTCTCTCTCTCTCTCTCTCTCTCTCTCTATATATATATATATATATATATATATATATATATATATATATATATATATATTACAGTAAATACATTTATTTATTTTCGGCCGTATTTCCATTTGTTGAGACAATCACAGTTTTCAAGTATATTTCGGATTTGCTTGGAGAATGATTTATCATTTTTTTTGCCTAAAAAATAAATACACACACACACATATATATTACATTAAAGTTCACCGCTTATCAATGCCCAAATGCCACTCGAGGACAAGGGTTAAAGAGTTTTACTAGAGGATAGATGTTAAAAAGTTTGACTGGTGGATGGTGAGACAACATCGCGTTCACAGGCACGATGGTTATTATATTCTATATTCTATTATAGTATATATATATATATATATATATATATATATATATATATCCAAGCAAGCGTTGTTGAACGTCACGAAACTTTCTCGTTTGTAAGTCTTCTTCGTGAGGTTCTCAAACCGTCGAACTATCCTTCTGGTTTCAGGTGGAAATACGTAGAGTATTTCCCCGATTGTTCTTAATTCGGCCATTTTCTTTCGAGCGCTTTCGACTTTCTTCGTCGTCTTCAGGATTTGTTTTTAAAAAGAATAAGAAGACTGGAGTTAATGGCCGAATTAAGAACAATCGGGGAAATACTCTACGGATTACCACCTGAAACCAGAAGGATAGCTCGACGGTTTGAGAACCTCACGAAGAAGATTTACAAACGAGAAAGTTCTGTGACGTTCAACCAAGCTTGCTTGGATAATGACTTGCTGCCTATATATATATATATATATATATATATATATATATATATATATATATATATATATATATATAATTATTCTCAGAATAAAACACGCAATACAGAAGTTTACACACACCAAGGCAGTCACGCATAAGAGTCCTCAGCAGAAAAAATGTAGACGTATAATTGGAAAAGCAAATAGCTTATGTCTAATTGTAGGATATAAAATATTTTTAAAATATTTTTTACAAATGACTCACTATTTATCAAGGCCAAAAGCACCCTGAGATTGATGGTTACCGATGAAAAATAATATTAAAGGATCGGAAATTACTAACGTTTCAGGGCGGTTAATATCAAGTATATGTTGTTATTGGATTTGAAAGTAACCATGTTGTAATCTACAGGAAAGCAATGACGTTGTAATATGTTCCACAGATTGGAATTACTTGGAAAGAAACTCTGTTAATGGAAATTTAGCCTGACGCTAGGCACACGGGGAAAGAATAGAACGTCTTTTTCGGTTATAGTAACAACATTTTTTGTCTTCGTGGTGATCTACAGTTTTATGCCAACCAATACGGAACTTTACCTGATGAGTGTTGGGGGAATAATAGATATTCACGGGAAGAAAACGAAGACATTTTTTTGGAAAATAATGGATGGGCGTCGTTCGATTGGGGACAGTCGAAATCAGTTCATGAATATTCATAAAATTGGCTAACATAGAGACCCGCCATGTTTTGCTGCCATGATGACTGTATTATTTAATGTTCTGCTACGCGTTGCTCGTAAAACCCGCTACCCCTTAGTTCAGCAATATCCGCATTCTTATAATTCTCCTGTACGATATTACATCTCTTTAATAGATATCCTTCTTTTTCGCCCTTCTTTTTTTCTTTCTGTCACATCTCTTTACTATTGGTTGCCATTGCGTAAACTCTGCCTATCTCTCCCTAAGAAAATGTAGAAAAAGGGTGGAGAAAACTGCCCCCCTGTTTTTTCTACATTTCTCTCCTCTTTCTTTCTCTTTTCCTCTTCGTCAATCCGTCGCCTCGACTCGCCTCACACCTGTCCATTTTTCGCTCATCCACATTCCCCTTTCCTATATATCATACCGCATTAAAAACAACACTTTTTCCAGATTTTCCTGCCTCTTCCAGCAATTCCCCGCCGGTTTTGACCGACACCTTAATCGGACAACGGTGCTGCTCTTGAGACGCCAGGCCAACCGCTATCCTTTGGTCCGTTTTCCGCATCACTGAATGTTCGTTTCGACTGACCATCATGCTGGGAACAATTTCGACATGACACGAGAGCCCTAACCCAGCCAAGCCCTCGAAGACACGATCGACCATTTGTCCGGATTTTTATACCCGGTGTCGTTCCCTTCAGCTTTGTCTTTGCTTTGAAACTATACCCCCTCGTAGCTAGAAAGTTCTTTGTCGCTAGGAAATTTTAATCCTACTTTTACACGTAAGTCCCTCGTTCTTTTTCCCCTATTTTTCCTCTCCTTATTCATCACTTTACAGATTTCTTTCATTTCCCATTCGTCCATCTCTACTTTCTATTAATCTCCGCCATCTTCATTCATATTTTTTAGTTTTCCTTTTTCTTTCTTTTTTCTCATTCATTTACTCTATTTCTCTTTTTTCTTCTTTTTCTTATTCATTTGTCTTTTTCATTCTTCATTTATCCATTAATTGATTTTTTTTTCTCATTCGTCAAGGATGAATTCGTTCATTAATTCATTCATCTATTCGTTCTTCTTTTTTTAATTAATTATTTCATTCTTTTTCACCCATTCTTTCGTTTTCCTTTCATTCATTCATTCGTTATTCTTCTAATTCATTTTAATTAGATTGTCTTATTAGTATTCATTAGCGGGGTCACTCGAGATTGCCTGATGTCTTAATTTCCGTAAATTACGTAGATTATAGAAAATAATAAAGTAAAACGTACACAATCTGCTTAATATTTTAATTTGAAATGTCTCAGTTCAATTCCGGACAAAATCAGTATAACATAATTATGCCTCCGTAAAAACTGAACAGAAGAACTCAATCTCTAAGTATGCCCCGCTAACCGACAACCCCGCAGATACAGGTTCCAAATTTTGATGCTATTAAATGCTGTATCATTTCTTTCCTCGCCTTATCTCTCCGTCTTCTCTCCCCCTCTCTTTCTTTCTCTCTCTCTCTCTCTCTCTCTCTCTCTCTCTCTCTCTCTCTCTATATATATATATATATATATATATATATATATATATATATATATATATATACATATATATATATATATATATATATATCTTTCTAGTCGAATGTCAGCCTACTATAACGGAAGAAAGTAAAGAACAAGTAATAAGGTCAACCAAAGATAACAATATTCTCCAATGTAAAGAATGGACGGGTCTATTTTCACCGGTAAATATAGAAAGAATGATCTGTTATTCAAATTGTACCCGGTTATTTAGGAAGCAATATTGGTACTTTTGATTGTAAAGGTAGGAATGACCCTGCCTTTCCATACATATAACTTATAAAAAAGGAAATATTGATCAGGATTAAATATATAAACATCGATAAATTCGATTAAAAAATTTTTTTTTTAGTTTTTTGAAACACGGACTAATCTTTGTTTTAAGTCACTAAGAAAAAGATGTTTATGTAGATTCTAGTGAACATATTTTAGTTATAAAAGTACGAATTAAAATTGATTTATTTTATATATGATTAATTTGTTCCTCTTATTATTATTCATTATATTTCTTATTTACTCATTCATTCATGTCTTATTCACTCATTATTTTTGACTCATTCAGTCTTCCTTTTTAGTATTCGTTTTCATTAATTCTTGTTCTTTGCATCATTATCGTTGCGATTTTGCTTCAGTCGAGCAACATAAAAAATGAAACACTTATAACTTGCTTATTTAGAGAAAAAATAATTTTTCTATAAATAAGAAAATGTTCTAATAAGACAACGGACAAGAGATAAACGTGTTTCAACTGGGTCTGTTGCTGTATCGTTTCACAGCGCTCTACACAAAGAAGTCGTGAGGGTTGCAATCAGCCGAGCTGGTAGGTCAGATAGCAGGTAAAGTGTGGCCGACAAAGTTCTCTGACAGTTCTTTTCCTGAGTCTTATTGTCGCACCCTCACTCTGCAACTACCTAGAAGAGTCATGGTTTTACTACGTCGCTCAGAATTCGGATGTAGCTATCGTAGTTCAGCTAGGGGCAGAAGATGTGGGGTGACAGGACTTAACCTTCACTATTGACGATACCGATGGCCATAGTTTACACGAGAAACTTTGGCAGCATGAACCTGGGCCGTCTTTGAGTGCGGCAAATTGATCTTCTGATCTGGACTGTATTTTCTCGTCAGATAAAATTAACAATATGTCTGGTTACAGTCGTTGTTTCAATTTCTTATCAGCTTCTTAGCGTGCTTCGCTCGCTTTCCTGAATCGTCTTTAACAGAAATTGTTCTTTCTTCATCTTGTATGGAACATAGCATAAGTATAATGCACTACCATATCGCAAGATATGACCTTAGTCTATCTGGCAAAAAAGCATATATTGCCCCATAGACGACCGGTACGAATTGGTAATCCGTACATAAATTTTATTATATTATTAATATAAAAATATACGTATCTCTTACTAACGGAGTTAATCACGTGGCACTAGATGTAGCCAGGTTCGAGAGGGAGACACCAGTGGGTGGCTTCCTGCGCTCTACTGACTGAATAACCGATTCCGCTAATAGAAGTGAGAGAAATCTTATCGTACTTTAATGTAAGTAATAATTGGTTTGCATTGTTATGGTACTGATAACTGAAAGTATTCAATTCTTTTTACAGAAAAGTATTGCTTTTGTGCTAAATGGAAACAATCATTTCATCCACGATATATATATATATATATGTATATATATATATTTATATATGTATATATATATGTATATATATATTTATATAAATATATATATGTATATATATATTTATATATGTATGTATGTATGTATATATATATATATATATATATATATATATATATATATGTATATATATATTTATATATATATATATATATATATATATATATTTATATATATGTCACAGGATTGATTGACAGGAGAGCGCTAATTTCCAAGGTCAAAACACGTAAAAACATCGTTAAACTGTCCCGTTTAACGATATTCCTACGTATTTTGACCTTTGACCGTAGACGTATTCTGACCAGAAAATTAGTTGCTGCCCTAAGGGAGAGAATTTTACAGGTAATATTAACAGTTGGTTAAAGATTAATTCAGTTGGTAACCTTTTCTTCAAACTGCTGATTTTTAAGGAACAAATTGTGCATGCTGGTATAATCACGATATTTTAACCTGGTCTGGTGGCCGATTTGAACTGTTTAATTAGTGGGAACCATGCGCTAAAGGCCTTTTAATGCATGGTTTTATATATATTCTAGCGGAACCCGTCGCCCGGCGTTGCACGGGAGAAAGTACTACCTATTGCATGACGTCGAATAAAAAGAAACGGCCTATTGTATTTCTCCCACCCCCTCTACCGTGTTGGCGAATGTTTTAAATTAAAAAAAGGAAAAAGTGGTAGAGTAGAATGGGATCGAACGCTACAACTAGCGATCATGAAACCTGCCGTCTTAACGACTGCGCCACGGTTTAGAGTAAAAAGTACATGTGAAAATAGGCCAATTAACCTAATTATTGGCATGCGTGTTATGCTAATATTTAGTTCTGCCGACCAAATGTAAAGCTCAACAGTGACACGGTTTAGGTCATTTGTAGTTGATGAAATAAATGGATTTAAAGGTGTATGATTTTGAAAATGTAAATGTATCGGGGTCTACGAGTATCTTGGCGCTTATTGAATTAAATAGGAAGTCGATCTTATCAAGAAATTGTAGGCGCCATGTTGAATGATTAAATGTTGCAGGAACTGTGTGCGTTAATTTAATTCCCTTAATTCCGGAAGGAATATAAATATCGAAGTCATAGGTAGAAATAGAAATAACGTAATCTGATATTCGCGGAAAATCATCGGAGTGAACGGGAGCGGTTATTAAGTCTTAGCGTATTGCTATATATTATGTAGTAAATTAATACCAGGCAAAGAATAAAAAAGAACGGGTCTTTTGTGAAAATTAAACTGTGTTTATTAGTTCCCGGTTTCAATGAGTGTAGTGACAGTACAGCATTGTTAGGGAGAACAGTTTTTGCTACCACCTATATGGAGTTGGTTTGACGGAGAGTCGTGGATGGTGGGCCAAATGTAATATTTAGTGCTAGCTGGAAAAAGATAATAACAAATTTACTAAAACACGCTCGAGTGAATAAGTGTAATATAGTGCTGAGTTTTGTAGCCTGTGATGCATGTTGTTATTTTTCTATTCTCCTAGAAGGTACAGGGGAAAATCGTCTCTACTTTATATATAATATATATATATATATATATATATATATATATATATATATATATATAGAGAGAGAGAGAGAGAGAGAGAGAGAGAACAGATATAAAATAAACATTTCCTTTTTTCATGTTAAACATAATGACATTTTTTAAAATTAATTTTGTTTTAATATTGGTGCGGACTTGGCCTTTCAAGTATCTCAGGTCGTTGGGTACTCCACTATTTGACTAGAATATTGGGTACTCCACTATTTGACTAGAATATTGGGTACTCCACTATTTGACTAGAATATTGGGTACTCCACTATTTGACTAGAATATTGGGTACTCCACTATTTGACTAGAATATTGGGTACTCCACTATTTGACTAGAATATTGGGTACTCCACTATTTGACTAGAATATTGGGTACTCCACTATTTGACTAGAATATTGGGTACTCCACTATTTGACTAGAATATTCGAGAAATGTTTTATAACATTCTTTTCAATTTTTGCTAATGAAGAAACTTCATAATAGAAAAAAATCTTTATCTCAGAAACGAATGTACATTAACACTTTGTTAATGTGCATTTTTCTGAACTTATATACCTAATGATGAATATGTCATAATGTATAATACTTAATTGTTGTACATATATATATATATATATATATATATATATATATATATATATATATATATATATTATTTATTCAAAATTTACTTCAGCAATTCTTACTTAAAGCTATCTAAATACATTTAAAAGTTCGCCATCAGATGAAATAGAATAAATATATATATATATATATATATATATATAGAGAGAGAGAGAGAGAGAGAGAAAGATAGAGAGAGAAAGAGAGAGAGAGAGAGAAAGATAGAGAGACAGAGAGTTTTAGAGTATAAGTCAAACAAATTCCAGAAAGAATAGTTTACAACACGCTGATTTATGTCGGCACAGAGTTTTTACAGTTGATTTTGCATCCCAATTTAACAAGTTTATTACTCTGTATGAATTTCTATTAGCCTTTATTGGATTGCTAAATAATATTAGGGTTACTGCCTTATAACAATATATTAATCTTTAGCGAATTAGCAACTGAGTCCATCTATAGCCTTCTGTGGTTCAATTTCTCAACGAGGGGAAATAACTCTTTCATTCTAAAATTAAGAGTTAAGATCCTTTCTCCGTGTGACTACAATCTCTATGGGTTGATTGTCGATCTCGTGGTTTAAAATGTATAAATAACAACCTCTCCTTATAAATCCCCCAAAATATAATTTTGTTTCTTTCTTCACCTGAAAATACACATAAATGTAAATGATTAGGAGAGATTTGTTTTTGAGACTCTAATTCTCCGATACTAATATTTTTATATATTTTCACTTGTTTGCTGCGGGGATGGTCATTCTCATAGTTTAACATAAAAAATGGAGGTGTCGCACATGTTCCCTGGTTTTGAAAAGAGCCTTATTAAACACTTTAAAATTTTTGAGTTATAATTAATAATAAATAACAGCTAAAATAATTGACTGATTATCTCGGGGGCTCCGGACTTTTTTCTAATAGATAAATTCCGATCTACTAGCAGGAATAATTACGGTTAGTTTCGTAAATATCGTTTGAAAAATCTGATCTGTGTGTTTTCTCATATACGAAAATCTTATTGGAGTGGTTTTTATATTTTTTCTGAAGTTATCACCTTTTCCTCAAGTAGGTGTTTTGCCTTTATATACTTCATTTTGCCAAAGTTTTATATACAATCTACTTGATTTTCACCGTATTTCCCGCACTGTGTTTTTGTTATGACATGATTTTTTGACTAATGGAAAAATACACTTATCCTAATTATTCCATAAAACCCGCGTAAGGAATAAGAATGAATATTAAATTTGAACAAATCACTTTTGTGTGTGAAATGAGAAATGTAAAAACACTCTCATTAAAATAGAGAAATAAAGAAGTTGTTAAAACAAATGAAAATTATAGTTTTGGATTAATTCACCAAGGTCTATAGAATGCATATATATATATATATATATATATATATATATATATATATATATATACACATATATATATACACATATATATATATATAAATATATATATATAAGATATATATATATATATATAAATATATAATATATATATATATATTTTAAGAAAGAGGGAAATACCTTTTAAAAGATGTGTTAGATGCAGATATTTTTCTTGAAATCAAAATAATGTTTTCTTTCATCTTGACTTTTTTTTCTAATATTTTCGCTAAGTATAACTAGCTTCATCAGAGATTTAAACAAATAAAAGGGATTAACCTATTTTTTTTCTTTAAATTCCTTCCTGGTCTTGTAGAGGTGCCATACGATATTGTGTTGTCTCAACGGTGTAATGTCTCTACTTTATTTGTTGAAATCATTGCTGAAGCTCTTTATACCGAGCGACATAATTAGAAAAATAGTCAAGTTGAAAAAAAAATGATTTTAATAATAATAAGTAACGCATATAAAAGTAGTTTTAAATGTGATGCTATTTACTTTTTATTGGGGGAATGTTATCGTTTTGGTGGCACCCCTAAATATTAAAGTTTACAAAAATAACTAAAATAACATGCCAAAGTTACTTACTCTATTACCTACAATACATATCAATAATTAAAAATACATTTTTAATTTTTCATACAAATTATTGAGGCTAATGCTCGTACACTGTTTTTTTTTAAATTGTATTACTTTATATAACTTTAAAAAATGTGCAGATCAATTCTTTCATCTATTAATTTACTTTAAACATTTTTCATGGGATTCGGGATGGGTGTATCTACTAATTTGTAAAGTTTACAAAAACAAATGTGCCATGTTACTCATCGGGTTACCGATTAATTATTTACTAACATTCCTAATAATCTGTTAATTTTTTTTTGTATTTGTATATATGTACCATTAAATATTAACATGTAGAACAAAAAATAATGTGTCCACTTTACTCACGGTATTGGTTAGAATATATATAGTTATACATTTATAATACATACATATATATATATATATATATATATATATATATATATATGTAGAATAAATATCTTTTTGAACGAACTTTTTTTCACCCGTCATTTTCTTAATATTTTTTCAAATGTTGAATTTTGGCTTTTCTATTGCCAACTTATCTATCTGTATAATTCCTCTGATGATAAGATTTCGATCTTTGAAAAGGCTTGGCTTAAGGAAAGAATAATAAACATAATTTTATTACAGAATATACCTTGCATTGAACTATCGAAGTTTTAAATAAATTTGGACATTCGTGCATGTTAATCACTTTTTTCATCTATCTTTATATATATATATATATATATATATATATATATATATATATATATATGTGTGTGTGTGTGTGTGTGTGTGTTTGTGTGTGTGTGTGTGTGTGTACACATTACTATGTGAGGGAGTCTCGGTGTGGGGGTTTCACAGACATATTCATCTAGATTAAGTGGAACAGATCCGAATACATATGACTTGCATTCCAACAACGAACAGGACGCCTGCAATGCAGATCGCCATATCTGTTTGTACAAAAATACATCCTCGTTGCTTGCATCGGCTGCAATTCTCACGTCACACTCTTGTTAATCACGAGGTGCCGGGCGATGATCGAGCCGAATTTGATTATATTTTCCGCTTAGGGGCGCTTTTTCACGGCCCGTCAGTTTTACAACGCCCCTGATTTGTCGAAGTGAGAGCGGACACTCTCAAATCAATCTCGCTTCCCGCACCATTTTCTAGCCGCCCCCCCCGTTTCGTTCAGCGATCCAACTTTGTGGCGTCCTTTGCCGGCGATGGACGTCTTCGGCCAATCTATATTGCCTTTTCTTCTTATTATTCCGCGCGCATACACACGCTCACATATACACGCAATTTCTTTTGGGGTTGTCTTTTCTTCCGGCTGTTTTCGTCTTTGGTTTTAAATATATGTTCATTTATTTTTCTTGGAATATTATTTTTCATGCTAGCCCAATATGTTTATTGGTGTATGGATACCCATACAAATCAACACACACACATACGCACGCACCTACTTAAGAGTTTGAATTACCTACTAGACAAACTCTTCGAGTGTCTTCGGTCTCTTTGTACAAGAGTCTGTCAATACAACGTAACATGAGGATACGACACCATACCAGTAAACCCTGACCAAATATTCAAAATAACATAGTATTCGAAGCCCAAATCAGATCCCTTCGATACGGCTGTACTAGTGATGATACCTCAAGTAAAAGCACTTAGCTGGATACTCCAGCAGACATAGATAATTCTTGTCCTCGAATCCGGAAAAAGGTAAATTCAAATGAATCAAAATGGTACAATTCTGTTGTCGGCATTCTTGCAGGAGGGACCACGTAATGGTTGCCAACATCCCAACCTAAAAGTAGTATTTTGGAATCGACTGGATTCGAACTTGGCACACCAAGGTCGTCAGTCAGCATATATATACTGTAACATAGTTAACTGGTCAATTAGGGAAAGGAAAATTAATGTGTTTAACTTTGTTACTATCTCAATGTTTGAGAAGTAAAGGAAGACTTAATGGAATATTCAAATATATATGTATGTCATATAGAGATCAAGTGTAAGCCCAAGGAAAGGGGATCATTGATTTCTAAGAACTTCGACTGATAAAAAATGAAACACACACACACACACAGATATATATATATATATATATATATATATAATTATACATATATATATATATGTATATATATATATATATATAATTATACATATATATAATTATACATATATATATAATTATACATATATATGTAATGTAGTGTTTGTCTCATTTATTTATGATGCTTCTTTTCAACCTATGTGTTTGTCTCATTTATTTATGATGCTTCATTTCAACCTATGTGTTTGTCTCATTTATTTATGATGCTTCTTTTCAACATATGTATTCGTCTCATTTATTTATGATGCTTCTCTTCAGCATATGTGTTCGTCTCATTTATTTATGATGCTTCTTTTAAACATATGTGTTTGTCTCATTTATTTATGATGCTTCTTTTCAAAATATGTGTTTTTCTCATTTATTTATTATGCTTCTTCGATGACATAACTGCTGTGAAATGTAAAAAAATGACAATGTTAAAATAGGCAATACATCTATTACGATATTAATTTCTAATTATATTGGTCTATGTGTTTTACGACATGTCAACCCTTTTGGATTGTATCATATATATTATTTGGACTATTATTCTCATCTTGGTTTTTATTTCCACTACGTCTTAGCCGATGTAACCATCGACCTTTTTGAACTACATCTTTTCGAACTCGTAATAAAATGTCTTTATTTAATAATTTTCAAATACAAAAATAGACAAATATTAGCGGAAACTAAGCTATAACGTTCTTAATTTATTATCATTGATAGAAAAGCATAAAGCGTTTCAGGAAACAGGTGGGGGATTGAACTAACGACAACTGCGATTAAACTAAACGGCGCTAGATTTCAAATATATCGATAATCCAGCAATCCGAAACAAATTGCTGCAGGGAAAACCTCTACGCACTCTCATACGCTATCAGTTCGTCAAAAACTGCCAATGGCTGCTCATATATAACTCTATATAAGGTTGTCAGTTCATGGAAAGTTCCAAGGGTTAAAGTATCTCCCTAACAAGTGTGCATGGAAAGGTCTTTAAGGGGAATACTTAAAGAGGGCATTTATAAAGCCAAAAGAAGGCCTTGTTGATGGGCGCCGAAGAAAAAAATGTAGGGCTTGTCGATAATATCAGAACCTTGACGGAGAGTGGCGAAGGTTCAGGAATAAAAAAAAAAAGGTCATCGATCATCTCCAAAAGGTGTTAAAGGGGGGTGGATTAGAGGAACGGGGATCGAAAATTACCTTCGGAGAAACGTCGTTTTCGACTTGAGTTGAAAAGTGCACCGACCATCATTCGACAGGTTACTCAGCCCTCAACCCACGAAGGCTAGTTAGTGTCCCTCACTCCCGTGTTCCGCGGCAGTTCCCCATGGCAATATACACCCTTCCAGAGAAACAAGCTTTTCCATTTTTCCTTCTTCCATATGCCCTTCGGAGAAACAAATAAGTGGAAAAGATTAAATAAAGGGAATATTGTCAATCCGAAGGCTGAGTTTTTAGAATTGACGGAACGTATCTGACCTTGAAACATCAAGAACACTTAGAGTTAAAACGACGTATCTGTTTGATTGTTATCTTCCATTATGCGGAAGATGTATGATTTTCTTTCCATGTAGGTTTTCGTTTATAAACGTTAACGAATTATATACATGAATACAAAACGTACCGGTGACCCGTTGCGTCACACACCCCACCACTATTTATTCTACTTTAATTTCATTCGACAATTAACAAACTGTGACACATCTTTAAGACATTCCTTTTGCCTAATTAAACATAATAAGTATTTTTATTCTTCTATCATCTTTATTATTAATTCTACTAGCTAAACCTGTGGAAATTCGACAGTTGTATACTTTATCTGTTGTATATAGCTGTGGTGCTTAAAAGGAGTTCGCGAACGTATACCAAACGATATTATTGTTACAACCGTTGTTCAAGTTGTAACATAATTATCTAAGTACTCTGGTTGATGTAGTTTCAGAATATATCTGGTTATGCGGGTCTATCTCCAAAACCCTTGAAGGAGTTTGTGACGTATTTCTACTCTATGAACGTCCGGCGCGAACGCATTTCCAACTATATTAATCTACCATCTTTGGACATAACAGATACTACACTTTGATCTTATCTAGAAAGCGAATAAGCGTATTTTAGTTCAAGTTTCACGTTCGACACTATAGCAGCATCAGATAGAATTAAAAATATTCCTTTTGTTTTTTGTATTGCATCTTCGCCGATAGGGCGGTCTCAAGTCTTGAAAAAATGTGGATGGTGGTAACGTACGTACGAGCATGAAACTGCCTTAATGTATATATAGATTACTAGCTGACAATCGTTTATTATTGAATTATGTGGTGCTTACGATTGACGAGCGCGAACACTGGCCTTACATTCTCAATGTAAACCATCAGATGAAACAATTAATGCAATATATGAAGTAAGTTCAGCCAGGGGGTTTTACCCCGCCCAATAAACCGGTATTGTTCGGGCCTTCGGGTCTGGATTTACGCCGGTCTATCGGTTGTCCGTCCTGTGCAGTTCCAGGAGCTGCACCCTCCCAGGCTTTGCCTTCTCATTCTTTGAGAGGAGGTAAGTTTATTGCTAATCGCCTGAGGCGCCCCTACCGGCCAATGCCGACGGGGCTGCCCAGGCAATTTTTAAATGGCCAGAGAGCTCAAATTCTTAAGCGCTGGTTTTTTTCCACTTTCCCGACCTTGTGTCACATCTTACCTTGTGGGATGAAGATAAATAGAAAACGTATTGCCATGGTTAGTTATTGCATCGTGTCAGCTGCTGTGTTTATAAGTTAGGATGTAAACTCACCAACAATTTGGCCATTATTAAGATGAACACGCATGTGTGTAGATCAGTTTACAGTCTTGATGCACTTTCACAAATCTAACAATTTAATGCCACATTTGAGTTCATCAGCGGGATTTCCTTGTGGTACAATCGGAAGTATTTGTTAGAAGTCTGCTCTTTATTTAGTTCTGCGATACTATCCAGAACAACTGATGCTTGCTCATGCGGTTGGTAACTAAATTTACCCGTCCATGCAATACTGTCCTAAGAAGGAAATTTTCACTGAATTTTTTTTTGTGTGCATCCCAAAGTCCTCTTGGATGACACCCTGCACATATAATCAACATGATGGCAAACAGATGTTTCAAATATTTAAATATAAATGCTTTTTGTAAAGTAACATCCCAGTCATGAGCATCCTGAAGTAGTCCATGTGCACTGCATGCATCCCTGATTGCATTCATAATTTGACCATTGATATTATTGAGATCATTGAAGCTCTGTGGACAGCTAAACTGGTGTAGAAACAGTCTCAAACACAGAAACAAAAAGTATCAGCACCCATCGTAGTTCCCCCCCCCCCAACAAAATTAGATTCTACTTTGCTGGCGATTACATGTGAACACCCGTAAAAATATCAGCAAAAGATTAATAAAATAGAATTAAATATTTTAGATATTAGATTAGGATAATTTTTTCTTTATGTTTTTTTCTTAAATAATTTTAAACAAATTTCTGAATTGTACCCAGTTGACCCTTCCCTCATAGAAAAATAATAAAAAAGTTTATTTCTTTCACCGTTTAAGAAAAAGAAAAAGTTCCCCATAGATGTGTAGCTAAAGCAAAACAACAACTTCGCCCCCATTTCAAAATGAAAATTGCTGAAAAAAATATATTTAGAACTCAGTAAAAGACTTCAAATGTAATTTATCTTAGTGTGTAATAATTGATCAGGGCTTATATATTCGACGACAGGGTTATATCCTTGTTTAGTCACGTATACTTTAACGAGTTGATATATGTATGTATTCTGGAATACTTTACGTTAGCAGTTAGTGTCGCCTGTTAATTAACTTGGTTAAAAAGATGATTCTTCCTTGAACGTGTCTTCCGGTTATGAATTTATAAAGAGGCAAGCGGTGTTTATGTCTGATGTTATTTGTTTTGAAGTAGTAATAAAAAAGCAAAAAGCTTTTTGTAATTGAAAATGACAAATACTCACAGCAAACATTTTTTGTAATTGTTATCATTTTGTTTTTTTATAACAAATACTATTGAAAGAGGTTTTTAAATACTTTATTTTAGCAATAGTCTGATCAGTTGTTTATATTAAGAAACGAAAAAAAGAATGTAAATAGTTATGATACTTCTGCAGTTTACGAACCGGGGGCTTTGTTAACTATTATGTATTATGTACTTTTACCTAACAATTTGATAAACAAAATATACCATAAAAATTAGATTTAACGTAAAAATCCTATCTAATAAAAGCATGGTCCGTAAACTGCAGAAGTACCATAGTAATAAGAACGTTTCCCCCCAAAAGAATAATACCGAGATATTGTATTATTTTCGCGTAAGGAAACATCTTTATTGAATGAAGTTTCTACAGCGTCAAGACTGAATATGTAGTTGTTGAGGCGAAGTTGTTGGGGTTGGAGTAAGTGGAGTCTGTTTAGTACGTGGTCAGAGCTGTTGACATGTGCCGGGAAGGTGGGGAGTAGAGGGTTGTCTCCCTCTACACTTCCATTCACGCACACCCCGCCATCAACCTCATAACTGACCACATCTCTTCTTATAACCTTGACTGTTTTAGGCTTACCCTGACAGACATACATCAACTCCTACGAATCATTGTGGATGATACTTATTTCAGGTTCCAGCAAGACACGTACAAACAAGTTTATGGCTTACCCATGGGTTTCAGTCTCTTCGGCCTCCTCGACATACCCTACATTTTCTGCGTATCTACCATCTATTCTCTGCGGTATTTCGTCAACAGTTGTGTCCATCTTGCCTTTCGACCACTTGATCATATTTTTGTTCTTTTGATAATGAGAGGTCCCGCTCTCGAAAATTAAAGTTTATCTTTGCCGGAACCTTTTTAAATTGCTTGACAGTAAGCCTTTTTTCTATTTACTGCTCTGGTATTTAATCTGTTTTTAACGTGAAATATTAATAAATTTATTTGAAATTCCATTCATATTTTCTCTTCTCATTTATTTTTGTTCATCTGTTCCACCTTCCGGTACCTATATGCCATTGCTCCTTCCTCGGATTACCAACTCACATTTATATTAACCAGCAACGCTTCAAGCAAATTCCAATTTCCTTATATATATATATATATATATATATATATATATATATATATATATATATATATAATATTTTAGCCCGAAGATTCCTCCGGGGGATGAAACGCGGGAGTCGATGTGTAGCTTAATTGCCATAAATATATTTCCGTAGCTTACTATATATATATATATATATATATGCAAACATTGTTAAAAATTACAAAATTCGTCTGTTTAATTATAATTTTTTAATTTTTTATATTTTTTCTGATGGTCTTTTTTGTAAAAAACAATTTAAAAAATTGTTCCGTAGATTTCACAGGTTTCACGAAAGTGTTCGATTCTTCGTTGAATCGTCCTCAGGTGTCAAAAGCAAAGGAACAGAAAAGTTGGAGAAAAAAAAGCATTTTAAAAAGACATCGGAGAAACGCGCAGAGAACATTTTTCGCATTGTTCCACGAAGTCGTTGACGATTTACTAGAAGCTATCTACATAAAAAAACACCAAAACACAGCAACATAAAATTAATAACATCATATATGAAACGAGTGGTAACATTTCAAAATGCTTAACGTGCTTTTGTTTCTTGGTAAGATGTAAGATTATACGATCGTTGTGAGTGAAAATGTACCATTAAAAACACGAGTAATCTAATACACGCCAGGAAAATGCTAATGAAAAAAAACATGTTTCCTTTGCCAGAGCTTGTGTGGTGATGGGTCTCTTACGATCTAAATGACTTTATGAAGTCATTTAGATCGTAAGAGACCCAACGAAAATGTAGTTTGTATTGTTTGTCGAAGAAAATGATTTAATTGAAAAGAAAATATCTTGTAAATTAGACTCCTACCACTTAAAAAAATAATTAAAACAGCTACGTTAATAGTCAGAAATATTGAAAATAGCAAAAAGTGTTTATTTTGATCATTTTATTGTTTATTGTATGATATAAGTTAAGTAGTGTTCATTGAAGGATAGTGTTGAATCGAGATCAGAGTTCGAAACGAGGTCAGTTTTAAATGTTAGGGAAATTCATCTCCCCAAATAGGGGCAGTCCAGATTGAGACCAAATTTAAAATTGCCTCAGCCATGAAGGATTTCTTGACCACTGGTTGAAAAGTGGAAAGAGGAGGTATAGTACACGGTTACGTTAAACGAGAAAGAAAAATGTATTGTAAAGTCAAGCAATATTCTTATGGGTTCACCGGAGTGGGCGGAGAAGTAATTACTGTTTTTATAAGAAAATCGCTACTTCTGCAGTTTACGGACAGTGCTATTTATAGATAGAATTTTCAAGTTGAATTCAAGTTTTACTGTATATTTTGTTTATGAAATTGTTAGGTGAAAGTACAGAATAGTTAACAAAATCTCCCTTCCCTAAGTTAAGAATGGGTTTCTAAATAATATGAGTTTCCCACACGTATCATCATCAGTGATTTCTGACTGACAATAACTGGTGGTGTTAGGGTTATGGTTAGGGTGACAATAACTGGAGTCTGGGTGAAAAGAAGTGTCCGAAAATTTTCTATGATCCCCACATCTCTCGATCACCATTGGCCATTGATTACTCGCTGGCAACGACTATTGGACTTCTTTGGAGTTTGGGTGGCAATAAACCTAACCCTTAGGTGCGAGTACTCTCTGCGCCTTTACAGTGATTGTCTTGTTAGTTCTCTCCTTCCGCGGTTTTCCATCCTTCTTGACCCTACACGAGAAGTTTGTGAGGTATCATCCGGGACTGGTTCCATCACTTTTTTGAGAGGTGGGGACAGTTTATGAACTTTCTTGCTGCTCAGTTTCCTTGGGTTCATGTGGTGGTGGTCTTTCTATACTTTTTTTGTTTTATCTTTATTACAACGTCCATGTGACTTGTTAGCATTCGCAGTAAATCTGGTTTTCTTACCGCATTCTAAGATCTACGTTAGTATGTCAGATGTTTTAATCATTGATGTTCTTTTGTAAAAACCCAGTCTTTCCAATTACACCCAATATTTTTCCAAGTTTTTCGGGATTGTTCTTTGTGCTACTATAGCTATTGGTATTATATTGACCCTCTTCATGTTTCATACCCTTTTCAGTTCTTTTGTCAAGTTTCGTTTATTTGCTTTGTTTTTCTGTCTCCTTGATATTTATCCTGTGGTCTGCAAGGACGGCAACATCTGCGATTTGACAGGATTTTTCCTTTTTCTTGAGTCTCATGACATCTCTCTTTGCTAGGATGAGTTTATCTGTTTGTATCTCTATGTCAAACAGTATTTTGTGATATTATTTTTTCCAGTTTTGCTTTCGGTTTGTGTCTGAACAATTTGTCTGGGTGTTCAAAATGCAATTATGTCCATAGTTTCTAGTGTACTGTCTTCACAACAAAATCGTGTCGTTTCTTGTTTTCCTTTTTTGCAAGTTTGCTGCGTTAACTCAGTATGTGATTTAGAGTTTCGTTTCTTTGTCAACAGAGTCTACATTTACGGTTTACTTGGATTTTATCTATCTTAGCTTTTTGGTATTCATGTCCATATATTTTCATGAGTAATTCTCTTGTCATTCACACAGTCTTCTATACTTATCAGTCCTCTTCTCGCGTCTTGCCTTTTTACATAGAGTCCATCCGTATTATCGCGTGGATGTAGTGCACTGTGTATTGTCATTAGTTTCCCATTATTCTGGTCAAGATTTCTCAATTATTTTTTGGTCAAACATATGAATTGTCCAGAATATCTTACTAGTGTAATTGTCAAAGTGTTAATCATTTTACTAGATTTCTATATAGATTATATTGATAAAGGTAATCTCTAAGAAGATTGTCTCATGACAACCGAATAGATACTACACAAGCCCCCTAAAAATTGATAAAGGTAATCTCTAAGAAGATTGTCTCATGACAACCGAATAGATACTACACAAGCCCTCTAAAAATTGATAAAGGTAATCTCTAAGAAGATTGTCTCATGACAACCGAATAGATACTACACAAGCCCCCTAAAAATTGATAAAGGTAATCTCTAAGAAGATTGTCTCATGACAACCGAATAGATACTACACAAGCCCCCTAAAAATTGATAAAGGTAATCTCTAAGAAGATTGTCTCATGACAACCGAATAGATACTACACAAGCCCCCTAAAAATTGATAAAGGTAATCTCTAAGAAGATTGTCTCATGACAACCGAACAGATACTACATAAGCCCCCTAAAAATTGATAAAGGTAATCTCTAAGAAGATTGTCTCATGACAACCGTACAGATACTACATAAGCCCCCTAAAAAATTAATAAAGGTAATCTCTAAGAAGATTGTCTTATGACAACCGAACAGATACTACATAAGCCCCCTAAAAAATTGATAAAGGTAATCTTTAAGATTGTCTCATGACAACCGTACAGATACTACATAAGCCTCCTAAAAATTGATGAAGGTAATCTCTAAGAAGATTGTCTCATGACAACCGAACAGATACTACATAAGCCCCCTAAAAAATTGATGAAGGTAATCTCTAAGAAGATTGTCTCATGAAAACCGAACAGATACTACATAAGCCCCCTAAAAAATTGATAAAGGTAATCTCTAAGAATATTGTCTGATGACAACCGTACAGATACTACATAAGCCCCCTAAAAATTGATAAAGGTAATCTCTAAGAAGATTGTCTCATGACAACCGAACAGATACTACACAAGCCCCTAACAAATTGATAAAGGTAATTTCTAAGAATATTGTCTCGTGACAACCGAACAGATACTACATAAGCCCCCTAAAAAATTGATGAAGGTAATTTCTAAGAATATTGTCTCGTGACAACCGAACAGATACTACATAAGCCCCCTAAAAAATTGATAACGGTAATCTCTAAGAAGATTGTCTCATGACAACCGAACAGATACTAAACAAGTCCCCTAAAAATGGATGAAAGAAATTTCTAAGAATATTGTCTCATGACAACCGGACATATACTACACAACCCCCTCCCCCATATGAGGATGTACTACCTGGAAGGAGCTCCCTACCTTCTTAAAAGGATGGATGTAATCCTTCAGGTTATGATCTTAAAACAACAGAACCGATAGTACACTACCCACCCTTATTTAAACATATTAAAACACAATTCTGATAACGTCAGTGTTGTCTTTTTCATTCATTTGATTAGAATCTTTGATAGACGTCACTACCGATCATGAAAGTCCGACGCTCCATACGAAATTTTAAGATCAACTAATATAAATAAACTGTCAAACGAACCGATTACAACAGTGATGTTCTAGAAACTCCATTTTGCAATTTCTTTCTTACACTCTTAATTCTTTTGTGTATTGCAACCAAAAATCAAGGAAATTCTTTTTCCGGATACGACGGATAATTAGATAGGAAACATTCCATCAAAATTCTTAAATGATTACAAAGATTCCTATTTTTTGTTTGTATCTCGGAAACTTAAAGGCAAGATCCAATATAGAATGAAAGAAGTCGTGAATTCCGTCAAGTAGATCACAGTCTAATTCGTCTGTAAATTTAATTTAGTTATTTAACGAACGGGAAGAGCAAAGGCAAAGAAAAAAAGAAATAAAAGACCTTTGAAAATCGGAAGAATTTTTGCAATGTTATTTGGATGTTTTGGGGGGTTTTGTTTTATTTTTGTTCATTGCATTTGTTTTTTTAAGTTCAAAGTATCGTTGTATTTTATTTTTTTGCGTTTCGGATATTTTATGTTCGTCTCTGTCATGTTTTTTATGTATGTTTTAATCAATTTTTTATTATCTTTTCGCCATTTTTATAGTGTCAAAAGTTTTAATACAGGCGTTTCCGTCTGTCGCCCATGTTTAATTAATCAATTTAATTTTTTATTTGTAATTTTGTTTATGTTTGTTTATTTGTCATGTTGACGGGTTAGGGTTAGGGTTATTTTTTATCTCATTGTTTAGTATTTATACAGTGTTATTTTATTCACTTTGTTTTTTATTCATTTTTGTACGTGTCTGTGTGTTTTGTTAGGCCCACCCGGAAACAAATATTTCGTCTCTTGATTAAATTTAACTCTGTCGAAGCTACCAAGATAAAGACAGCCAAGATGATCGAATAAACATTAAATAAAACAAATTTATTTCGGATGAAAGTGACAAAATGATTAAATAACCGGATACAAATATACAAAAATAAATATAAAATAGATAAGTGAAAAATAGATAAATTAAGGGATAACAATAGAAGAAAACAAAGAAGGGAAGTATGAATAAAAAGATGCGTCAGATTATACAAAAACAGAAGATGAACATAAAGAAGACATTGAATAAAAATAATAATAAGTAGAAGACGAAGATAAAAAGTAAAGAACGAACAAGATAAGGAAGAGGACGAGGAAAGAAGATGAAGAAGACGAAGAAGAGAAAGTAATGGAGAATGGAGATAGAAGCGAAAGAAGAAAAAATAGAAAGGAAGATTATGATGAAGAAGAAGATCAAGTTGAAAAAGGAGAAGAAATAAAAAAAGAGTGAGAAGAAGATATATAAAAAAGGAAAAAAAGTAAGAATAACAATACGATAAAGAGGAGGAAGAGGATGAGGAAGCGGATGAAACAGAGGAAGAAAAAGTAAGAATATGAAAAAAAAACACGGAAGAATATATAGAATAAGAAAATGATGTAAAAGAAGTAGAAGTGCAGATACGGAAAATATGTAGAAAATAAGAAGAATTTAAACTGAGAAAATACAGAAAAAGTTACAGGAAGAGAAGATGCATTTTATGAAATATGCACTAAAGATGGAGAAGGAAATTAAATAGAAGAAGAAGGAAAAAGGGGAAATAGGAAGAAGACAACGAAATAGAAGAAAAAGGAGAAGAATAACAAAAGAAAATAGAGGAAGAAATAGAAATGGAAATAATAGAAGAATGAGGATGAAGAGGAAAAAGAGATGACGGAGGGGAGGGGGAGAAGAGAATTTAAACAACAACAACAACAATAAAATACAATCGGACTTGAGACAATGAGAGAAAAGTAGTGAAAAATGAATGAAGAAGAAGAAGAAGAAGAAGAAGAAGAAGAAGAAGAAAAAGAAGAAGAAAAAGAAGAATCCTTTTAAAAACAAATGTTCCTTCAGGCTCAACGCATACGTTTCACGACATTACACCATATTTATCTCATTAGTTTTTTTCTCATTTTTCCTGTGATTTTTTTCCAACTCAGGAATCGCCGAAATGGTAATTTCTTTTAACTAAACACTTCATGCAATTTCTTTCTTTCTTCATTTTTTTCTTCTTTTGCCGTCTTAAAAAATGTCTAAATAAAAGATTGGAAAATGTTGATAGAAATAGGTGAAAAAAGTTGTACGGGCAAAAACAGATCGCGCCTCACTTATCTAATATACAAATTCTTGTTTATTTTTCGTCTGTGCGTTTTTTTCTTTTCATACTTGGGGGTCAGTGTTAGTATCAATTAGCTAAAAATTGTAATTCGATGACTGAACTGTGATGTCGAGAGGCAATTTCCATAAATAAGAAAATCAAGCGTAAGATTAAGAATTACATAAAGGAAACCCGAACACTCTCTAACGTTGGCGAGAATAAGTCCAAAGAAGATAGCTCAGATAGAAATTCAAGGGACGTAATTCAGATAATTCTTCTCCGATAATGGTCAACATCCTTCCTAAGTATTCCAATGTCGATCCATTATTTTGTTTGAGGTAATGATACGCAAATTCTTTTCTAATAAAAGTCAAGGAGGTGGTGAAACCGACGAAGAAAGAAATAAGAAACAGAAGAAGAAGAAGAAGAAGAAGAAGAAGAAAAAGAAGATGAAGAAAAAGAAAGAACTTAATAAGAAAAAAAAAGAAATAAAAAAAGAATTAAGGAACAACAAGTAAAAAGAAACAGGAAAAAGGAGACGAAAGAAAGAAAAAAATATAGAAGATATAGGAAGAAGAAGAGGAAGAAAAAGAAGAAGAAAAAAAGAGGAAGAAAAATATCGACTCTTCCTATTTACGTTTCTTTTTCGTCTTTGTAAAAATAGATGAAATTAAGGAAGAAATTAGGAAAGAGAAGAAAAAAGCAGAATAAAAGATACACAAGAAGACTACAAACAAGAAAAAGAAGGAGAAGAAAGAAAGAAAGAAAGGGAAGAGAAAGAAGAAATAGTAAGAAAAAGAACATGAATATGCTTCTCAAAGTTACATTCCCCTTCTTATCATTTTTAAAAGAAATAAAGAAGCAGAAGAAGAAGAAGAAGAATAAGGAGAAGAAGAAGGAGAAGAAAAAGACGAACTAAGAAAAGTACAGAAAGTAGAAGAAAAAGAAAGTAGTAAAGGAAAGAGAAGGAGACAAAAGTTGAGTAGAACTAGAAACAAAATAGAAGAACACAATAATAATCTCGTTATTTCTTTCCATTTTATTTGTGATTTTATTGACACACATAGTGTTGAAAAAAGTGCGTACAAATAGTCGAGGGTCACCTCCTAAGGTAAGAATGCTTGCTTAGTTACGAGTTCTATCCTGTCTCGCGGCATCTTTCACAGAACCGGTACTCATTAATACGTCTGGATGGAATGTTTGCTTGAAGAACATAGTATTCTTTGATCACCCATCTAAGTAGAAACCAGACGCAATGTCGCTTAACTTTGGTGATCTGACGGGAACAATTGCGTTAACGTGTTACAACATGGGCGTGGCCGTTATCGAGCGAAGACTTTCTATCTGCATAGATGTTCTCATTGGTGAGCGTTACCTGATCGTCTAAGAATTTCTGGAACTGTTTTGAGGCTTAACTGCTGGTTCAGCTAAAATGCAGAAATCATTTAGAAAAGGCGCCTGACTGAATAATACTGGACAGTTGCTCGTATATATCGGGTCAGATATAAAGCAGACAGATGTTACATGAAAGAAGAACTTAGATAGAAGAGTTATTGACGGAGAAGAAGTCAACATGTTATCTTTAGTTTACTTCCAGGGAACAGAAAATCTGGCCTTTCCTGACGACACTTTAATCAAAGAAGACGTAGAAGTCGTCATTCCCGATTTTAGTCTAGAAAAAAACAAAAGATTAAAGCCGATTCACTTGCGGATGCAAGAAACAGGCCGGGCTATATATATATATATATATATATATATATATAAATATATATATATATATATATATATGCATATTTACACATATATATATATATGTATATATATATATATGTATATGCATATTTACATATATATATATGTATATGCATATTTACATATATATATATATGTATATGTATATATATATGTATATGTATATTTACATATATATATGTATATGTATATGTATATATATGTATATGTATATTTACATATATATATATACATATTCATATATATATATATATATATATATATATATATATATATATATATATATGTATATATATGTGTGTCGTAATGGTCTATTGATGCATCAAGTGTGGTGCACTGTGTGTTGTGTACTCGTCACCTTTCTATTACAGTCTCCACCGACTAGTACTTCCATTCCTCTGGGCAACATCAGCAAGACCGAGAGGGAGATTCTGATGATTGGGCAACTCAGTCTCTCCATAGATATGCCCTGGCCAGCGCCCTGGAGAGAAAACGTTAGCTATGCATCTGTATAGGACTAAACAGGGGAGCGACAGGGGTCGATACCGACGAAGGGAGAGGTTAGTTCACCTCATTGGGCAACTACCGCCCGCCATAAAGCTGAGCAACTCTCAGCCAGTAAGGTGTTATCCTGCTACTGGCCACCTGCTTTACTGGGTGCGGAAGGCATAGGATAATTCCAACAAGTGGTCAGCAACCATAGCACCAAACCAAAACAAAAGAAGTACAAAGAAACCAGCACTTAGGCTAGGATGCTAGAATGTCCGTACTCTGATGACTGCCCTACTTACTGACATACTCAACATCTCCGATGTCCGAAAAACTGCTATCATCAACAACGAGCTACTGAGACTAAGGGTAGACATTGCTTCACTACAAGAAACTCGCTTAGCAGACTCCGGGTGCCTAAATGAATCAGACTATACCTTCTTCTGGCAAGGGAAGAAGGAAGAGGAAGTTCGCGAACACGGTGTTGGTTTTGCAGTCAGAAACTAACTGCTTCAAAATGTACAACTCTGTGATTCAGCCACTGAACGCCTGATTTCACTTGGTATTAACACCACAGATGGATCAATTAATCAATTGTTTGTGTGTACGCCCCAATACTCCCGGCACCTGACGACACAAAGGAGCACTTCTACACTCATCTAGATGACACCATCAAGGCATTTTCACAGAATGAGGACCTGATCATACTTGGGGACTTTAATGCGCGTGTAGGTGGTGACAACCATGCATGCCCAAGCTGCCTCGGTAACTTTGGAGTGAGTACATGCAATGATAATGGTCAGCGACTACTAGAACTCTGTGCCTACCATTACCTCTCCATTATCAACACATTCTTTGGTGCCAGGCCGCATCACAGGGTGTCTTGGAGACATCCCAGGTCAGGGTGCTGGCACCAGCTTGATCTCATTATTACACGACAAAGGTACCTAAAACATTTCCTGATGTCTAGAGCCTACCAGTGCCGATTGTGATACGGATCATTACTTCGTATGCAGCAAGGTTAAACTTCAACCCAAAGATTTCTACCGCACTAAACAGGATGGTATTGCGCGTATAGACGTTAACAAGACTCGACACCCAGACCGCATGGCAGAATTTCCTCTACCTTCAAAAAAGAGATCACAGTCAACCTACATTTGAACAGTGGGACACACTCAAGAACGACACCCACTCTACAGCTCTCAATTCTTTTGGGAGGAGGACATGTTGTAAACACAATGACTGGTATGATGCAAATTCTGCCCACCTTGAGGCAACACGTCTATCCTTACTTCATACAAAGCTAACCCATCTCCTACATCACTGGCTACACTGAGGTCTTCGAGAGGTGCAGTCCAAAAGGCTGTCAGAGAAGCTGCGATAATCTACTGGACAGACCTCTCCAAAACTATTCAGCGGGTGGCTGATACAAGCAACATGAAAAACATGTATGACGGGATCAGGAGAGCTACTGGACTTATAATCAACAAAATTGCACCACTGAAGTCCAAGTCGGGTGAACACATACTAGACAAAGTCAAACAGCTGGACAGATGGGTAGAACACTACTTCGAGCTTTATTCCAGGGAAAACGAGGTACATCAATCTGCTCTGGATTCCATTGATCGTCTCCCCCTGATGCATGAGTTTGACGAGCAGCCTTCCATAGAAGAACTATCCATCTGGAAAAGGCCCACGAAAAGACTATATTCCAGCAGAGGTCTTAAAAAGTGGAAAAGCTAGCCTGCTTCAGCCCCTTCATAACCTTTTGATACAGTGTTGGAGAAAAGGTTCAGTGCCTCACAATATGAGAGACGCAAACATCATCACACTCTACAAACACAAAGGGGACCGCAGTGACTGCAACAACTACTGCGGTATCTCACTGAGCTTCGTTGGCAAGCTATTCGCACGCATAGTACTACTGCGACTGCAAGTTCTTGCCGGTCGAATTTACCCGGAATCTCAATGCGGCTTTCGTTCAGAACAGACCAGCCTCTGTATCTCGCCTTTATAGATCTGACTAAGGCGTTTGATGTCGTGAGCAGAGACGGTCTATTAAAGATCCTCCCACAATCGGATACCCACCAAAACTGCTTAGCATCATAAGATCCTTTCACGATGAC
>OY744544.1:56788324-56813324 GCA_963556195.1 Sepiola atlantica | reverse complement strand
ACACTTCATATTTAAAATTTCCGAAACAGTTACATGATAAACAGCTGGTCATTCCTGTTTAATATTTCACAATTCAAGTCATGTCACCTTTTGTATTTGTAAATTTTCAAACAGAAAGTCGGCTTATGCAAGTGCTAAGTCTGTGATATTTTGAATTTATTTAGTATCCCTGGGAATTTAAATTGCATTTTCTTTCTTTGTTTAAATTGACAAAAATCATTTTCAGACTATATATATTCGCCCCTCGAAAAAGTAGAGCAATGTAATGGTAGTATTAACACAGCATGACGTCACTTGCTTTATAATGCATCGTCCTTTCCCTTAAAAAAAGAAGTAGAATGTTTAGACGTTAAGCCGCCGATAAAGTGTTAAAATTATCATCGTTTATTCGCTGTTTTAAATTGGCCGAGCGGTTAAAGACGTTGGATTTGAGTTGAAACATACTTGTAGTCCGGGGTTTCGAATCGCATGACCGGTAGTGAATAGTAATATCTCTATGCTGATGAGTCCCGATTTAAAAAGAACGAAACGTATACCGTAGATAATAAACAATAACAAATATTATATATATATATATATATATATATATATATATATATATATATATATATATATATATTAGTGTTTGAACAATTAATCGGAATAAGAATCGGGAATCGAAAAAAACCCAGAAATCTTGGGGGTATTTTAGGAGAAATTATGTACTAATATTAAAAATATTTTTGATCAACACAACTTGACAAACAATCTCTGGCAAGTTAGGGAGAGAAAGATAAGCAAAGAGACAGATACAGACATAGCTAGATAGAGAGGCGGAGAGAAAGAAAGAGAGAGTCAACAGATGACGATTAGAACGGAAGTGACGCCGCCGTTACTAAAATAACGTTGCCACGAACGATAGCCAGGGAGATGCGTTGGAACAACCAGGCTGACTCACGGGGCTCGTACCTAGACGTTGAATCCTCCGTCCAATGTCCCGACAAAATTTAACAGTCTCGGGGCCAAGCACACCCGACGTTTCCACTGAAATTGGTTGGAAGACGAAACGGTCAGTGTGCGAGCTGTATTTTCCGCGCTTCCTTGTTTCGGCGAGCAGAGCCGCCGTGCCGGGCTTCACCGCGGATTCCGCAATCCTTGCTGGTGAAAAAGAATTAGAACAAGTGGCGTCCCAGATCAGTGGCTTTTCCGACTGGTTCAATGATTAATGTAAAACCTCGCCTGACTACGTCGTTAAGGGCAGAGTGCCGAGGCAGGCGGCCGGCACTAAATCGACAAGAGAGAGCATGCAGGGCAAACTCGTTTACGACCTGACCACAGCGGCACCAGTGTGGGTGGCACAAACGGAGTATTGGAAAGATTTGAGTCTCATTTATGAGTCGAAAAACAATTCTTTTAATATTTAAAAAAAAAAAACTTAACACTTAATTTTTCATTGCTGGTACTAATGATAAAATGATAACTATTAATAATTTTAAACTATTAGTAAAACTAAATCCTTTTGATCACAATAACATCAAAATAGTATTTAAATTTAGTTCACTTGTGTAAAACATGAAAAAAAAACAATGAAACTTTGCATAAATTCGCTAAGTAATCTTTAAAGGAATGCAGTTTATTTATAAGATTTCGAAAAATGTTTTAACATTTAATAAAGTATTTTCTTTAAAAAAAATACTGACAAACATCAATGATAATTAACTTTAAAAAAAATGTAAAAAAAAAAACATGTTTCAATTTTCTTTATATGGTGTTTTTTGTCCGGTGGACTTTGTCCGGTTCCTCACCATTGGTGAACGTCGTTACAGGAGGTGGCCAAAAAGTGGAAAAATAAACCTTTGAAATGTTACCATGAAAGGCTTAGTGTAGATTTTAATCAGGTATAGAAGAATTAGTGAATTTAAGAATTTTTACGGCACGGTGCGAGAAATCACTTTGGCGTCAGTTTTAAAACTGTAACATAAAAGAAAAATTCTAAAGATATAAAAAGTCGATTAGGATGGAGATAGAAGGCAATAAAATCAAAGACGAATCATGAAATGCTTTTTGTTATTGAAACCGTTCGGCAGTTAAATTGTTACATTTTTCTTCTATTGATGTGACACAAGTACACTTCTTTGATACTTCATGGAAAAGAGTGGAAAGTTGCTCTCATAAAAATGTAAGTATATATATATATATATATATATATATATATATATATGTCTGTCATTTTTTAAGGTAAATACACTTTTTTAGATCATAGTGGAGCGGTTATGCACAATCGAGTAATACATCTCTATCAAATGTAAGTATATTCATACCGCAGATATTAGTATGGGAGAGAAATTTCACTGAATTAGCCTTTTCAGAACATCTTCAATTTATAATCAAGACAAATTGTGTGTATTAAAAATAGGCAGAAACAAATGTATGAACCGAAACGCTTTTAAAACAAATTTGGAACATTTATTTAATCATTATATTATATATGGACTAGAAAAACCGTCTTAGGGCGGGTATAAGTAATACATATATCATTGCTTTAAAAAAAAATTTTTCTTCCCATGAGGGGGTATAGTACGGTTTCAGTGGCACCTCCCTTAAAGGTAAAGTATACAAAAAATAATAATGTGCCGCTTCCTCGCTTCCTAGAGTAGATATTCTATAGTTCATAATAATAAGTTCAATAGTTTAGGATTTTATCAAGCACATACATAATATTGACGCTCGAGTGCACACACCGAGCTTTTAATAAGTTTATTACTTAACATAACTCCAGATTTAATGTAGTGCGATTCTTTTATGAATGTAACTTATTTGAATTTTTTTTGCGGACAGGTGCAAGTTCGGGTTGGCGCACCTAAATAGTACACTTAAAAAAACAAATAATCTGCCCATGTTACTTATTTGAAATTTTTTTGCGGACAGGTGCAAGTTCGGGTTGGCGCACCTAAATAGTACACTAAAAAAAACAGATAATCTGCCCATGTTACTTATTTGAAATTTTTTTGCAGACAGGTGCAAGTTCGGGTTGGCGCACCTAAATAGTACACTTAAAAAAACAAATAATCTGCCCATGTTACTTATTTGAAATTTTTTTGCGGACAGGTGCAAGTTCGGGTTGGCGCACCTAAATAGTACACTTAAAAAAACAGATAATCTGCCCATGTTATTTATTTTTACCAACATTTATATTGATCGGTTCATAAAGAATAACTTTATATATCTTCATCTTCTAACAATCGTAATAATTCGTTCATTAGTTTAGGAGATTACAAGTTTTTGGGTGTGCGCTTCCCCAAAATGATAAATCTTTCAAGAAGAAAGAAAAAGCAATATCTTCATATTACCTACCAGTTACCGAGAATATATATTCCAACATTGATATAAGGTTTATCAAAAGATAAATAAAGATATATTTTTTAAACTTATGCATATGCATCCCCTAAATATTACAAAAGAAAATGTGTTAATTTTACTCACTGTGTATCTTATAATATATATTCTAAAACTCATGATGATCCATTCACTAGTTTAACAGATTACCCTGTAAATACACACACACACACACACATATATATATATAAATAAATACACAACCCAACTTTATAAATATCGAAATATATACACTATATATATATATATATATATATATATATATACTATATATATATAATGTATATAAATATACATATATATATATATATGTATATATATACATTATATATATATATATGTATATATATATGTGTGCATGTGTTTGTGTGTGTTAAAGTGTAACCAACCGGTTGTCTATGTGATATGACAGCCGTTTTGCCCAAAGCACACACTGGTATCAATATTGTCCCTAATTTTGACATCAATAACCCGATTTGCGCTCGGCCAGTCATACGAGAAGTCCCAGCTCACCACAGCTTGCGTTATTTGTTGCTTTCGTCAACGTCTATATCGAGACGGCCGCCATTTTCTCCAGCGGCTGACATGGCGTAGACGCGAACAATAGGGAAGCGCCATATTGGATTCACGTGACGCTAACCCTGACCAACGCCACTGGAAGCCAATAACACGTTGATTATGGACATGGGTTGCTTATAGCTGAATTTATTATTAGATTGCACAGATAGTCTGATACTCTATCATTACTCGTTATAAATGTATAAGTTTTCACACACACACACTCCCCCTCTCTATCTCACTCTCTCTCTCTTTCTAATATCTCTCTATTTATATAAAGTTAGGTATATGTATATCATTATACATTTCTATGCGTAGTATTTACGACAAAACTAATTATCCGATCATTATAAATTTTGAAAAACAACTGCTGGGCGTGGGAGTTTGTAACTTGGGCGATATTCGGTTTAATTAAGTTTTATACAAAGATAATAAAGAGGAGTGAGAACCGTCGTGTAAATACAGATTCCTCCGAGTTTTGTGAAATACTAACAACAGATGTCAGACATCAATTAATGAATATTTTCACAAATTTCAGTTCTTTTGAAGCATTTTAAACGGTTTTTAGGGGGCATAATTTAATCACAACTTCCTATTTTAAAAAACAAATATTTCAGATTTGCATTAAATTTGATCTATAGTCATTAGCAACTAAGTAAGCAAGATAACATGAATTTCTTATTAAAATTCCTTTAGCCTGCGTCTTCACTCTTTAGACATTTACTAAAATCTAAAATCATGGAATGGATTTTGATTCATAATTGGATTCTAGGCATAAAGTTTAGTGGCATATCTCTATTTTAATCTTCATAGACAGACATAAAAGTGTTTAAAAATTTTTCTTTTCGAGCAATAAATATTGCCCACCCTAATACTGGTATTCTTAAAAAATAATAAATTTCAAAAGAAAATTCAAACACTTCAAGAAATTGAGATGACCGATAAAATAAAGGTCACAATCGCACGTACTTAATAAACACACATGACTTTGACAAAGAGAAGTAGAAAATAATAAAAACTAAAATAAAAAAACCATAAAGAATATCAGTATGCGTACCCCCCGCAAACCCGCACAGACGCAAAAACGCCAAACAATAACACATTTCCTCAAATTAAACAACACTCTTTCAAATCGAAAGACATTTCTTCAAATGGTTTTACATATCTGATGAGAGCGGGCCACCGCTTGATACGCGTTATATAAAATGATAAAATGATAAAATAATAAATAAATGTTGAAAAAAACTTTTTACAAATGTTGATAGCCTTACTCCTTTACATATATGCTTTTCTCTCGTTGGAACTGCACTAATACTGCACTACCCTCTTCTCTCTCTCTCGCTATATATATATATATATATATATATATATATATATATATATATATATATATATATATATAACTAAAACTAAATTAGGTAAAATATTATTGAACTTAATGTACACTCATTTCCCACCAACAACATACTCCATAAAATCTTTAATAACAACACACTGAAACTCAGCTATTGTTGTGGAGAAAACTTGGAAAAATCATAAAAAAGGCACAACAGTAAAATACTAAACAATTCAGTAACCTCAAATGCTAGGAGAACATGTAACTGTACAAACAAATCAAACTGCCCCCTAGACCAAAAGTGCCTATCAACCCAAGTGGTCTATGAGGCATCTATCTCCTCAACCGAAAACCCATCCCAGACTAATTATTATATTGGTTTGGCGGGAAACAACTTCAAAGAGAGATTCTACAACCATAACCTCTCCTTTAACAACCCTAACCGCCCTGGCCAAACTGGTCTATCACTACACTACCACAAAATAAAAACAAAAAAGAAACTCTTATAATAAAATGGAAAATCCTAAAAAATCTAGCACCTGTAAATCAATGAGCACACCATGCACATTATGTCTAAATGAAAAACTCGAAATTATCCGTTTTAAAAACAGAAATAAACTCCTAAATAGAAAACAAGAGACATCTATTAACTGTAAACATAGTAGACTCTACCCCCTTAGCAACCCCCCATGCTCCACCTTAACCCCACACCAATACCTCACATATATAAAAATGAATCATTACATTTCTTTCTCCTAGATACCCCCTACACATTTACCTCACCCCTCCCCATTATACACTACCTCAAAACACATCATGACCACTTACCAACCCACCCAAATGTATAACTCAACCCCACCCCAGCAAGCCTTGGTGATTCTATAGATATATAACCAGCCTACTGAACCATCAATAATATCAAATCTCTTAGTATTACCTATAATTTTCATCCCAAAAAACCTCTCTGTCATACTGCCACCACGAATTCTACCACAATTATCTCTCACTTAAACCCATAACCGTGATAGCTGTAAACTCTGATATCACTTAGATTAATCTAATTTAAATTACAAAATCCTTTGAAATACCAAAATCTGATTACCACCTTGATCATTTAGTTATTAACTGATATTCAGTCTTAACTATTAGTGGATCTATAATAGCTTACCACCATCTGCATACTTATTATGTCCATTGACCTTGCGAGTGGCGGAGTTATTATTATTATTATTATTATTATTATTATTATTAGTAGTAGTAGTAGTAGTAGTAGTAGTAGTAGTACTATTGTCATTATGACTATCGTAAGTATTGGCATTATTATTATTATTTTTATTATTTTTATTATTTTTTATCATTTTTATTATTATTATCATTAATAATACTAAGAGTGGTATCACCACCAAACTTCTTTTATATATTAATTACTATACTATAATTACAGTTAACAAATATTATCACAACGAGAAATACTACTATTACTGATATTAATATCATTATAAAAGTTACAACTAGTAATATTATTAGATAATGACGACTAATTAATATAGAAATGGAATATTAATACCCTAAATAAAATTATAAAACATTTTATACGATGACAACCAATGATATGCGACAATATTTTAATTTTTATTTTTATCTTATTTTTATTATATAGAATAAATTCAAACCCATCCTACCCATCACACTCTCCGCTCCAGATAAGATTAATGTCACAATAACCCAGACACTAAATACCACCCCACCCAATTTCCTAAAATATCACCCGTTAGAATCTACCCCCTCTTCCTTTCCTTTATTTGCCATATGCGAACCGCGTCTTCATCCCCCTCCCTCAAATTCATGTCCACCCCCAATTTCCTGTTGTTGTTGAATTATAGAAATTTGAGCAGTGGTTTCCAAAATGCCTGAAGAGTTGACGTTTATTTTAAACGTTAATGAAACACAATATATTATGTAGCAAACGGAATAAAACCATCAACAAAATATATATATATATATAAATTATACAGAAGAAATTAAGTTATATTTAGTATAAATATAGCAGGTCGTAACGATCAGATGTATAGCATATATATATATACATATATATATACATATATAATCTTAATTAGTAGATAGAAACTATTTATTCAAAATACTGTTTCCAAAAAATTCTATTATTAAAATTATTCTTTTTTCATCATTTAATAGTTACCCTGTGGTCTGCTGAGACGGCAACATCTACATCTGGCAGCTTTGCTTCTTTCTTGTTAACTACAATGCCGTCTGATCTCCTTGCTTGTATAAGTTTATCTGTTTTTTACTACCATGTCTCAGATGATTTTGTAATTTGCGTTGTCCAGTACTGTCTCCCGTTTGTGTTAGTACCATTTGCTTGCGTATTCAAAATGCAGTCATTTGCATTGTTCCCAGTGTACTGCTTCTCCACTCAGTCGTATATGCAACTCAGTAGTAGTTCTAAACCGAGTCATTATCTGTGATTGCGTTGCAACTTTGCTTAACCTGAGATTTGCATGACTTCGTTATAAACTGGCACCTCTCTCTTGTCGCCGTACTTGCCCCGATCAATTCACACGGACATATGAGGCTTTTTTTCAATTGTGGATTTATTATCTTCAGGAAAGTGTAACAATACCGTTACATATATCAACGAGAGATACACATTAAGAGTTTATTCAATGTGTTAGTCAGAGAGATATAGAGACGGCTTTAACCGCCATTTTCTGATAGGCTGTTATTGTTCACCCGTCCAACCTAATTTTGGGTTTGGGGGATGAGCAGTTTTAGTGACTGCTACAATCAAGGGGCTGACAAGAAAGTGACTTAAAATCACTTTTGTTGAAAGTAACGTAATAGTTTTAATATTCGTTTACCCGTCGTGGTTATCCTTTCGCTCCTTGATCTGTCAATCATTCCAAAGTTCTATCACCACATTTTATACAAGAAAATGGAGTGCTTTCATTATGTCACAATCGCTTACTGGAGTCTGAGTGACGGCAAGTCTTCCCAGATTTTCAGTGTTCTACACTTATTTCTATAAATGTTGTATATTATTTTGCAACCATTAATAATTACTCGAATGATTATTCTTATTAAATGACAATAAATACAAAATATGATAATTGTTTCATTTATTCAGATTAGAAAAAAAACATACTTCATGGAAAACATTAAAGCGTGTAAATAATAAGTGTTAAAACAATGTTAGATATTTCGGACAGTAAACCGTCCTTTATAAAACGTTCTTATAGAAATTGACTTAATATGTAAGTGTTAATAAAAACGTAATTATGGATGTGCCGTATGTGTTACTTATCCGAATAAATTCCGAATCTGTTCCCCCAAAGATTATTCACATTTAGAATCAGCTGTGTGTTACTCAACGCACATTGTATCCTCAAAACCGCTCAACATTCGAACCCGCTTTTCAGCATTTTACATGTAAACTTTCAACCAATATGAGCGAACGTCTTGTCCACGACATAATCTCTTTTTGTAAACCTGTCTTTCAATAAAATTAAGTTTATTTTCTGATTATTTGAACTTTCGACCAATATGAGCAAACGTCTTGTCCGCGACAGAATCTCTTTTTGTAAACCTGTCTTTCCATAAAATTAAGTTTATTCTCTGATAATTTCAAGTTTCGACCAATATGGGTTAACGTCTTGTCCACGACAGAAACTATTTTTGTAAACCTGTCTTTCAATAAGATTAACTTTTTTCTCTGAATATTTCAACTTTCGACCAATATGAGCCAACGTCTTGTCCATAGCGACGTCTCCTTTTACACTCCAGAAACCATTTCTTCCCTTCAATTGTTTATAGTAATTAGCTCCATTAGTTCCAATTATTTTGCATGGAAAGAATCTGAATTGAATTTTGATCTTGTCTTTGTCTTGTCTTGCTTTTTAAAATTTAAATTCTAATTGATTTCTATAAAACACTCCTTCTATTTCGCTGGCCCTCCCAAGCCGCCAGTTCCTTACCCTCGATTGGGTCGAACATCGGGAAACGAAATCGCGCGCAAATTAAGCGTGAAATTAATTTCATGCTTTGTAAGCAGGATTTAAGGAAGGCGAAAATGTCCGGATCGAATTCAGTTTTCTATCCTGAGAAAATAACTAATAAAAGTAAACTAAAAACAAAAAGAACGACGATGACGTCGGTAGTCAGTGAACAAGCTTCGCTTCCACTCTTCCTTGTTTGGTACAATCCGAATGACTATTTCACGTGTTAACGTTAACCTCTTTATTTCATTGCACCAATGGCGCTCATCGAGACTGAAAAAACGACCGAGTTTTTCAAATAAAATTTATGCACCAGCCACTTTCTGCGGTCGATGTTGCGCTGGTTAATTCATCTCCGCGTAAATGTGTTATCGAGTGTAAAACATTATCATCTTTATTTTAAACTTAGAACAATAATAGACTGAAGCCCAACTTAAGAGAGTATCATTTCAAAATCGCATTCAAATATACTAGCCCTACCCCGTCGAAATTCTACGGTGGTTTTATTCTTAAAGAAACTCTTTCTTTTTCTTTTATATTACAGATCTTTATCATAAATCCCTCCATCCTTTTTTTTTTAAATAGGAGGAAGAGAACAGTTTAAAGAAATGCCATTTTCATACGTTATTTCGTTTTAGAAACAAGATAACGCCACAACTGAACAAAAAAAGTCAGTCTGTCTTTTATATTTGGTTCTTTTGCCAGGAAGAGACGTTCTTAGTTTTTTTTATATCATTGAATCTTTTGAAATTTTCTTGGTACTCCTTACCAATTGAAGGTACTTCCTCGACTATCAGTCCGATAGAGTGTTGACCGTTATGTTTTTTCTGCTTTTGCCTATACTTGTCTGGGTAGTCTTAAGAGGTCCACTCTCCCACGCTTCACCTTCTTTCTTTAGGAAATAGAGTTGGTTTATGGCTAATCGCCCGAGGCGCTACCTCTTGTACGCTGGCTTTCCTACTCCACCTTTGTGCCACATCTTCCTGCGGTGGGAAGGAGGTAGATACCTCTTAGGATGTTGTTATGAAGGTTTGAGAACGAATGAAACCCGTTTGTACTGCGAATTGAACAATGACCTTTTTTTACATTGTGATTATATTTTTCTTTGTCTAAGGTGAGATTATTTTAATCGGTTCTATTTTGTAACCAAACAAAATTCTTATAATCCTTTTGCCTATGTATGGGACGAAATACTTTCACCTTATGTTTATTGTAATTGGATGCAGTGTATTCTTATGTCTCTTCTCTTTTATTTAGGCGAAAATAAGTGTACCTGATTTCCTTTCGTAACAAATAGAAGTATGTGTTATTTGAAAATCAAGCAACAATCCGTTGTCGCCACTGATTAGATGCAAATATTTTTTTAATTAGTTTTCACTTATTTTTCGGGTGACAACATTTTTCCTCAGAGACATATTCGGTGTTCCTCGCATATATTAGTAAAAAGTGACCTTTTTCTTAATAACGTCGGTTAACACACTTGTCGTGTTCCCTTGATATAATGAAACGGTATGTTTGAACAACCAGAACTGAACACGTTACATGCTAATAAGTACAATAGAATGGGCAAGCTCCTAGACGCATCTGTTTTCAAATGTTAAATTTAAAAAATTGAGCATTTTATTATACTTTTTAGCATTTCACGTGCTCAAGTCCTGATTAAGGATGTTCAAATACACCGTTTTATTATATCAAAGAAACCCGACAACAACAACAACAACAACAATAGCAACAAGTGTATTAACTAATAAAACGGGCCCACTTTAATTAATATGGCAGAAACACCCAATATGTCACCGAGGAAAGGTTTTGCACCAGAAAAAATTAAGATAAAAGTGAAAAATATATATATATATATATATATTTGCATCTTATCAGTGGGTTTCAACAGCTTTTTGCTTGATTTTCAAATTTAAATAAAAAACAAATGCTTACTCTGTAATAGTTAAATGATTTGGTAATTTTCGTTGTCCATTACTGTCTCGGGTTTTTGTTAGTACCATTCGCCTGCGTGTTCGAAATGCAATCGTTTGCATAGTTCCCATTCGCCTGCGTGTTCAAAATGCAGTCGTTTGCATAGTTTCCATTCGGGTGCGTGTTCAAAATGCAGTCGTTTGCATAGTTCCCATTCGCCTGCGTGTTCAAAATGCAGCCGTTTGCATAGTTCCAATTGGCCGAAGTCTGCAAAATGCAGTCGTTTGCATAGTTCCCATTCGCCGAAGTCTGCAAAATGCAGTCGTTTGCATAGCTCCTATTAGCCTGCGTGTTCAAAATGCAGTCGTTTGCATAGTTCCCATTCGCCTGCGTGTTCAAAATGCAGTCGTTTGCATAGTCCCTATTCGCCGAAGTCTGCAAAATGCAGTCGTTTGCATAGTTCCCATTCGCCTGCATGTTCAAAATGCAGTCGTTTGCATGGTTCCCATTCGCCGAACTGTGCAAAATGCAATCGTTTGCATAGTTCCCATTCGCCGAAGTCTGCAAAATGCAGTCGTTTGCATAGTTCCCATTCGCCTGCGTGTTCAAAATGCAGTCGTTTGCATAGAACCTATTCGCCTGCGTGTTCAAAAAGCAGTCGTTTGCATAGTTCCCATTCGCCTGCGTGTTCAAAATGCAGTCGTTTGCATAGTTCCCATTCGCCTGCGTGTTCAAAATGCAATCGTTTGCATAGTTCCCATTCGCCGAAGTCTGCAAAATGCAGTCGTTTGACTAGTTCCCATTCGCCTGCCTGTTTAAAATGCAATCGTTTGCATAGTTCCCATTCGCCGAAGTCTGCAAAATGCAGTCGTTTGCATAGTTCCCATTCGCCTGCGTGATCAAAATGCAGTCGCTTGCGAAATTCCCATTCGCCTACGTGTTCAAAATGCAGTCGTTTGCATGGTTCACATTCGCCTGCGTGTTCAAAATGCAGTCGTTTGCATAGTTCCCATTCGCCTGCCTGTTCAAAATGCAGCCGTTTGCATAGTTCCAATTCGCCGAAGTCTGCAAAATTTAGTCGTTTGCATAGTTCCCATTCGCCGAAGTCTGCAAAATGCAGTCGTTTGCATAGTTCCTATTCGCCTGCGTGTTCAAAATGCAGTCGTTTGCATGGTTCCCATTCGCCTGCGTGTTCAAAATGCAGTCGTTTGCATATTCCTTATTCGCCGAAGTCTTCAAACTGCAGTCGTTTGCATAGTTCCCATTCGCCTGCATGTTCAAAATGCAGTCGTTTGCATGGTTCCCATTCGCCGAACTGTGCAAAATGCAATCGTTTGCATAGTTCCTATTCGCCTGCGTGTTCAAAATGCAGTCGTTTGCATAGTTCCCATTCGCCTGCGTGTTCAAAATGCAGTCGTTTGCATAGTTCCCATTCGCCTGCGTGTTCAAAATGCAATCGTTTGCATAGTTCCCATTCGCCGAAGTCTGCAAAATGCAGTCGTTTGTATAGTTCCCATTCGCCTGCGTGTTTAAAATGCAATCGTTTGCATAGTTCCCATTCGTCGAAGTCTGCAAAATGCAGTCGTTTGCATAGTTCCCATTCGCCTGCGTGATAAAAATGCAGTCGCTTGCATAGTTCCCATTCGCCTGCGTGTTCAAAAGGCAGTCCTTTGCATGGTTCCCATTCGCCTGCGTGTTCAAAATGCAGTCGTTTGCATGGTTCCCATTCGCCGAACTGTCTAAAATGCAATCGTTTGCATAGTTCCCATTCGCCGAAGTCTGCGAAATGCAGTCGTTTGCATAGTTCCCATTCGCCTGCGTGTTCAAAATGCAGTCGTTTGCGTAGTTCCCATTCGCCGAAGTCTGCAACATGCAGTCGTTTGCATAGTTACCATTCGCCTGCGTGTTCAAAATGCAATCGTTTTCATAGTTCCCATTCGCCGAAGTCTGCAAAATGCAGTCGTTTGCATAGTTCCCATTCGCCGAAGTCTGCAAAATGCAGTCGTTTGCATTGTTCCTGTTCGCCTGCGTGTTCAAAATGCAGTCGTTTGCATAGTTCCCATTCACCTGCGTGTTCAAAATGCAGTCGTTTGCATAGTTCCCATTCGCCGCAGTGTGCAAAATGCAATCGTTTGCATAGTTCCCATCTGCCGAACTGTGCAAAATGCAATCGTTTGCATAGTTCCCATTCGCCGAAGTCTGCAAAATGCAGTCGTTTGCATAGTTCCCATTCACCTGCGTGTTCAAAATGCAGTCGTTTGCATAGTTCCCATTCGCCGCAGTGTGCAAAATGCAATCGTTTGCATAGTTCCCATCTGCCGAACTGTGCAAAATGCAATCGTTTGCATAGTTCCCATTCGCCAAAGTCTGCAAAATGCAGTCGTTTGCATAGTTCCCATTCGCCTGCGTATTCAAAATGCAGTCGTTTGCATGGTTCTCATTCGCCTGCGTGTTCAAAATGCAGTCGTTTGCATAGTTCCCATTTGCCGCAGTGTGCAAATACAGTCGTTTGCATAGTTTCCATTCGCCGGAGTGTTCAAAATGCAATCGTTTGCATAGTTCCCATTCGCCGAAGTCTGCAAAATGCAATCATTTGCATAGTTCCCATTCGCCTGCGTGTTCAAAATGCAGTCGTTTGCAAAGTTCCCATTCGCTGAAGTGTTTAAAATTCAATCGTTTGCATAATTCTCAGTGTACTGCTTCCCCACTCAGTCGTATATGTAACTCAGTCGTAGTTCTAAACCGAGTCATTATCTGTGATCGTGTTGCAAGTTTTCCTAGCCTATATATGAGATATATAATTTTTTAAATTTATTTGTAACCAACGAAGTCTATTTAAATTATTTGCTTAAATTATATTTTGTGAGCAATATTTAAGAAAAGTAAAACTTTCCGGATCGAATTCAGTTTTTTATTTGGATAACATAAATAATCAAAAATAGCTTATGAAGGACAAAATGGCGTCGGTAGTCAGTCAACAAGGATGTGTTCGACTCTTCTCTTGTTTGATAAATTAGTAATGACTATTTGACGTGTTAACGTTAACCTCTTTATTTCATTGCACCAATAGCGCTAATGAAGTCTTTTTTAGCCATAGTTTTCAAACCAGATTAACACACTATCCACGTTTTTGAAGCCAGTGTACCGTTAGTTAAATAATGTCTGCGTAAATATTTTCTCGAGTGTAAAAAAATATCAGCTTTTTAAAAACCTAGAATATTAGTATACTGAAGTCCAACTTAATAAATGTTTAGTTTAACAAATGTCGAAATTAAACATATGCTTTTCCAGTTGAGGATACGTCTTCGATATTCAGTCCGATAATCGCTTTGTTTCTGTCGGGCTGAGGTATGGTTCTGTTCAGTCATAGAAAGTCCATCATCCCAGGATTTACCTTTTCTCTTTGAAAAGAGGTTACCTTATTAGTAATCGCCTGAATGCATTGCTCCGGGTGTGCTAACTTTTTCAAATTTCAGATGACCTAGTGTGTAACCTCCTGTCGAAGAGTTACATTAATATACACAAGGTGTTTGGAAAATCGACAGCATTACTACGGAATTATGTTCTACTAGTATACACTCGGAATAAAAAAAATACCGAAAAGGTATGCTCCGCTCGTGTTCACACTAATACTCAAATAAAATGACAGAACTACGTTAGTAATTTAAGTTTTCATATAACATTTCTATCATCAATTCTGATGACATAAAAATACCTACTGTTAACTTTTTATTATAGAGTGGACGATTTCTTCCTGAATTTATTTCAGCCGCTGATTTAAGTTTATGGTGGTTATCTGAGCTGTTTGCGTTCTCGCTTCTTATCACCACATGAAATTGTTAAGTCCGGAGACAAGACACTAGCACGTTTTGTACTTGTTAAATTTTGAATGACAGGACGAATATAATATATTTATTTATATGAAAATGTACGAACAAATACACATTTGTTTTTATTGTACAGTGAAGGCAACGTATGAATAAGGAAAACAGTTCCCATAACGCTTGGATTCCGTGTTATAATACATTGACATAAATATTTCGAAACATGTTCTTATCTTCAACATCTAACACGTATAATTTATGTAATAGTGCGCTGTTATTTGAAAATATGGCATGATCAACCACTTTCCTTGTGACAGGGTTTGAGTTAAAATAAGTCTAAGCCTCGTGTTGACACATACATCGACACTTCTTTTGGTGTGAGGTGACAATTATCTCCAAAGTAGACCTAGTGCAGAATCCCATTAAAAATATAAATGTTGTTCGTTGGCAATCGTCTGCCTCAGGAGATAATATACTTCTGAGTCTCAGATTAATCCGTTGCCGAATTGCAGTCTGCTGTGACTGTGCACGCCTATTCTGGATCGGTAGGTTCTGTTGCAGCTGCCACATATGTTTCTAACAGCTCAGTTGCAGCCCTTTGCCGTCTACTCTATCCTCTCCTTCCACTCTCTCTCCGTTTCCCCGTCTCTCTCTCGCACTTTCTCTCTCTCTCTATCTCTCTCTCTCTCTCTCTCTCTCTCTCACTATATATATATATATATATATATATATATATATATATATATATATATATATATATATATATATAAATATATATATATATATTATTTCTACGGAAAGGGAAAATAGTCATTTTTCTTAATGGCATAAATCTTAACAGACATGTAGTATTTGAACAGGCATATTATTTTTATCTGTTAATTATATAGATGGATGTTTCCACAGGTGGCGCTAGTATATATATATATATATATATATATATATATATATATATATATATATATATATATATATATATATATATATATATAAAACAAGTAAAAGATTAGAATAAAAATTGTGCAAAATACAATATTTATTAAATCATCAGTCTTTAGAAAACAAGGGGGTTTTAAATAAAATATATTTTATTAATCCTTCCATAAGCAATGGCTTTTCAAAAAATGATATCTTATCGTTAGAGGAGAGCTAACATATAAGTAAATAAGGGAAAATTACCAACAGTCAGAATTCCAAAAGATATTAAAAAAATAATATAAAATGTAAAAATAAAGTATAGGCAAAAAGTCATAGTTAAAGGTGTACCATAAGAATTCGTAGAAACAGATTTTAAGTAAGGTAAAATCCAGTCCGATTTTATTTTAAAAAATGGTATTCGAAGTTTTGAAAATCCGCTGAAGTTGTGAATAGGCAACACCAATTAAATGACCCAGACGATTCGTCCAGTTGAAAAAAAGTTTCCCTGTGTGAAAGTTAACTTTCATACACCGCAACCTTTGCATACCGTTGAAGTATATACAGAAACCAAAAATATACACAGAATATATTATATGTTTTCATATTAAACTAAGTTAATGAATGTCTGCTACGCTAAGGCCTCTACTACATATTTAAATCACACAAAATACATGTATAAATATTGCCAAACTTTGCGATTCAATTATGTAAAAATAAAACAAACTCCTATTCTTTTAAACTATTTTTTATTTAGCTGTTATTTGCAATTAACTCAAAAGGTTCTATTTATTATGCTTATCTGTTCTGACTGCATGTTGTTTGACCCACGCTCTAATTTTATGCATTATCTATACTTCTCGCTTCTGTCACTCATTATTTTTAATACCAGTCGAAGGTAATAAAAAAAAGGAATAACAAGATAGGAATAGTCCGTTATAACCGAAAGATAATATTACCAGTTTAACAATAATATTTAACTACAATCGTATCTGTAAAGGGAAGGACACACACACACACACACACACACACACACACACACACACACACATATATATATATATATGTAAAAAGAGACAAACAGAAAACAGGTTAGAATGCAGGAGAAAAACAAAAACAAGAGATTTGACCGGTTTCGTTCGTATTATCGAACGTCTTCAGAAAAGGTGAAGATTTGGAAACACTTTTATGTTATTTTGAAGGCACGCACATGGAAGAAGGAAAAGATGATCCGATTGGACCATGTGAGAAGACCCTTAGTTACATTGAAATATGATTTGACAAGTAGGTGACATATTCCTCTTTATTTCTCATTCTTTATCATATACCTTCATCCATTTTCCTTTTCTTTTCCATTTTTTTCCCACCGAGCTTGCATAGGGGAGGCGGTAGGCGGAGGGGGTAAAGGCGATAAGAGGGAAGAAGACAGAGAAACTAACCAGGATAAACACACATAAAGTGGAAAAAATATATATAAACATGCATGCAATTATGTATGTAAATATATATAAGTATAAATAAACACAAACTAAACCATCACAACATGGGTGTGGGCATGAAACTGATACACCGAACACAAACCTCCAAAAATTAATCGGAAAATATCAAATATAGTTCTGCTTGTTTACCCTGGTTAGTTTCTCTGTCTTCTTCCCTCGTTTCCAAATCTTCACTTTTTCTGAAGACGTTCGATAATACGAACGAAACCGGTCAAATCTCTTGTTTTTTGTTCAACTCCTGCATTCTAACCTGTTCTCCGTTTGTATTTTTCCAAACATTTTTCTACCACGGCATTTCATTTTTATGACTTATCGTGTACCTTACCACATACATATATATATATATATATATATATATATATATATATATATATATATATATGTATATATATATATATATATATATGTATATATATATATGGAAAAATAAGGATATATAGAGAGCAGAATGAGACTAATTTTGAATGGTGTCATTTTTTATTTTTTATATTAAATTAACTTTGCAAGCTCACTGTTTTTCGTATTCAACTAATCTATCCCGTTTAATGAGTGACCCAACGGGTCACATTTTTCAATCTTGTAATATATTTACATTGCTACCCGATTATACCCGGGAGCATGGAGAACGAAACAGAAGAGTTAAAAGTGCGTGTAACATCTGTCTTTAAAAACTTTCTTCTCTCTACATCTCTCTCTTTACTATTTTTTATTCACCCTCTTCTCTCCCCCTCTCTCTCTTCTTTTCCATCTTTTTCCCCTCTTTCCCCCTCCTTTTTCTTCCCTTCTCTCTCCTCTTCCTTACCCTCCCTTTTTTACACATCATCCTCACCCTTTCTATTACCTCCCCCTCCAGATCTCTCCCGTTCCCCTATCTTTATCTATCTATCTATCTATCTATCTATCTATCTATCTATCTATCTATCTATCTATCTATCTATCTATCTATCTATCTATCTATCACAAGTAACATTTCACACCACATGTCAATGTAAAGAAATCAATCTAAATCCTGATCAAATTTAATTATTTTGTTCATGCTAACCTCCAAAAGAATGGATCGTATACTGGTACCGTCTTGGCCTTCGGACCTTGATTCTGCCGATCTTAGGTATTTTCCTGTGCATTTCTAGGAGGTGCATCCTCTCAGGCTTTGCCTTCTCACCCTTTGAGTAGAGGTTAGTTTATTGCTAATCACCTGTGGCGCCCGTACCAAGGAATGCCGACGGGACTGTCTAGGCATTTTTTCTAGGCTACAGTGCTCTTTCACTAGGGCGGTGGCTTTTCGATCCCACTTTCCGATTTTTTGTCACATCTTACCGCGGTGAGAGGAGAAAGATAACTACAAAAACAAAAAGAATAGATCGTATAAAAACTGTGCCCATAGTCTGTTGAAGGCAATGATACAAAAGATATATCAGTTCTATATGTGTACCCTGTGTATTTTCTGATCTTTAGACGGCCACACACACACAAACAGATCACTGCTCTTTATATAATAACAGTATTTAAACGAAACAACAATGTCACTATATATAATGTTTTTAAATATCTGAATCTGTCTTCATATGTGTGAATGTGTGCGTGTTCATGAGTGTGCGTGTGTGTGTGTACATGCATGTGGTTTTGAGTGTGTCACTATGACGGAGGTTGTATGGAAGCCACAAGTTGCTTCGTGCATATCTAAACACGAAAAGTCCGCTCGGTTGATTAGGCTCCGCATTAAGAGAGCCGGCCATTTTAAACAATGACGCCGGTTAATGAATCACGTGACATCAGCTGACACGCGCGCCGTTCTTCTACGACTAATCACGCCCCGATCACATCGGCCCGTTCATTAAGGACCAGCAATCGCGATGGGCCGGGCGGTTTCGGAGTCATACAAACAAGAGCATCCCAAAAAGAAATCAGTCTTTCGTTTCGTATTGAATTAAATGCAATCAGCAAAAGCATGAAAAAAAAACACGGATGTGCTCGGACTCACCAAGTGTGCCCATATTCATTCTGATTCTTTGTATTTTACGAATCGATCACAACTTATCAAAGCCAAATGCTAATTGAGGATAACGGTTGCGGTTAAGGTTAGGTTTAGGGTTAGGGTTTAGGGTTAGGGTTAGGATTAGAGTATATGAGATGGAATAATTGCCAGGACAAGTTAGAACACTTGTGGTGACGGTTCTAGACAGAATATGTTATCATTGGCCTAGAAGACGACCACGTTCTAATCTGTGGGGAAGCAATCCCGTGGCAATGTGTTTCACAGACGGAAAGCCCGTTCTGAAAAAGCTTTTTTTGTAGACATTTCTGACTGTAACGTCGCCATTGGCCTTGAAGACGACCACGTTGTAATCTGTAGGGAAGCAATCCCGTGGCAATGTGTTTCACAGACGGAAAGCCCTTCTGAAAAAGCTTTGTTTGTAGACATTTCTGACTGTAACGTCGCCATTGGGAATTTGGTCATTGTTTTTCCCTACTCTATTTACACTGTTAGGTAGACAAATTTCGTCTACCCCAATTTGGGCACACAACATTTTTCTACCAAGCAAAGTAACTAAAGCAGAAAAATACAACAATGACAAAACTTCGAATGGTTAAGTTCTAGCTGTTATTATCTCTAAATTCATATTATTTCTAAAAGATACACTGCCTCTTTTCTTTCCAAGTATTTCCTCCCCCCCCTCTCTCTCTCTCTCTCTGTCTTTCTCTTTTTCTCTGTCTCTCTTGCAACCTTTTGTTCTTCGCATTCCTTTCTTTTTAACTTCACAAGGAAGAATCTCATTCTCTCAGAAATCTATGTAGATGGACAATTATTATTTGCACTAACTAGGAGTTCTTACAAAGGTCATCATCAGATATTACTCCTTGATAATAATCGGTGGTGTTCCCTGGAGTCTGAGTGACAACAATTCTCCGCAGTTGTCCAGTACTCTCAACCTCTTTCGATAACTTTTGCAAATGACGTTATCGCAATAGCCACTTACTACTGATTTCTCGCTAGCAACGACTATTGGTCTTCACTCGTATTTGGGTGGCATTAAGCTTCCCCAAAGTTCGCATTACTCTTCACATTCATCCAGTGGCGGTTTCGTTAGTGCTCGCCCTTCTCGGTCCTTCTAGCCTCCTTGACCCGTCACTACAATTTTCTGTGGTATCAGTAAAGGCTGATGCCTTTTTTTGGGGGGGGGGACACAGTTTATAAGATTTAATCCACTTTCAGTTCCCTTGCGTTCATATTGTGTTCCTTCCATCTTTTTTATTTTACTTCTGTCGCAGTTTCACTGTGGCTGGTTTGTTTGTAGTTTATGTGGGTGGTTTCCGCATTCGAGGATGTTTCTTAAGATTTCAGCAGTTTTCACCATTGCCGTCCGTTGTATAGTTTCAATCTTCCCGTTGATTCCAATTTCTGTCGGTCTTTTCCAGGTTTTTCATGACTGTATTATACTGACTTTCTTAATGGTGTATATTCCTCTAAGTTCTCTGACAAGCTACATATTTTTGCTTCGTTTTTCCGTCTTTGTTGATCCTCACCTTGTTTTATGCTAGGACGGTAAAATCTACAATTTAACAATATCTTTTTTCAATAATAATAATAATAATAATAATAATAATAATAATAATAATAATAATAATAATAATGATGATAATAATAATAATTATGATTATAATTATAATTATAATTATAATTATAATTATTAATTATTACTATTATTATTATCTATATATTAATACGAAAGCATGTGTGTTCCTGTGTCACGCTTACATCATAAACTCCGCGTATGCGTGCCGCACCTAGATTTTGAAAAGCATTCAAGTGACCTAACTTTCGTAATGTTTTCAAGTATTTCCCTTCGGCGCAACTGTTAGCGGCGTAGGATTTTGACGTAGGTTTTTTACGTCGGCCCGACTGGTTTATAGTTCGATCCCAATCAACCTCTAAGAATTTTTTTCGACATCGAAGGGGGGGGGGGTTAGGGAGGGGACGACCGGGAAGACACATATTAATACGATAGCGTGTGTGTTATTTTGTGTGTCACGCTTACATCAGAAGCAATGACCTTCTGAATCTTTGTATGCTACTCACGAATTGGAGCCGAATTTAATTTAATATAAAACATTTACAAAGTAAGGTTTAGTCGTCGAAATATTACCTTCACTAGAAATATTGTATACAACGAAGTTTTGTAAATTGTTTCATGTATTGTTCATTTTTAAAAAATAAATATACAAGTCAAATCTTATCATATTTTATTCAAACATGTATAGGTTAGGAACAAGATAATTAGTATTGAAAACATCATTTCGTGTAATTTACACGGGCCCCATCGTCGTCGTCGTCGTCATCATCATCATCATCATCATCATCATCATCATCATCATCATCATCATCATGGGCTACTACTACTACTACTACTACTACTACTACTACTACTACTACCTTTCTAAAGGTTCTGGCGACCTATCGGGAGACGAGTACATATAGTATATATTTAAAAATGCACGGGAAGTTATTAATTCCTGTTGCATATTCATTCTATGTGTAATGATTCTTGCTCCTTGGATGATTCAAAGCAAGAATCGTTACATTAATATTCAACGATAAGAGAAAAAGTGATCCACGCGAAAATCGATTTCGGAAATTCGTGAAATGTAAACTTGATCAATTACCATAAATCTGAGATTCAATTACCCTCGTGTGTACTTTTATCTATACACAACGGAGGGGAGGGCGTCCGTGAGGGGGATGGCGGTGGGACGGCGATATAAGTAATTATGTCGACACTGGCAAAATGTTAACGTAGATCTGATGTTGAGATTTCTCTGCAAATTATCTTTTGTTATGATGGAAGTTATGTTTTTCATTTAAAATTAGTAAATACCAAACAAATATATGTATTTCATATAACATATAAAGTTACCTCATCGGGGTTTTAGAGTTAGATCGAAACAGCATTTAACCCCTTTAGTGGTCACACTTTTTCTTTGAATAATTACTAAAAAAAACTTTTGTATTTTATTTTATCAGCACAATTAATCTTGCTTAATTAGTGTCTAATGACTATGGATCAAATTTAATGCATATCTGAATTATTTGAATATTATTTGATCAACGCAAATGAAATTAACAGAATAAAACTAAATATGGCCCAAATTTGAGCCCAATTGAGTTCTCTAGTGAGAACAATATTTTATCATGTATGCTACAGTTTATGAATTTTCAAATGAAATCAAAGTAGAATAAAGCCGATAGACGACATGTAAAAATATATATTTATTACAATATTCTAAGAAAAACATTTTTAGTTAGGTCTATTTTTAGGACCACACTTTTAGAGCATACTATATTTGATCAAATTTACTTTCCAGTTGAATTGAGAAGAGAGTTAAAGGGGGGATGCCCAAGGAGGCATAACGAACACATAAATAATAAATAATATTGACTTGACTTTATAGGATAGTTAGATCATTCATTTATACTATATATAACAATATGTGTTGATTATAAGGATCACTTATCAAAAATATGTGAGTGAATATTTTGATTGTATTATACTGACCACTTAAGTATTAGTATTACTAATATGCATCAGAAAGTAAGTGTAATATTTGAAAAAATACTCCAATCTTTATAAATCACTGTAGATATCTCTGAAAAATACAGATTTCTTTAATGGACATCGCTGATGAGAAGGCATGAACTCACTTGATTTGAGGAGCTAACAAGAAAAATATGATTATCGCAAAAGCAGGAGATGCCTCTTGGCCTTAGTCTTGAAAAGACCAAAGCAATAGGTAGGAGTAAAACAGTCAGCAGCAAGAGAGTTCCACAATCCTGCAGTTCTTGGAAAGAAGTAAATGATATAGGAAGCTGTATTACAATGAAGTAGCTAAACAGCGAGTCAAACGAGATATAACAATGGAAGCAGGATATAGATCACACAATTCTGAATAACATATGACATAATAGTATTTATAAAAAAGACTGAGACTAGAGACATGTGTCTCTGAGAGAGAGAGAGAGAGAGAGAGAGAGAGAGAGAGGGTGCAGAGAAGAATAAAGTGTAGGGTATATCAAATTACATATACGTTTCTGCACCTTATCAAGAACCCTCAAATGGGGCAGAGATTCACCAGCTCAAATATGATAACAGTACTCTATACATAGTCTGATAGGAGATTTATAGAGATAGAAATTAACCTTAGGTGTGAGAAAGTTTTTGGATCGATAGACAAAACCAACTTTACAAGAAGCAGAAAGAGCAATTGATCTAATGTATTAATTCCAAGACAGATTTGATGGGAGAGAAATACCAAGAGGTTTTAGAGTCAATTTCCCCTAAAAAGCACAACCATCCATGAGCATCTCAGGAAGAAAAGGAACACACCTACGATTGAAAGACAAGACGTGTTGCTGAAATATAGTTAATTATCTTTCTGGTTAAAAATAGGAACATGGTCATTAATAAATTTAGCTGATAATTTTACTTTGCTTCTGACTAAACGTTGTATCTGTTATTGTTGTATACCGTGTTATTTACAATATAATAACGCACTTAGGTACCATTTGCTTAAAAATTACTTAGTCCGATCAAGACGACTGCTAATATAACACATTTTAAAACTATCATTTAAAAATAAAATTCAGGAAAGGGGATAACTAATTTAAAGTTGAAGCATATAATAAGAATTACTTATCTTTAGTGTAATATATGGAAACACTGTGTACATCGTGCCCGTATAATAAAGCACATATTTATATATCTATGTACACAGATATGTATATAGGTATGTATGTATACTGTGGCCATGCTGTATGCATATGTATGTAGAGCTTAATAGAAAAAATAGACCAGCCTTATTATATCGAAGTATTGTAAAGCATCGGGGGCTCAACGAATACGATGGGTGGCATATCTAGACTACAATTCTTTGTCTCGTAACATATGGAGACTTGTTGATACAACGTAGCAGCAGTAACCCTCATGGCCACAAAAAAATTGTTCTCGCTCTTTAGACTGAGTTAATTTATATTATTGTTCCAATCCAGAGAGTCTCTTTTTGAAGAGCTGGATTTTACCCACATAAAAAACGCCCTGTGTCTAACTCTACTCTTGTGAGGAGACAAGTAAATAAGAACAACGATACGTAGAATATATTTGCTATTGTTAGTAGTCGAACTCGTACACTAACAAATAAAATCTACTCGCGCTTTGATATTATACTTCGTTTCATTTTCCCTTTAAAATAATCAGCAGATATGTATATATTATTATTAAAAACTCGCAGGGAGAAAAGTCCCTCGAAAAGACGTCGGATCGTATCACAGAAAAAACCAAAGAGAAAAAAACATACTTCGCATTTCTGATAACGTATAACTTGATACATCTTGCGACGCCACTTCTTTTGAACCGTTAACTTAAATTCTAGCTCGTAATTAGCTGTTCTAATGTAATTTCATGTCTAGTATAAATGTCTTTCCTTCTACATGATCTAAAAACATCCATACTATATTAATACACTAGCTCATATGATGCTGTTTTAATTTTTGATATTAAAATTGCCCGAAAAATG
>OY744544.1:56778324-56783324 GCA_963556195.1 Sepiola atlantica | reverse complement strand
GAAATTGACAAGAAAGATCGTGAAGAGAGACAACTCCGTAGTCTTTAACGACGCTTGTATAAATATGACTTGCTGTCGAATTAAACACACACACATACACACATACATACATACACACACACACATACAAATATATATTAGAAAAAAGAAACAATGTTTCAGACAATATGTAAAAATAAAAATGGAATAAAGAATAAGCAATTCAACAACTAGCAAAAATAAACTCAAAAACTCATGTTGTCAAGTTCTACCGTGATATTTCGGTAGAACTTTACAACAGGAGTTTTTGAGTTTATTTTTGTTAGTTGTTGAATTGCTTATTCTTTATTCCATTTTTATTTTCACATATATATATATATATATATATATGTATATATATATATATATATATATATATATATATATATATATATATATATATACTAGAAGAAAACACGTCCTAGGACGGGTAAAATTAATTCCCCAGTTTCTATATGTTTGCACCTATGTTATGCCCCTTTTACAAAGATTAAAATAAATATATAATTCTTATTTTAATGGTGATAATAATCGAGGACCCTTATTCTTATGTTTAGAATCCTTGTTTCAATGTTAATCAAAATGCATGACCTGATTTTATTTTAGAAAATTTCAAAAACTTAAGGCGAATTAAAAAGTAAATTGACTATTGACTAAATTTACTTCAAATCTGAAATATTTACATTTTGAAATAAGAGGTTGATTGCATCTTTTACAAAACAAAACATTTAAAATTCTCTAAAGAAACTTAAATGTGAAGAATATATATTAATTTATCTCTTATAACCATTGTAAACTTTTCACAAAAATTGGAGGTATCTTAATTTTCACAACGAGCATAAACTAAATAAAACTAATAATAGCTCACATTACCAATTCTCACGTCTTGCATCTGTGTTCCAAAATTCATAATGAGCGGTTAATTTGTTTAGGGGTGAATCCTGTACATAAAAACATGAACATATACACCTACTTCATAGAGATATGTATATATATATATATATATATATATATATATATATTAGCATGAAACATCGATGTCTGTAGGTAATAAATAATTAATATTTATTTATAAATATCATTATAAACCCCCTTTACTAAAGGCTGGGCACTCTGAGTAAGTTTAATAACAAGCAGTACTAACAGCTTCATGCGAGTTCCAACACAGTTTGTTGTTGTAAGATCACATTTACTGCTCGTGTAAAATACCCGCCGACTCGGTATTTACAAATTTAAATTCCTCCTTAATTATTAGCAAGTTCAACGGGGGAAGGCTCTTGACTGCGAATCAGTGTCGATTTGTGATCGGAGTTCGAGCCCGTCGGGAATTATCTTCCTGCACTAAAGATTGCGTTAGCATGAAACATCGATGACTTAAATAATTAATATTTATAAATATTATATATATATTCATCAACGTTTCGTCTACATATCAAGACTCTCTGAAGATAACTGCTTTGCAGAAGGCATACTTGCAATCAGGTATACTTTGGTGAAACTCAACAGAAACTCAATGAATGACTTGGTTAACATAAATGTGATATAAATATTGAATTCTTACGTTTATGTAACAACTCCTTAAATGCACTATTCTCTCATGCATTAAAACATGATCATACTTGTAACTTTAAATAATTCCATTTTAATAGGTCTCGCCGAAGACTTCTTAAATAAGCACTCATTATAAACTCTGACACAATTAAACAACGTAACGGCTTCTACAAGTTTATCGCCATTAATCAGCAACCTATTACTAGCCGAACAGAACTTGAATTTAGATCCAGGCTAGCTATTTAACACCATGTTCCCAACAAAACTTTGTGCATAACATCGACAGTAATAATAAAATATACACATTCATTTCATTTTATAAACAGCAGACATTTTGAATCCTAACGTGTATGTTTCGTTCGAAAACAAATAACAAAAATATTATTTTCACGTCATAGACGCACCACATATTTTGAATTCTCACGTTTATGTTTCGTTCGAAACAAATAACAAAAATATTATTTTCACGTCATAGACGCACCACATATTTTGAATTCTTAAGTTGATGTTTCGTTCGAAACAAATAACAAAAATATTATTTTCACGTCATAGACGCACCACATATTTTGAATTCTCACGTTTATGTTTCGTTCGAAACAAATAACAAAAATATTATTTTAACGCCATAGACGCACCACATATTTTGAATTCTTAAGTTGATGTTTCGTTTGAAAAAATAACAAAAATATTATTTTAACGCCATAGACACACTACGTGTTTTCAAATATTCACTTCTATGAGAGGAAAGGAGAAATGAAATATACAAATAAATGCACATTGTTTTTATTATTGCATATATATACTGATATATTCTTCACTTCTTTAATTATTTATTTCTATTCCTATTCTATATATGGTTCATTTCACAAATATAGATTTTGTCATCTTTTTACATTTTTGATCTTATTTTATGTCCCGTATTTTAGTCCCTTATTTTTGTAATTATATAACTGACTGAATACAGTGGCACATGTTGTATTTCTGCCCCAACAAATTACATTTCCAATTTCTCATAAAACCATCGGTATCAATCTTATCAAATTTTAACTAAATATTATATATAATAAATATATTATTGTAATAAAAACGTAATTGAGTACTCTGCTTTTTATTACACTATATTACTATGTCTATGATTTTTATACATAGATTAAACTTTACTTTTCAAAACTAAGTGTATCTAAACTGAAAGTAAAATCATAGAAAATTCAATCTTCTGTCATGAGGTAACTAGGTAATAAAACACACATATTTATATACGTTGTAATATAGAATTGTAATTTGATATAAGGGTGTAAAGAAAAAGAAAAATATAACTATAAAGCTATATAAAATAAATAGGCCATATGGTTGCGCTGATTAAGTCATCACAGCTGAACTTATTGTAGTTCAGATTTGATTATGGTACTAAAATTCTGAACGACACTCTTCGGCAATCCTGTCGCAGTCAATTAAATACCTTTTGTTATTAGCTCCTATTTGTATATCAAACACATTGTGTAGCAACTAATCGTGTGTTTAATTTTCCAAATATTCTCCAGAAACACCACACAAAAAACTCAAACTCCTAACACCTCTCTCATAGACAGACCCCTTCTCCTACCGACGCATTCCAATAACACATCCATATGCAACACGCTTAACAAACTAGGCATTCCAACAGTACAAACCACATCTCAATCCATAAAACAAACTTTAAACACATCCAGACATTTCCAAAAAACACCCACATCCCATGCCGGCTTATATACTGTCCCTTGCAATGATTGCCATCAATTTTACGTGGGAGAAACACAACGTGAATTAAAGAAACGATTAAATAAACACAAAAGGGACATAAAAAACAACAACCCTCTTAGTGCACTTTTCTCCCATGCACTAGAACATGGTCATGCATTCAAATTTGAACAAGCCAAAATCACTAAATACATCCACAACAAATCTCGGCGAAGATTATTGGAAACTGTCCTCATCACCGCCTCCACCACCATCAAGCAACGAAATGGTTTCTTTAACCTATCACCCTTAATAAGCAAGATCATCCTCACAGAACAAAGACTCTTGCCTGATCATAGATAACTTTTATTTTCATCTCTAACCTTTATGACACTCTTCCATTTACTCACACCCTTCCTTTTTCTCCTTGAATCTTCACTTTCTCCTTACTTTTTCCGTTTTTCCCTCACATTTTTAACACTGCAGTCCAAGTAAACTTTCTCATGTTCCAAATATTTCAAATATTCCATACCCACCCTTTCAATCACCGCCCTCCTCCACCCTTCCAATCCCTCACTCATTGCTATCATTTTCCAAATATTTCAAATATTTCACACCCTATCACAACAAATCCTCCCTCTCCCCCTCTCAACTATTTTCTCCCATCCACCTTCTTAAATTGCCTCATTTTCTCAAAACGCTCTCAAAAACCATAACTTTCGCCCATCCACCAAAATCACAGCCCCCCTCCCTCTCTACCCATCCTCCTTTCCCTGCATACACCCTCCATACACAAACATTCCAACTTACTTTTCCCCTTCAATCTTAACCGCAGCCATCTGGTCAAACATCTCCCTCCTTCCTCTTCCTACACTCCCTCTCTGCCATCCACTTTACCCTAGCTCATCCCCCACCTCTTTCTCTTACCACCAGCCACAGTAGTCCTTGCTCACCCCATCCTTCCATTTTTTCCCCACTCATTTTCTTCAACATTCATTTTTATTTCTCCAACAAGTACGGACGTCCACCCAGTAGTGGCCATTATTTCATTTTATTTTCCTCCCAATATGTCTACTCTACATGTATCTGTACTTGCATGACATTTTTTCTCTATATTATCATCCTGATGAAGTCTTATAAATAAAGACCAAACGTTGATGTACACATAAAAAAGATCCATTTTTTGGTTTTCCTTTTTCATTTTCCCATATATATATATATATATATATGGGGTAAGATAAACGATAGGTCATGAAAATGAAATGCCGGGGTAGACAAAATGTGTGAAAAATTGTAAACGGACAACAGGTTAAAGTGCAGGAGAAAAACAAAAACAAGAGATTTGACCGGTTTCGTTCGTGTTAGCGAACGTCTTCAGAAAAAGAAAACATTGTTGAGATAATAGCAAGTCTCATAGCTAATCAGATATTTTAAATACATCTCTCTCAAATTTAACCCTATTTAAGGATTTTTCTTACATTTCATATCATCTTACACTTTTAAAACCCCATTTTTCTCATAATAACTTATCATTTACATTAGTTTTACTGTAAAATAGGTTTTTCTAGACTGTCCATTTAAGATTTTTATTGCTTTATAAAACTTAATATGAGACAAATTAGCAAACCTATTTCTCATATATTCCGATTAATTTTTGGGTGCTCGCGTTCTGTGTATCAATTTCATGCCCACTCCTATGTTGTGTTTATCCTAGC